>CM038677.1:48914982-49169995 GCA_021605205.1 Aegilops longissima | reverse complement strand
GCGATGCGTTTGTAAGTGTACACAGGTCTATAAGTCTATGAGGAGTTTGATATTCTGAGAGAAAGTCGACCCCTAAAATGAATTTCTTCAATGAAGAATTTGATATTCGAAGACTTTACGAAGACTTTGAAAGTGAAGAAATTGGTGTGATTAGAAGACTTGGTAATCGCTTGAGGAATATGAGCGTGAAGACTTTTGTTTTCGTAGTTTCATTTCTCTTTCTTGAGTCATAGGAAACACCGTCTTTGTTAAAGAAATTAGAAATACTAAGGAAAAATTTCCATTTGATGCTCAACTCAAAATCCTACACCTACCAATCCCTTGAGTGAAGCCTTTGGAAATCTCATACAGATTCAGTCAATTTCTTGATGTGAGAGCGAAGCTCTTACAGTCCTTGAGAATTTATTCGGCCCGAGGAGTTAAGGAATTCGCCAGTCTGGATTGCCTACATGAGAACATGATAGCCACGAGGAATTTGATGTTCAAAATTCCGACCGTTCTTTATCTTCTTGGCCCGACTGTCCCAGATATCTTATCCACCTAACGGTCATATCATTGAAGGGCATTTATGTCTTATCATGTCGGGCTGCTCCCTAGGCTATAAATAGCCGCCCCTACAACCACTAGTTGGTTGGCTGCTCGAAGAACTTGACACTTGTCATTTGAGAGCAACCCATCCTCGAGGAATTTGGTGAAAATCATCAAGTGAGGAAAAACCCAAAGTGAGGAAAAACCCAAAACCAAACCCCAACAAACCCAAAGTGATTGAGCATCACTTGAAGAAATTGATCCTGCGTGGATCCGGCGCTTTTACCTTTGAAGACTGTGCTTCTTCCAGACGGTTAGGCGTCAAGGTCTAGAGCATCAAGAGGAATTGTGGATCGCTGGTGACCAAGTATGTGAAGGTTTGGAAGTCGCTGAAGACTTACCACGAGTGATTGGGCGAGTCTGCGTGACCTTAGTTCAAGGAGAATCTGGTGAGGACTTGGTGTCTGAGTTGCGTGCTTTCGGTGGTGGGTGTCCGGACTGTGTGTCCTCGAGTTTAAATACTCAGCCGCTCAACAGGACGTACAAGCGAGGCAGCAGATTGGAACTGGTCTACAAATCATTGTCTTCACCAACCCAACTGGTTCTATTTCCTCAACCCTTTCATTTCCTCATTACTGTGTTGAGTGTTTGTCATATCTGTGTTTGAAGACTTTGACTAAAGACTTTCTCAATTTCCTCAGTTCAATTTCTTCAGTCTGTTTGTCTTCATCTTGTGTTATCCTGTGATTACGCTTTTTGTACTCTGTGATTGTCTTCATTTCATCATGATGACTATGCTTGTAATCTGCTATGCTTACTTACGAGTACTTATTCCGCTGCATGTATTTTTTAGCTAAGGAATTTCCTCACCAGCAAATTCCTCGGTGAAGAATTTGTAAAATTCTCTAAAATCGCCTATTCACCCCCTCTAGTCGATATAACGCACTTTCAATTGGTATCGGGCAAGGTACTCCCTTGTTACGTGTGATTTTAGTTTAACCACAGGTTTTAGTTATGTCGACCCGCAGGTATGAAGAAAGTGACATGCCCTATCTTTGGCGGTCACGATTATCCCAAGTGGAAGGCCATGATGAGAGCGCCTCATGGCAATGGACAGCGAGCTGTGGACCGTCACTGAAATTGGCCTTACTGATCTATGGAAGGCGGCGAACACCGATGATATTCGCAAGTTCACTCGACTTGATATCATGGCGAAGGATATCATCTGTTCCTGCCTATCTAGAGATGAATTCAAGCGCATTATGCATCTTTGCAATCTGAAGCTTATCTGGGACCGAATCTCCGATGTTTATGAAGGTCATCGAACTCGTCATGATCCTTGGTTTGAGGACTTTAAGGAATCTCTCAAAACGATGACTTTCGAGCCAGAATCATCATCATCTGCATTATGTCTCATGGCAAAGGGTCACGAGGTAACGAATGTTCCTCATCGAACTTAGTATTTGTGAATCGATGATGATGAATCGATGATGATATTGAACCTAACTATACCAAACTTGTTTGCCTTGCCGCAAACAACAACATGCCTTGGAAAAGGTTCAAAACATGTTAAGTAAAAGTGATGATATGCTACGTGAAGAAATGGATCGCACTCAAGCCTGATTGAAAATCTTGAGAGAGTTCGATCTAGGCTTGACAACCTTCAAGGTCATCATAACACTCTCCTATCGATCATGAGAAACTTATGAATTTCTTCAAAAGCAAGATCTTGAGAAGCTAAGAGCAAGTTATGAAGATCTTGAAGGGCGCGATTCATTACTTGCTCAACAAATCAGCGCTTCTCAAGAAGAATTTGTTCCTCCATGCTTAAAATGCATTGAGCGTGAATCTGCTAATTCTTCACTGAATGTTCAAATGCTTCAACTGTTACAAATTCTTCACTGCCTCTACTATCACTAATTCCTCATCGAGGACATTGCTAGTATTCTTGTGATGCAAGGCTGAAGGAATTGTACATGACAGGCATGTACAAAAGCCTCAAAGGCATCAGACTCTTTGTGATGTGCTTAAAAGCAGATCCTCAACGAAACCCTAGGAAGAGGTATTGCCTTTGAGAGAAACTCAATGCTGATGGAGCGTCTTTGGAAGCTGAGCGGTATCCCAAAACCTCATGGGTTGCTGCAAAGGATCTCGATTGATCCATCCACCTTATCTGGCTTTACATGTGAATTTCCTCATTACGATGATGAGTCATTTGACTCAAACTATAAACTGTTCAAAAATCAGAATGGTGAAGTATTTGCTAGATATGTTGGCACTAAGCTGCGAGAGCGGTCCCCTATGAAGAAAATCTGGGTTCCCAAGAAATGTCTTGAAAGTCTTGGTGAATGTCCTCATGACACCACACAGTGAAGAAAAGGAACCCCAGATCAAATTCTTCATATGGACAAAATTCTTCATATGGATCCAAGTCCTCATACGGACCAAATTCCTCCGTGGATCAAATTCCTCAAAAGGATCAAAGTCCTCATATGATTATCATCGTGCTAATAACTCTGTTTGCAGGAGGTAGAGCTAAGGGCTATGAATATGTGCATTATTCTTCAAACCAATATGTTCATAAGTCCTCGAAGAATTTCTCTGCTTATTCATATGCTTACCCTAACCCCTCTTATGTGAAACAAAATGGTTTGGCCTGTATGCCACCATTCTCATATGGTGCTTTCATGAGTGATGAACTCTTTGCCACCCCTTGAGATGTGGGTGGTGAAGAAAAGAACTAATCTCTTCTGCAGGGTCAGGTCTCTAGGCGTGCCTCAACGTCTGAAGAATTTCTTTGGGGCACGACAAAATTGCACGAAAGGGCCTTGGGCCAATCATGATGAAATGAACTTTCATTTCACACGTCCTCATCTTGCTTATCTAAATCTTGGTGATGAAATTCATCGATGAACTTGATACCATATTCTTCAGCGATGAAGTATATGAGATCGTAAGTTGTACTAATTCATCTGCGGGATGATCAACCCAAAACCAGAGTGGGTTCTCGATAGTGGATGTACAAATCACATGATGGTGACAAGAATCTATTGATGGATGCTCCTTATCACCGTCACATCTGAAGCATATCATCTTTCTTGACAAAGGCAAAAGTCAGGTATTGGGACTTGGTAAGGTTGCTATCTCTAAGGACATGCACATGGACAAAGTCATGCTTGTTGAGTCTTTAGGATATAACCTCATGTCGATCTCAATGCTTTGTGATCTTGATATGGTTGTTATCTTTGGCAAATATCGTTGTGTTGTGATTATGGAAGTGACAATTCCAAAGTCTTGAAGGCTTTAGGAGAGAGACTTGTATATTGTTGATTTTCCACAGGACCACAACCAGCCGTGTGTCTACTTGCAAAAGCTTGAAGGCTGGCTATGGCATCGACGACTTGGTCATGCAGGCATGAGGAATTTACTGCGCTTGCGAAGAAGAAGCATGTCATTGGCATTGAAAATGTAAAATTCCTCACGGATCACTTATGCGGTGCTGTGAAGCGGAAAAATGACCAAGGCCAAGCATCCAGCGAAGACTATCATGACCACTACTCATCCCTTCGAATTGCTTCACATGGACCTCTTTGGTCCCAATCATTACTCAGTTATCGTTAATGACGCATCACTATATGGCTTTGTTATTGTTGATGATTACTCTCGTTACACTTGGGTACACATTGTTACTTACAAAAATCAAGTGCAGGAAATCTTCAAGCGATTTTCCTCGAGGCTTCAACCAACTTTGGTGTGAAGATCAAGCACATCGGGAGTGACAATGGAACTGAGTTCAAAATTCGGTCTTGAGGATTATCTTGATGAACTTGGTATTACTCATGAGTTATCTGCTCCCTATACTCCTCGGCAAAATGGCGTCGTGGGCGCAAGAACAGAACTCTTGTTGAGATGGCTCGCACTATGCTTGATGAATACAAAACACCCGATCGTTTACGGATTGAAGCAATTGACCTGCGTGCCACATCATCAACAGTATATCTTCACAAATTCTTCAAAAGACTGCCTATGAACTCCTCAGCGACAAGAAACCCAATGTAAGTTATTTCAAAGTCTTGATTGCTAAATGCTGGATTAGAGATCCTCACCACACCTCTAAATTTGCACGAAAGCACATGAAGGTTTATGCTTGGTTACGGAAAGGACTACGCACACCTCTGAGTCTTCAACATCACTCTTCACAAGATTGTTGACCTTTGTAGATGTGCGGTTCGATGAAACTAATGGCTGCAAAGAGAGCACCTACCTACATGTTAGGCGAACCAGCACTGAGGATTCCATCAGGTTCAAGGCAGCGAGGATGTCATTCCTCTTGAAGAAACTGCTGAAGAATTCATTCCATGTCGTGAAGAGCGTCGGTGATGCACTGAAGATAATCTTTGAAGAAAATGGTCTGAGGAAAATGATCAAATTCCTCGAAGACAACCAGCTCATCCTCGCGTTGCAAAAGAAGTGCAAGTTGACAAGATCATCGATGACATTGAGCGCCAGGTCCTCTCACTCGCTCAAAAGCTTCACACTTATCTAACTTTTGTGGGCACTATGCTTTTGTCTCTATCACAGAGCCCACTAAGGTAGATGAAGCATTTACGGGCGGAGTGGATTCAGGCCATGCAAGAAGAATTACATCGATTCGAGCTCAACAGCGTGCAGGGAACTGGTCAAGCGTCCAGATCCTGCAAGCATAATATCATTGGCACAAAGTGGATCTACCGCAACAAACAAGATGAAAATGGTCTTGTGGTGAGGAATAAGGCACGACTAGTAGCTCAAGGCTACCGCGAGTTGAAGGAATTGATTTCGATGAAACTTTTGCACTGTTGCTAGACTTGAGTCTATTAGCATATTACTACGCCTATGCTAACCATCACAATATCACTTTATATCAAATGGATGTGAAAATGCATTCCTCAATGGTAAGCTTGAGGAAGAAGTATATGTTGCTCAACCCCAGGTTTTGAAGATCCAAAGAATCGACAAAGTCTTGAGACTAAATAAGGCCCTCTATGGCCTCAAGCAAGCCCCTCGGGCGTGGTATGATACATTGAAGGAATTCTTCGTGAAGAATGGCTTCACACCGATTCACTCGACCCTACTCTCTTTACTAAATCATATGATGGTGAACTGTTTGTGTGCCAAATATATGTTGATGATATTATCTTTGGCTGTCTTGACCAACGTTATAGTGATGAATTTGCCTATATGATGAGTGAAGAATATCAAATGTCTATGATGGGAGAGTTGAAATTCTTCTTAGGTCTTCAAATTAAATCAACAACACAATGGCATATTCATATCTCGGAGAAATACCTCAAAGATGTCTGAAGAAATTGGCATGCAAGATTGCAAAGGCGTCAAAATTCCTATGCCCACAAATGGCCATCTATGCAGTGATGAAAATGGTATTGACTTAGATCACAAGGTATACCGCTCCATGATTGGTTCTTTATTGTACTTATGTGCATCTAGGCCAGATATAATGCTTAGTGTTTGCATGTGTGCCCGATTTCAAGCTACACCGAAGGAATCACACCATAAGGCTGTGAAGCATATTCTTGATATCTAGCTCACACACCAACACTAGGATTATGGTACCCCAAGGGCTCTACTTTTGATCTCATTGGATATTACGACTCGACTATCTTTGGTGATCGTGTGGATCATAAGTCAACATCTGGTACTTGTCATTTCCTCGGACGATCTTTGATGCATTGGTCCTCGAAGAAAGCGAACTGCGTATCACATCCTTGCGGAAGCTGAATACATTGCTGCTGGCTCGTGTTGTGCTCAATGACTATGGATGAAGCAAACCCTCAAGGACTACGGCATCAACGTGAAGAATGTGCCTCTCTCTGTGACAATGAGAGTGCCATCAAGATTGCTCACAACCCAGTTCAGCACTTTCGAAGACAAAGCACATTCAAATTCGTCATCATTTTCTTCGTGATCATGTGTTGAAGGCGACATCTCCATCGAGCACGTGAAGGCGAAGAACAGCTAGCTGATATCTTCACTAAGCCCTTGGATGAGAAGAGATTTAGCAAGTTGCGGTGTGAGCTAAATATCTTAGAATCTTGAGCGTTCTTTGAAAAGGACACACATCCTAACACTCATGCAAAATTGATGACTTAGATGTGCAACACATGAAGAAACATTTTCTTCAATCAATGAAGAATAACACTCTAAATGTGAAGAAATTAATGAAGAATTTGATTCTCGAACCCTCGACAATTATGCGCGGTGTCTGAAATCATCATTCTTATCTGATTGAGTCACGCCACCACCAAAGTTGAAAATCTTCAATTTGAGTTTTTCCTCAGTTTTGAAATTCTTCAGTTTTGAAATTCTTCAGTTTTCAAATTCTTCAGTTTTCAAATTCTTCAACTTTGCAAAATCTTCCTTTTTCGTCGTCTTTCTTCATTGGCTATATATATATATGGATTTATGTCCTCTACAACATTCACTTATGGTTATTTCTTCAAGTCGCTTTTTCGCTAAGTGAATGTGATCGGACCCTTCCCCTCTATGCTATACTCAACCCAATCCATTCACAAATTCTTCATATGCGTTCTACTTTGAAACTTCGTTCAAATTCTTCCTTTGTGTCCTTAACAGCTGAAGAAATTGCGAACGGAACTTTAAAACGAAACTTATCAAACTTTCGCTTTTACCGCTCAAACCGTTCCGCATCCCACGATGCATTATTATATTCACCCACGATGGTACGATCTCCACTACCGATGCGTGGGTGACACATGTCGTGAGAAGGAAGCGGTCGAGGGCACGTTAGTCCTAAATCTTGGACGATCCGTTTTCACCGTGGCTATAAATACCCTCTCTCCCTTCCTCACTCTTTTACTCCGCTCGACCTCTCTCCCGCTCGAGCTCCTCAAAACCCTAAGCGCCGCTTCTCCATAAATCGCCGGTGAGGAAAAGCTTCCTGCCTTGACCTCTTCGCCCGGCGTACTCGCGCCGACCGTGGAATATCTTCACTCCGCCGTCGCCGTAGCTGATTTCCTCTGCCAAGTTAGGGCGGAGAAGATCTGAACAGACGAACTTCTAAACTGATCGTCTCGAGTTAAATCGTGTTCTTCACTTGAGTAAATTAAAAGTTACTTTTACTACTCGATTTGATTCTCAAATTTTCTTCAAATTCTTCAAAGGTGTTTATTCTCCAAATCTTCATACATATGAACACCTCAAATCTCTTGACTCATTTCTCTAAGCAATGATTTTCTTCAAGATTCCTCAATTGTGTGGATCTTGATCTATACAACTCTGGAACCTAAGACAAAAAACGCTTATTGAAATTCTTCAAGGCTCATCTGGTCAAAATCCTCAAAACTTGTTCTTTTTGAAAAACCTTACGAGAACATATATGACCTCTTCAAATTCCTCGCACCTATACTCTGTTCACGGTACAAATGTCCTTGCTGAATCCTAGGTTCTCATCAACTTAACTCATTTGCAGCGTTCCTCGAAGAAAAACTGCACACTTCTTGAGAGAACTCAATTGTTCAATTTCCTCAAGCTGAAGAAAATGGCAGATGGTAAGAAGCCGCGAAGGAGGAAAGAAACCTGAGGTCATGACAACATTGAAATCCACGAGGAAATATATGCTGACTCTGTACACGGATGAGAAAGCAAAAATCAGCGCAAGGTGCGTATCAGAAGATTGAGCGGAGATGGGCACGGGAATGGAAGGAATACCGATATGTAACACCTAAGTACATGAAGAAATTAGCGTTAAATCCTCCATGCCCAAGAGCTCCTTTGGCACCAGGCCAAATAGCTGATCCCACTAGCGTCAAGCGGTGAGGAGGACTTTCGATGAGTGGGCTAAGCGCCAAGCAAAGTTGGCTAAGCAAGCAAAGGAAGCGGTGAAGAAATTCAATGAGGATTACTGCGCAGCTGCTGCTGCTTTGAGGTCTCGGTCAAACCGAGGAAATCAATGCAAAAGAAGTCTGCTAATAAGCCAAGTGCTTCATCATCTAGCCCTCACGGCCAAGTTCCTCGGCAGCACCATCTCGACAAATTCCTCACCTTCTTTGCTGTTCCATCAAAGTCCTCAGCTGCTCCGTCCAAACCTTCAGTTCTGTGCACCTAGCTACATGTCAAAGGACTGCTGGTTTCTCAATTGCCTCGAGCATCTCTGCAAGTTCCTCGGCTGCCCTCAATTCTTCATCGGCCCGACTCTGCTGAAGACAAAAGCAACAGTGGGCGTGGTCCTCGGCCTAGCCAAGGAAGAAACAGCTTGTAGTCCACGTGCCATCGATGATGAGGCATCGATGAAGAACTTGAAGAAATCATCGAGACCGCCAAGTTAGGGCCGCTAGAGCCAAAGGTACATCTGTGCCCTTGCTTTTGGACCCAAAGAAAGTCCTCGACTTCATCGACCTCTGGCACAATGATCCCAATACCCCTCTGCCTGATCTTCCTTTGACACCTGGTCAAAGTCATGTGTTGACTCACTTCATCGCTGAAGAAAAATGGAAGTTTGAGAAGGCAAGGGAAATCAAAAAGGCTCAATATAGGAAGGAGAGGTTCCTGAAGAAAAATGTTGTCAAGATGACACCTGAGGAACTCCTTCAAATCCAAACTGAAATTCAGAACCTCAGCAAGAACTTCGACACATACTATGCTGATTGGCAAGTAGTCAAGACCAGATTCGTCAATCGTGAAGAAAATCACAAGTGTTGCTGCACTGTGCAACTTGAAAATCCTCGGTGAAGCCTCTGCTCAGCTTCTTTGAAAAAATCTTGATACCAGGGCTGATGATCCCATTCCAGCCATGAAGAAACTGCTCAAGTCGAGGCAACTGCATCGATTCTTTGAAGAAATACTCAAGACAGAGGAACTGCATCGGTTGCTCTGAAGAAACTACACCAAATTCCTCGGCTCCTCTGCACCAACTCCAACTCCAATTCTTCCATCTGCTTGATGTGAAGAAAACCAAAACTGCTGAGCGAGCTGCTGTGAAGAAAAGAAAGCATCAGCTGCGTCAGATTCTTCGGCTGCAAAGAAAATGAAGCCAATGACCAGCTCTGTTGAGAACCCAATTGATGCTGTTCCAATTTCCTCCATACCATCAAAGGAAGTAGTTCCTTTTGGAGAAGAATATGAGGTGCCAACTGGATCTGATGAAGAACATCAATCTGCTGCTTCATCAGAGAAAATTGATGAAGAAATTGAAGTGGAAGCTATCCCTTCAACCCCAGTAATTCCCTCATCAGACCATGAAATTCCTCAAGCTGGTACTGAGGAAATTGAAAATGAAGATGTGGATATTGGATGCACCACTCCAGTGATCAATGATGACTTTTGGGAAAGTCAGCATCCCAATACTCCTCTCTTCACCCCACTCCAACAAGTTCCTCACTCCCCTGCACAGACTGTTCAAATAGACACTGAAGAAAATCAACCCACGAGTTCTGTGCATGAAGAAATTCCAGCCACTAGTGCTGATGAAACTGCTGCTGCTGCTGAAAATCCTCAGACTGCACAAGTTGAGGACCAAGAAATTCCTCAAGCTAAAGAACCTGAACTTACGATTCCTGAGGTGGTGATGCAACTCACTGACACCCCTCTGCCAAAGCAAAATAATCCATTCTCAACCAAACAAAAGTTCAAGGCTGAAGATTTCTTTGCCGAGCACGTGTTCTTCACTGAATATAATCCTTATGATTCTGCTCGAATTAGGAAGAGGCGCTTCTGGACTGCCAGTCAAGCCAACTTCTATTCCTCAGTGCTTTTCAACAAGGACAAAACTTCGATCATGCCCATATTCCTCATGTGGATATGGAGCGCTGCCAGGCTTTGAGCCCGTCCTAAGTGTTCTTCACGATGCAGGTCTTCTAAACTTCTGCGATATTTGTGGTTGGAGCGAAGAGCTAATTCTTGATTCTATGCAACCTTGCACATCACGGAGCGCTGAAGATGTGACTTCATGGGTCTTAGATTGGATGACCGAAAACACTCACTACAAGGCACCGACAAGTGAATTGCTTCGTGCCCTCCCACTCGATCCTCCGATTGATGGTGCCGTCGCATCTATGAAGAAAAGAACTTTCAAATCACTATATGCAAGTCTTGATGAAGCCATTGAAGCCAAAGGCAGGCACCAAGAACTATGAGTCCTATCACGGGCCACGACTCGAATGATGAAGAGGTCGTTGGCATCATGAAGAATATGCTTTTCAACATCATCCATGGAGTTCCCGTCAATTTCCATGATTTCTTCATGAGGACTCGGCTAACATTGCCATGTCACCTTTTGAGCTGAAGCCTTATGCACCTTGGATTATGAGATTCATCGGTCAAGATCTTCACTTGAATTACAAAGCGATACTTTAAACCACTGCAGCTACACCCCGATTGAAGTCCTCAAGCGGCCAATTACCTCGGTGATGAAAAGGGCAAGGCTCTGCTGTGATAGATGAAGGCACTCGTCCATTGGATGGACAGTTTATAAAGCAGCATCTTACTCCACCAATGATGACTCGCCACACATGACTCGGCAGACAAATACCTCGGTTAAGCAAAGTCCTCAAGCTACTGCACCCGGGGTGATGATGATCGTGAATTACTCCTCGGTCTTCATCGGAAGGTTGATCGCAATCATAAGTGGGTCAAGCGTCGGTTTGGTACTCTTCTTTACAACCTGACCTCAACTCACAATGCGGTGAAGAAAAACCACTACTACCTTCATGAAACCTTCAAGCGCTTTTGGGCTGTTCTTTCACATGTCTACAATGAAGAAGAACTGCAATCAATGGGACTCAAGGAAGAATTTGGTGAGTACGCACCTCCTCGAAGAAATTCAAGAAGGTCAAAGTTCCTTCCTTAGTGGCCAGCTCCTATTCTTCATCTCGCGATCTTGATGAAAATGAAGATTTGGAAGACACTTTGCTGCTGGTCCTACTTGACAACCGACCCCAACAATCTTTGGCGCTCCGTCTTCAACTTGAATTCTTTAAGGCGTTAGTCCTCGGTTTCGATCCTTTTGGTCATTTGATGACAAAGGGGGAGAGATTTGAGTTAGTCTTCAAGCGGGTCTAGTTTTTGTCTATATACAGTATTTTATTAAGTTACAACTCTCGTTCTTCCGAAACCTTTTATTGGATCGAGTTGTAATCTTAAACCCGATGGTGCTTTGATACTTTTGATGCATTATGTTTTTGCTCTATGCTCTGATTACAGTAGTGTTGATATGCTCTGATATTTGTTATGCTCTGATCCTCATGAGCTCGTTGAAAAACGTCAAATCGATTTGGGCTCTGATACTCATGAATAGCTTCAAATTCCTCATACGCATTGGGCTCTGATACTCTTTATGCATTATTTTGCATGCTCTGAATACCATCAAGCACCATATTTCATCATGCATTTCAAATTCCTCATATTATATGTCAAATGCGTGTATGAATTACAAGATATAGGGGGAGATCTCCATGATTCAATTCTTCAAATGTGCATTGCCTCAAAAGCAATTTCCTCACTATGCACACCTTCAGGGGGAGTTCTTCTATATCTTGCATTCAAATTCCTCATTATCAGTATTTACACTTCATATGTTTATCCCGTTGAAAACTTAACCTATGTTGTCATCAATCACCAAAAGGGGAGATTGTAAGTGCATCTAGTGCCCTTAGTGATTTTGGTGTATTGAAGACTTATAGGTTAAGTAACTAATCGTTGTAAGTGTACACAGGTCTATAAGTCTATGAGGAGTTTGATATTTACGAGAAAGTCGACCCCTAAAAATGAATTTCTTCAACTGAAGAATTTGATATTCTGAAGACTTTCTGAAGACTTTATGAAGCGTGAAGACTTTTGTTTTCGTAGTTTCATTTTCTCTTTCTTGAGTCATAGGAAACACCGTCTTTGTTAAAGGGGTTAGAGGAAATACTAAGGAAAAATTTCCATTTGATGCTCAACTCAAAATCCTACACCTACCAATCCCTTGAGTGAAGCCTTTGGAAATCTCATACAGTTCAGTCAATTTCTTGATGTGAGAGGCAAGCTCTTACAGTCCTTGAGAATTTATTCGGCGAGGTGTTAAAATTCGCCGGTCTGGATTGCCTACGATGAGAACATGATAGCCACGAGGAATTTGATGTTCAAAATTCCGACCGTTCTTTATCTTGGCTTGACTGTCCCAAATATCTTATCCACCTAACGGTCATATCATTGAAGGGCATTTATGTCTTATCATGTCGGGCTGCTCCCTAGGCTATAAATAGCCGCCCCTACAACCACTAGTTGGATGGCTGCTCGAGAGAACTTGACACTTGTCATTTGAGAGCAACCCATCCTCACGAGGAATTTGGTGAAAATCATCAAGTGAGGAAAAACCCAAAAGTGAGGAAAAACCCAAAACCAAACCCAACAAACCCAAAGTGATTGAGCATCACTGAAGAAATTGATCCTGCGTGGATCCGGCGCTTTTACCTTTGAAGACTGTGCTTCTTCCAGACGGTTAGGCGTCAAGGTCTAGAAACATCAAGAGGAATTGTGGATGTTGGTGACCAAGTATGTGAAGGTTTGGAAGTCGCTGAAGACTTACCACGAGTGATTGGACGAGTCTGCGTGACCTTAGTTCAAGGAGAATCGGTGAGGACTTGGTGTCTGAGTTGCGTGCTCGATGTTGGGTGTCAAGGACTGTGTGTCCTCGAGTTTAAATACTCGGCCGCTCAACCGGACGTACAAGCTGAGACAGCAGTTGGAACTGGTCTACCAAATCATTGTCTTCACCAACCTAACTGGTTCTATTTCCTCAACCCTTTCATTTCCTCATTCTTGTGTTGAGTGTTTGTCATATCTGTGTTTGAAGACTTTGACTGAATACTTTCTCAATTTCCTCAGTTCAATTTCTTCAGTCTGTTTGTCTTCATCTTGTGTTATCCTGTGATTACGCTTTCCGTACTTTGTGATTGTCTTCATTTCATCATGATGACTATGCTTGTAATCTGCTATGCTTACTTCTGAGTACTTATTCCGCTGCATGTATTTCTTCGCTAAGGAATTTCCTCACCAGCAAATTCCTCAGTGAAGAATTTGTAAAATTCTCTAAAAATCGCCTATTCACCCCCCTCTAGTCGATATAACGCACTTTCAGTGTTTGAATTAAAACAATTGCTAGACACTTTGAAATATGCTTATCTTGATGAAAAGAAAATATATCCTATTATTATTAGTGCTAACCTTTCAAAACATGAAGAAGAAAGATTATTGAAAGTTCTAAGGAAGCACCGAGCTGCTATTGGATATACTCTTGATGATTTAAAGGGCATTAGTCCCACTCTATGTCAGCACAAAATTAATATGGAACCTGATGCTAAACAAGTTGTTGATCATCAACGTCGACTAAATTCGAAGATGAAAGAGGTGGTAGAGCGAAATATTAAAACTTACGGAAGCGGTATAATCTATCCTATAGCTGATAGTAGATGGGTAAGTCCTGTTCATTGTGTCCCTAAGAAAGGAGGAATAAGCTGTTGTTCACGATGATAAGAATGAACTTATTCACAAAAAGAAATGACAGGCTACAGAATGGTAATTGATTTTAGAAAATTAAACAAAGCAACTAGAAAAGATCATTACCCTCTGCCTTTTATTGATCAAATGCTTGAAAGATTATCTAAGCACACACACTTTTGCTTCCTTGATGGATATTATGGCTTTTCACAAATACCTGTTTCTCAACCTGATCAAGAAAAGACCACCTTTACTTGTCCTTTTGGAACCTATGCTTATAGACGTATGCCTTTTGGTTTGTGTAATGCACCGGCTACCTTTCAAAGATGCATGATGGCTATATTCTCTGACTTTTGTGAAAAGATTGTTGAGGTTTTCATGGACGACTTCTCTGTTTATGGGAAGTCTTTTGATGATTGTTTAAGCAATCTTGATCGAGTTTTGCAGAGATGTGAACAAACAAATCTTGTCTTGAATTGGGAGAAGTGCCACTTTAGGGTCAATGAAGGCATTGTCTTGGGTCATAAAATTTCTGAAAGTGGTATTGAAGTGGACCATGCTAAGGTTGATGCTATTGAAAAAATGCCGTGTCCTAAGGACATCAAAGGTCATGCTGGTTTCTATAGGAGGTTTATCAAGGACTTTTCTAGAATTTCTAGGCCCCTTACTAATCTATTGCAAAAGGATATTCCTTTCGTTTTGATGATGATTGTCTTGAAGCCATTGAAACACTCAAGAAAGCTTTAATCTCTGCACCTATAGTTCAACCACCTGATTGGAACTTGCCTTTTGAAATTATGTATGATGCTAGTGATTATCTTTGTTGATCTGTTCTAGGACAAAGAGTTGATAAGAAATTGAATGTTATTCACTATGCTAGTAAAACTCTAGGCGGTGCTCAAAGAAATTATGCTACAAGCTGAAAAAGAATTCTTAGCGATGGTGTTTGCTTGTGATAAGTTTAGACCTTATATTGTTGATTCCAAAGTAGCTGTTCACACAGACCATCTTGCTATTAAATATCTTATGGAAAGAAAGATGCTAAACCTAGACTTATCCGTTGGGTTCTCTTTCTACAAAATTTGATTTGCATATTATTGATAGAAAAGGAGCTGAGAACCCCATAGATGATAACTTGTCTAGGCTTGAAAATGTGTGATGACCCACTTCCTATTGATGATAGTTTTCACGATGAGCGATTAGCTGCAATAAATGTTGCTAATAATCTTTGCTAGATATCTTGACTATTCTAATTACATTGTTGCTAAATATTTGCCACCTAGCTTTACATACCAACAAAAGGAAAAAATATATTTTATGATTTAAGACATTACTTTTGGGATGACCCACATATTTATAAAGAAGGAGTAGATGGTAGTATTAGACGTTGTGTACCTGAGCATAAACAGGGACAAATCCTACAGAAATGTCACTCCGAACCTTATGTAGCGACCCGACCCGAATGGATCAAAGTCTCTGTGCTTAAGTGTCATCCCTGGATTGGTATGCTGACACACACAGTACTCGAGGATTTATAACATAGATAAATCACATGTATAAAATAACGTAAATGTATTACCTCAATCCATAGCGGAAGTGACAACAAAGTTGTGGAGTTCCTAACAACACCAACGGCCAAGTTGAGTGTAGACCATGTAACCCTATCGTTTCACTTACTCGTCGTAAGAAACCTGCAACATGAGACGTTGCAGCCATGTAGGTCAGTACATTGAATGTACTGGCAAATTCACACCATAGAGCAATTATGAATAATAGCTATCACTACATGCATATTTGGCTGGTGGAGGCTCTAAGTTTAATTTTGCATAAAGCTAATTTTTCCCTACAACAAAGGAATAGATTTTATTTAACTACCAAGTTAAATTACCCATATTGAGAAGGTAACCCCAACTCAATCCCAAAATCACCAAATCATTAATAACCCAACAATTCCATCAAACAGAGTGATGAGATCAACCAATAATTCAAATACCAGATACTCAAAATGTCCATGACCGGGGACACGGCAAATCATAATTTGTTTGTACACTTTGCAAAGGTTTGCGTACTTTTCCCCACAAGACTCGATCTCCTCCGTTGAATTTCTCGCATTGCATGATGTTCGAGAAACGGATGATCGAGACACAGTCTTTCTGAAGAGGTTCCCTTAACCGATAGATAGGCCTGTACACCTACAATCCCCTACATCTGCTAGCCTATCATGGAAAGTTTTCCCACAACTTACTCAACTATGTTAGAGCCCATAATGGCTTGTGGCTACACACAGAAGTTTCTTGCATGAATAATCTTATGATCCCTTTGAGCTGGATGGCATTCCGTGGGTGAACACACCACTACAAAAAAGACACATCTGTGACATTTTGGGCGAGCAATTTTTTCTGTCATACATATGACACTTCTATGGCGATAATTGTGACAAAACCGGTATCATCATAGATGTGGTGGGCTCCTACTTCTATGACAAAAAATCATGACGGAAAATGGGCTTTTAAGTCTGGGCGGGCGGAGGCAGCAGCTGCATGACATTCTTTGGACCGTCGATGATGGAAAAAACCATGGTAGAAGCGAGGGAGAAAAATTTGGGGAGTTGCGGTTCTGGTGGGAGGTTGGGGGCGAGCGATCGCGTTCTCTCGTCGTCGTCTGTGGCGTGTGTGCGAGCATTCGCTCTAACGAACCCGGCGGCGTTGGGCTCTAGCGAACCCGAGCAATTACCTGCGCGAACTCTGGCGTTCTTGAACCCGGCGAGCGATCGATGGCTGTTAAGCGAAGCCGATCGGCGATTCGCCGCTCATCTGCTGCTAAGCGAAGCCGATAGATTGGATGAGCGATGGCGTCGCGGGGGTTGGATGAGCGATGGCGGTGGCGTTGCCTCTGGATGAACAGGAACCCATGGTGTGGAGGCTGGATGAGCAGTGAAGCGGTGGAGGGTGGCCGTGGAGGGTGGTTGAGCAGGACCCGTGGTGTGGAGGCTGGATGAGCGATATCACGGTGGAGGGTGCCCGTGGAGGGTGGTTGAGCGATGGCCGGTTGGAGTAGCGCGGTGGAGGCTGGATGAGCAGGGGGCCGTGGAGGCGGGAGGAGGTTGGCGGTAGCTGTGGAGGCTGGAGGAGGTCCACGGTGGAGATGAACAGTATCCGTGGAGTCCCGTTTTGTGATACGCCACATCCCTCCCGATGAACAGGACCCCGTTTCGACCATAGCGCTCCAACACAAGTCCGTTTAAATCCGTTTTGCGATCGCCCACACCCTCCCGATCAACGGGACCCCGTTTGACCGTGGGAGAGTCTGTTTCCTCCATTTTGAGCTCGCCGGACCCTCCGATGAACAGGATCCCGTTTGAGCGTGGCGGTCGAACACAAGGCCGTTTCCTCCGTTGTGCGGTATGCAGAGCCTCGTTTCCATCTCTGTTCCGCCCAATGTAGCGACCCGACCTCGGATGGTCAAGTCTACGTGCTACATGTCATCCTGGATCGGTAATCTTGACACACACGATACTCGAAGGATTTATAACGAGTAGCAATCACACACTTATTACATCGAATGTCTCAAAGAGAACTTATTACAATAATATGGCTTAAGGCCATCTAATGCGATAACAGCGGAAGGCTTGGAAGATAAAGTGAGTCCATCAACTCCAGCGGCATAAGCGAGCTGCTGCAGCAGCGACCTCGATCCTTACTCCTCGTGCGAAAAGTCGCAACATAATCGTTGCAGCCGAAACAGGTCAGCACATGGAATATCTGGCAATGTAACACACATAGAGTAGTGAAAGAACAAGCTATACTACATGCATATATGGCTGGTGGAAAGCTCTATGGTTACAGTTTTGAAAAGCCAATTTTCCCTACATCAAAGGAATAAATTTTACTTTAACTATCATGGTGGTTGAAACATCATTGAGAAGGTATAACCCCAACTCAATCCCAATTAAAGTGATTAACAACCCAACAGTTTTAATTTAGAGTGATGAGATACATGTGAATACTCAAGTACTAGATACTCGAATTGTCCATAACAGGGACACGGCTAACCATGATTAGATTGTACACTCTGCGGAGGTTTAGCACTTTTCCCCACAAGACTCGATCGCCTCCGTTGGTTTCTCGCTTTGCATGGTGTTTGAGAGCGGATGACCGAGACACAGATCTTTGAAACATTAACTCTCTACTCCATATAGATCATACCAAAGCTATAAAACCTACTACCTGTGACCTACCTCTTGAGAGCTTCACGTAACTTACTCAACTATGCTAGTGCCCATAATAGCTTGTGGCTGCACGGAAGTTTCTAGCATGAATAATCTCAGTTCCCTTTGAGCACAGGTGGCGGTCCATAGGAAGATCACACGGGTACCCGGGATTTCAAAAAAAACAGACAACCTTTGGGTTCCCCGGTGCCTCAATCCACCAGGATGTGTATTTAAGTTGCCACCTTAAAGTAAACCATTAATTAATAATCTCACATCTGTCGTGAATATCTCTCAAACCCAAACCACGTCTACGAGCATAGCATGGCAACATAAGCATAACATAGAAGTAACTTCCAAGGGTTTGATAGTAACAGGGCAATAGGTTCCTACCTCATCATCTACTTCCCAACCCACAAATTAATGACATCCTAATCATGCAATGTTTGAGGATTGAGCTAATGCATAAAAGCTGGGTATGAAAAGATATGATCAAGTGTTACTTGCCTTGCTGACGATCCATGAATCCTAGAGACTCGTAGTAACACACTTCGCACTCCGGGAATTCTATCGCAACCAAACAATACATACATAAGCAACAAACAAAGATGTGCAAACGAAACTTCAACTGAAAGAGGTTGACTGGAGAGTTCAACTTAAGAACTCCGGTTTGCAAAAAGAATCAAACCAAACGGAACAACGAAACTCAAACGGCAAGAAAACAAGGTCCGTTTACTAATCTGAACTAGAGTCAAATTTCACAAAGATAAAAACTGGTTTAAGTTGATTATTCGGAAGAGGTTTGAGATGAAACTCCAGGCGCTTGAATTGCCTGATTCCGATAAGCGGCGAAAAGATAAACAGGTTTGAAATACGGTTCGAAATCGCGATCGAATAACCGCGGAATAAATCGATAAAAAGCGACGAACTGCTAAGCGAGCGAGCGTTCGTTAATAGAACCTAAACAGTGAAGGCGTTACGTTAGAGCGAGCGGACAAATGGGCGTTAAGCTAAGTTAATAAACCGGCGAAATAAACCGATCTATATAAAAAAAGCGATCTAGGGTTTTTAAAAAAAAACGAAGGTTTTCTTAAAAAAACCGTGGCGAGTCAGGTACCTCCGGTGGCGCGTCCGTGAGGCAAGCGGCGAAGCGGCGGCGACTCGGCGGGAGGCGGCGGCAGCCTTGAGGCGGCGGATCGGATCGGGCTCAGGCGGCTCGGGGCTCGGGGCTCCGGCGGGTTCCGCGGCGGGGGGCGGGTGGTGGCGGGGGTGGTGGTGTGGCGGCGGCGACATTTATAGAGGCGGGGGGGCTCGGCTTGGGAAGAGGCGCCGGGGTGGAGTCCGGCTCGGACTTCGCCCTCGGCGCCCATGCCTCGCCTGTTGTTGTGAGGGGAAAGGCGGCTCGTGGGCCGGCTGGCTCGGTGGGCCTTTGGCCCGATCGGTAGGTGAATCCGTTTTTTAATTTATTCATTGAAAGAAAAATTCCTAGAAAAATAAATAAAAATCTAAAAATTCCAAAATAAGTTTCCTCCGTCTAAATAAAATATTTAGAACTAGATGAACTTTTCTTGGCCCTAAAATGCAACTTTTAAAAGCGTGCAAATTTTTCGAGGCAATTAAAATTCCAAATAAAATCAAATAAAAACCAAATAATGATTTTAACATTTTCCTCCGTTATTTCAATTATTTTGGAGAAGTCATATTATCTCCCCTCATTTTTTATTTAAAATGAAATATTTTCGGAGAGAAAATAATTAAAATCAATATCCTCGTCTTCACTATTTGATAAAATCAAATATGAAAATTGAAAAATCCATAACTCTCTCAGGGTCCTTGAGTTGCTTAGGATTTTCGAGGATGGCAAGCGAGAATGCAAATAAATATGGTATGCATGGATGACCTATGTATAACATGCCAAATTGAAAATTTGGGATGTTACAAACCTACCCCTTAAGATGAATCTAGCCCTCGAGATTGGGTGAAACTAGAAAATAGGTGCGGATGGTCCTTGCGAATATCATCTTCTCGCTCCCGGTGGCTTCCTCCTCGGTATGGTGGCTCCTTGAACTTTACAAAACTTGATCACCTTGTTGCGGTGACTCGGCTATCAAACTCGAGAATCTTTCTTGGCTTCTCCTCATAAGTCAAGTTATTATCAATTGTATCGCCTCCGAGTCTTTGTATCCTTTAGTGGTATGTCAGCCATCTCAGCGCGGCACTTCTTCAGCTGTGATACGTGAAACACATCATGAATTCCTGACAGTCCTTCAGGTAACTCCAGCTTGTAGGCAACTTCTCCCATTCGTTCCAAAACACGATACGGTCCTACCAATCTTGGGGCTAACTTTCCCTTTACTCCAAAACATTTCACTCCCCTCAGGGGTGATACTCGCAGATATACTTTGTCTCCGATTTCATAGGTTACTTCCTTGCGTTTTGAATCTGCGTAACTCTTACATCTAGGCCAGCAATCTTTAGCCTATCTCGATCAGTTTAACCTTCTCCTCTCGAGTCTTTGATCAAATCTGGTCCAAACAATGGCGGTCTCCAACCTCATCCCACATCAATGGTGTTCTACATCTGCGTCCATCTGAGCTTGAGCGGTGCCATCTTCAAACTGTCACGGTAGCTGTTGTTGTATGAGAATTCTGCGTCTGACAAATTGTCATCCCAACTAGATCCATAATCTAGCGCAGAGCTCTCAACATGTCCTCCAAAATTTGATTGACTCTCTCATGCATCCATCCGTGCATGGGTGGAGCAGCGTACTAAACTCAATCTGGTACCCAAAGTCTGGTGTAATTGATGCCAAAACTTTGAAGTAAGCTGTGTTCCTCTATCCGTCGATACTCCTGGAACTCCATGCAAACATCGATCCTGGTCATATATATCTTGGCCAACTTGGCACTTGTATAAGTTGTTTTCCTTTGGGATAAAGTGAGCTACTTTGGTTAACCGATCCACTACTACCCATATTGAATCATATCCTGCTTTGGTTACGGGTAATCCGGTGATAAAATCCATGCCAAGTTTGTCCCACTTCCATTCGGGTATTGGCATAGGCTGCAACAGTCCTGCTGGCTTTTGATGCTCGGCCTTCACTCTCGGCATACATCATAGCGGCTACATACTCGGCAATATCCGTCTTCATACCAGTCCACGAAGCGTTCCTTCAAGTCCAAATACATCTTGGTGTTTCGGGGTGAATCGAGTATGGTGAGTCATGAGCCTCTTCAAGTATTAACTTCCTGATCTCCAAATTGTTGGGCACATAGATCCGGTCCTCAAACCACAAGGTATCATGCTCATCCTCGCGAAAGCCTTTGGCTTTTCCTTTGCCCATCTTCTCTTTTATCTCAGCAATCTCTTTATCCTCCTTTTGAGCGTCTTTAATCTTGTCTAACAAGGTCGACTGAACCTCCATTGTTGCAAGAAAACCTCTTGGAACAATCTCCAACTGAAGTTCCATAACATCCTCTGCTAACTCCTTTGGCAGTCCTCTACCTTTAAGGATATTGGCATAACTCTTTCGACTCAAAGCGTCTGCTACAACGTTGGCTTTTCTGGATGATAGTGTAGCTTCATGTCGTAATCCTTTATAAGTTCCAGCCATCTCCTCATGCGAGGTTTAACTCATACGTGTGAAAATGTACTTCAAACTCTTATGATCCGTGTACACATCTAGCGGTTCCCCATGAGATAATGTCTCCAGGTCTTCAACGCATGTACTACAGCTGCTAACTCCAAATCATCGTGGCATAGTTCAACTCATGAGGCTTGGTTGTCGTGAGGCATCTGAAACAACTTTTCCTTCCTGCATAAGAACACATCCAAGTCCCAAGCGGGAGGCATCACAATACACTTGAAACTCCTTATGTATATCCGGCAAGGTCAGCACTGGGGCTGTAGTCAAGCTTTCTTCAACTCTTGGAAGCTTATCTCACAATCCTCTGTCCATTTGAACTTGGTATCCTTCTTTAGTAACTCTGTCATTGGTTTAGCAATCTTGGAAAAATTCTCAATGAATCTCCGATAATACCCTGCCAGTCCAAGGAAACTGCGAATCTCATTGGTGAAGTGGGTGCCAACCATTCGATGGTTGACTGAATTTTCTTTGGGATCTCTTGCTATACCCTCTCCCGATATAACATGCCCAAGAAATCCAACTTCCTTTAACCAAAACTCACACTTGCTGAATTTGGCATATAAGCTGGTGTTCCTGAGTTTCTCAAGAACCAAGCGTAGGTGCTCTGCGTGCTCCTCTTCGTTCTTGAGTAAACCATAATATCATCGATAAACACCACAACAAACTTGTCCAAATACTCCATGAACACTTTGTTCATCATACTCATAAAATAGGCGGGGCGTTAGTCGGTCAAAGCGACATGACCGTATACTCATATAATCCATATCGAGTGGTGAATGCTGTCTTTGGTATATCCTTCTCTCGGATCTTCAAGCTGATGGTATCCGATCGTAGATCAATCTTAGAAAACACCTTAGCTCCTTGCAACTGATCAAACAGATCATTAATCATCGGTAAGGATACTTGTTCTTTATCGTTACTTCATTCGAGCTCGGTAATCAAAAACCATCCTTAGGGTTTATCCTTCTTCTCCACCAAAATCTTGGAGCTCCCCAAGGTGATGAACTTCTCTGAATGTAACCTTTCTCCAATAGCTCCTTGATCTGCTTCTTAATTTCCTCCGGATCATTTGCGGGCATCCGATAGGGTCTCTTTGATATTGGCCTGTGCACGGCATTAGCTCTATCGAAACTTCGATGTCTCGATCCGGTGGCATGCACAGTAACTCTTCGGAAAAACATCTGGATAATCCTTCACTCTGGTACTTCCTCTTGTACAACTCCGTGAGGTATTCACTTAGCTCCTCCTAGGCACATGCCTAGATACATATAATCCTTTTTCCCTCTAGGGTGGTAAGATAAATTGACTTGCTAGCACGATCGATACTTCCTCAAACTTGACATCAATCCATATCTAATATCACATCAATCCTTGCGACTCCAAGATAATTAGGTCAGACGGAAAAACATGCGTGCCAATGATTAGGGGTATCTGGGTGCACCATCGCTAGCCATATACTCTGCTCGGCGAGCTCACTAAAGAGGGATCCTAAGGGTGCAGGTTGGTAACAAACTTATCCACAAATCCCTTGATATGTATGAATCGATGCACGATGTCGAAAAGAACAATAGCGGTAAATGGTGAACCAAAAACTTACCTATTACCGCATCCGGCTGCTCTCCAACCTCCTCCACGTTAACGTGGTTCACTTATCCTTTGTTGAATGGATTGGGCTTCTTCCTAGCGCTCCCATTTCCGTTTCCATTCTTTCCTTGAGGCAGTCATTGGCATAGTGCCTGTCTTGCCGCATAAAGCAAATAACTTGGCTTAAGTCCCTCTTGGCGGGTGTAGCTGGGTTAGGCGATTCGATTATTGTTGACTCCATTTCCATTCCCATTCTTAGCACCATTATGCGATCCTCCTCGATATGGTTATGTCCTCCATGATTATGAACTAGTCCTCCGAGTTCGGGGTTAAGCGAGGTTCTGGTGAGCTCTGAGTTATACTTCCCTTGTCCATACTTCCTCTTCGACTCTCAATTTGCTGCTGCTTTCCTTCAATCATTAGGGCCTTATCTACCAACTCCTGGTAGTTGTTGAAAGTTGCCACCATCAACTGCATACTCATCTCATCATTCAGTCCTTCCATGAACTTCTCTTGCTTCGCGGCATCCTGGTCACATCATCGGGGCATAGCGTGATAACTTAAAACTCATCCACGTCTTTGGGCCATAATGCGGTTCCCTGGCGTAAGTTGCGAAACTCACGCTTCTTTATCTGCATGGTTCCGGTTGAAACATGGGCGTCTGAAAAGCTTGTTGGAACTGGTCCCAAGTGACATTGGCTATAGGAAAAGTAGCCGTGTAATTCTCCCACCATGAGGCTGCTGGTCCATCCAATTGATGTCGACAAAGCGCACTCTTTCAACATCCGTGCATCTGCGGTGGTTAACTCCTTCAATCTGGCGTAACCAGGTCATCTGCAACTATTGGCTCGGTGCTCTTTGGAAAACACCGGCGGTTGTAACCTTAAGCGGGCTAAATTGTCCACGGGCGGCGGGTTGTTGTTGTTGTTGTTGTTGTTGGCATTGCCTGGTTACGAACTAGCAATTGCATCAAGGCATTCTGCTGTTGGATCAAGCGAGTGAGCTCGGTGGGAAAGCAAAACCGGGGTCACGTCTCGGAGGCATCTGAGGGTTTAGAGGAGAGATTAGAAATAGAAAGAGGTCTAGTGAAAAAACACTACCCATATGCACATGAGGCAAAACACACATTCATTGAATCAAGCAAGCAAGGGCATACAAAGCGATCTAGGACTATCGCATAAGTGCTCAACTACTACTAGTTACATGGGGAAAATACTACTAATATTTGGTGGTCATCTAGAAATTTTGATCGGTGGAAGACTCCATGATGTTTGCTCGACTTCGTCTTCATAGTCATCATCACTTGGATCTGAGTCGGTGTAAATCGATGATGATGTAGTTATGCGGACAAGCGGGGTCTTCTTCCTCTTCTTGCTCCTCTTCCTTGGGTGTTGGTCCTCCATGAAAACTCCAATCTTCTTGACTAGGTCGTCATTCTTCTCGATAATATCTTGATTTCTTCCTCATATCCATCACGTGTAGACTTGAGTTCTTCCTCCAATTCGATGATCTTAGTTTTGCCTTCTTCAAATCCAGCATGTCTGCGCTTTATCTGGTTCTCATGACGTCGAATGTGCTGGTTTAGCTCTGGATGTAGCTGCAATGGATCTATCCTTCTTGGTGCTAATTACTTCCCATTGCTCGTCTCGGCGCCCACATATTTGGTATATGGTGTCTTTAAGCTCCTTCTTGTAGACTTCTCCAATCGTCCAATGGTAATGTGAGCTGCCATACTCTTTCCTAAACTCCATGTTGGTGCATTGAAAACACATACTATGGGCTCGTGCTTGGCAAGCGTCCTTCCGGAACTAGAGCTTGAATCTTCCAGCATTTTCTTACGGTAAGGTGGCATTGTACGTCCTGGTGAAACTTGGTATTCCAATATTCAGGTACCTAGTGACTTCCTTCAAGTGGCGTCCGAAAAGTGTGTCTTCATCCGGTTGGGCAAACTTGTACTTCATCTCCTTCATCCTAAAGAGTGGAAAAATGGAGAGGTCAGAAATGAGTAGAGAGGAGTGACCTATGGTTTTATCTTAGTGGTCGTGTCCTACACTCGGCGTGTGCTCTGATACCATCTTGTAGCGACCGACCTCGGATGGTCAAGTCTACGTGTACATGTCATCCACGGATCGGTAATCTTGACACACACGATACTCAAAGGATTTATAACGAGTAGCAATCACACACTTATTACATCGAATGTCTCAAAGAGAACTTATCACAATAATATGGCTTAAGGCCATCTAATGCGATAACAGCGGAAGGCTTGGAAGATAAAGTGAGTCCATCAACTCCAGCGGCATAAGCGAGCTGCACGACAGCGACCTACGATCCTTACTCCTCGTCGAAAAGTCGCAACATAATACGTTGCAGCCGAAACAGGTCAGCACATGGAATATCTGGCAATGTAACACTCATAGAGTAGTGAAAGAACAAGCTATACTACATGCATATATGGCTGGTGGAAAGCTCTATGGTTACAGTTTGCGAAAAGCCAATTTTTCCCTACATCAAAGGAATAAATTTTACTTTAACTATCATGGTGGTTGAAACGTCATTGAGAAGGTATAACCCCAACTCAATCCCAATTAAAGTGATTAACAACCCAACAATATTAATTTAGAGTGATGAGATACATGTGAATACTCAAGTACTAGATATTCAGAATTGTCCATAACCGGGGACATGGCTAACCATGATTAGATTGTACACTCTGCAGAGGTTTGCGCACTTTTCCCCACAAGACTCGATTGCCTCCGTTGGTTTCTTGCACTGCATGGTGTTTGAGAGCGGATGGCCGAGACACGATCTTTCGAAACATTAACTCTCTACTCGGATAGATCATACCAAACCTATAAAACCCCTACCTGTGACCTACCTCTTGAGAGCTTCACGTAACTTACTCAACTATGCTAGAGCCCATAATAGCTTGTGGCTGCACACGAAGTTTCTAGCATGAATAATCTTAGTTCCCTTTGAGCACAGGTGGCGGTCCATAGGAAGATCACACGGGTACCCGGGATTTCAAAAAAACAGACAACCTTTGGGTTCCCCGGTGCCTCAATCCACCAGGATGTGTATTTAAGTTGCCACCTTAAAGTAAACCATTAATTAATAATCTCACATCTGTCGTGAATATCTCTCAAACCCAAACCACGTCTACGAGCATAGCATGGCAACATAAGCATAACGTAGAAGTAACTCCCAAGGGTTTGATAGTAACAGGGCAATAGGTTAGTACCTCATCATCTACTTCCCAACCCACAAATTAATTACATCCTAATCATGCAATGTTTGAGGATTGAGCTAATGCATATAAACTGGGTATG
Source organism: Aegilops longissima (assembly GCA_021605205.1). Taxonomy (NCBI): domain Eukaryota; kingdom Viridiplantae; phylum Streptophyta; class Magnoliopsida; order Poales; family Poaceae; genus Aegilops; species Aegilops longissima. The sequence continues at coordinate 49,143,207 of CM038677.1, read as the reverse complement.
AAAAGATATGATCAAGTGTTACTTGCCTTGCTGACGATCCGTGAATCCTAGAGACTCGTAGTAACACGCTTTGCACTCCGGGAATTCTATCGCAAGCAAACAATACATACATAAGCAACAAACAAAGATGCGCAAATGAAACTTCAACTGAAAGAGGTTGACGGAGAGTTCAACTTAAGAACTCCGGTTTGCAAAAAGAATCAAACCAAGCGGAACAACGAAACTCAAGCGGCGAGAAAAACAAGGTCCGTTTACTAATCTGAACTAGAGTCAAATTTTACAAAGTTAAAAACTAGTTTAAGTTGATTATTCGGAAGAGGTTTGAGATGAATCTCGAGCGCTTGAATCGCTGATTCCGATAAGCAGCGAAAAGATAAATAGGTTTGAAAAGCGGTTCAAAATCGCGATCGAATAACCGCGGAATAAATCGATAAAAGAAAAGCGGCGAACTGCTAAAGAGCGAGCGTTCGTTAACAGAACCTAAACAGTGAAGCGCGTTACGTTAGAAACGAGCAGACGAGCAGACGTTAAGCTAAGTAAATAAACGAGCGAAATAAACCGATCTATATAAAAAAAGCGATCTAGGGTTTTTTAAAAAAAAACGAAGGTTTTCTTAAAAAACGGCGGCGGGGTGGTACCTCCGTGAGCACGTCCGTGGGCCAGGCGGCTCAGCGGAGTTCGAAGGTGGGCGGGGTTGGCGAGGCGGACGGCGGATCGAGACTCGAGGCGCTCGGGGCTCGGGCTCGGCGGAGTTCCGCCGGCGGGGGCTCGGGTGGTGGCGAGGTGGTGGTGTGGCGGTGGCGGCGGCATTTATAGAGGCGAGGCGGGCTCCGGCTTGGGAAGAGGCGCCGGGGTGGAGTCCGGCTCGGACTTCGCCCTCGGCGTCCGTGCCTCGCCTGGCCAGGTGCTTTCGTGGGCGGCTTTGGCTCGGTGGGCCTTTGGCCCGATCGGTATGAATCCGATTTTTTAAATTTATTCATGAAAGAAAAATTCCTAGAAAAATAAATAAAAATCTAAAAATTCCAAAATAAGTTTCCTCCATCTAAATAAAATATTTAGAACTAGATGAACTTTTCTTGGCCCTAAAATGCAACTTTTAAAAGCGTGCAAATTTTTCTAGGGCAATTAAAATTCCAAATAAAATCAAATAAAAACCAAATAATGATTTTAACATTTTCCTCCGTTATTTCAATTATTTTGGAGAAGTCATATTATCTCCTCTCATTTTTTATTTAAAATGAAATATTTTCGGAGAAAAATAATTAAAATCAATATCCTCGTCTTCACTATTTGATAAAATCAAATATGAAAATTGAAAATCCCCAACTCTCTCAGGGTCCTTGAGTTGCTTAGGATTTTCGAGGATGGCAAGCGAGAATGCAAATAAATATGGTATGCATGGATGACCTATGTATAACATGCCAAATTGAAAATTTGGGATGTTACACCCAAGCCCTCCCGATGAACATGACCACGCATTCCGTTCCGACCCAGCCGGTTGGCTCCCACACGTTCCGTTGCCTCCCGATGAACACGACGCATTCCGTTGCCTCCCCATGAACACGACGCATTCCGTTGCCTCCCCATGAACACGAGGATGACGCTGTTTCTCCGTTCCGACCCAGCCATGTACGTATGCGCGAGTAGGCGTTCAAGACCCTGCCCGTATGTACGTACATGGCCGTATTTTCTTTCTTGCACCCTCGCCGTTGTACGTACGTGTACATGCTACATGCGCGCCTCTACTACGACACGTGCGCTCCTCTACATCCACCAGTATATATATACGTACATGTTCGCGACCAGGATGACAACGCTACGTACGCTTCGACCAGGTGGGTCCCGACTGTCAGTCACTTCCTTGCCTGCGAAGATGTAGCTGGTGGGTCCCAGCAGTCAGGGGGGCGAATCGTTTTGTTTCTTTGCCCGGACGCACTTCCTTGCGTGCGAAGATGTAGCTGGTGGGTCCCAGCAGTCAGGGGGGCGAATCATTTTGTTTTTTTGCCCGGACGCACTTCCTTATGTGCGAAGGTGTAGCTGGTGGGTCCCAGCAGTCAGGGGAAATGTTTTTTTGTGAAATATGGTGGCCCGTCCGGTGGGTCCCCGCTGTCAGGTGGAGGAATAATTATTTTGCGTGTAATAAGGAGGCACTTCCTTGCTGCGGCCGTGGACCTAGCTCTCAGCCTCTCCACGTACAGTCCACGTCCGATGGAAGCCGTTCCTTGACCACGTTGACCACGCCGTGCCGAGAGCACCAGGGCGGTGGACGACGGCGAGGCCTAGGAAGGGGCGGCGTGGAGCAGGGGAAGGCGCGGTGGATGCCCATGCGTGAAAGTCGAGGTTCACTAGTTATTGCGGTGTGAGGCTGCCGTCGCCTTGAGAATAACAAGGGGTGTGGGTGAGTAGAGGAATGGCCCGGCCAGCGGTGGGAGTAGTAGAGGCGGTGAGGCCTCCGCCGCGCCATGGCCCGACCACCACGGAGGCAGGAGCATGAGGCACGACCGGCGCTGGTTTGTGTGGCTGGAGCAAGAAGACCGAGAGGTTGAAGAAGCACTACGGCCGTTGGATGGACATCGTGCGGTCCTTTGGAGCTAGAATCGTGCATATTGACTAAGTTGACAAAGCCCTCCGTCCCGTCAACTTAGTAGGCCCTAAGTCAGCCTGCCACTATCTGGGTCCCAGCTAACGGGGAGTATTCATTTTTTGTGCGTAATAAGAAGGCACTTCCTTGCGTGCGAAGATATAGCTGATGGGTCCGAGCTGTCGGTGGCGGTAACGTTTTTCAGCGAAATCTGAGGCCCTTCGGTGGGTCCCGATGTCATGGAGGAATCATTATTTTAGGCGTAATAAGGAGGCATTTCCTTGCATGCGGCCGTGGACCCAGTGTCGGCCTCTCCACGTCTGATCCGCTTCAGATGCATGTCGGTCATTGACCACGTTGACCAGGCGCGCCGAGAAACACCGAGGCGGTGGGCGACAGCGAGGCCTAGGAAGGAGCGACACGGAGGTAGGGAAGACTCGGCAGTTGTTTCCCGCGCGAGAGATCTGTTGTCTGAGGTTTCTTGGTTCGTCTGTCGTCGCGGAGAATAACAGCAGGTGTGAGTGAGTAGAGGATGGCTAGGCCAGCGGTGGGAATGCAGGTGGGCGGTGAGGCCTGCTGGCGGCACAGCCCGGCCAGCGAGGAGGAGGAAGCGAGCAGTCCCTTGGCGCTTGTTTGGCGGTGGAGCGGGAAGATCGAGATTGAAGAAGCCGACGGCCGTTGGATGGACATCCACGATCCTTGCTTGTCGTCAACCTTTTTAGGAAAGCCTCAAATCTTTGGAAAACAACATACAACCCATCTGCCATTATTTCTAATAATTTACAGCCCATTTGCTAATTCTTAAGGTTTTTGGAGCCCATATTCTTTTTGTTAGCATTACAGCCCATCTTGTGCCCACGGTTAAAAATTATCTGAAAATTTTCATATTTTAGTGCGGTCGAACTGTTTTAATCCCGAAATTTAGACTCACATTCAAACTGATTTTAAAAATAAATGTATATCAATATAAAATCCAACAAATTCTCCATGCATAAAATTAATGTAATTTAAAATCTCGAAATGAAAAAAAGATATTTGAAACTAATTGCCGGTTTGATGTGTTTTAAAAATGTATAGCCCATTTCTCATTATTGATGGGCCATTTTCTCGGCCAGCAGAATGAAAGCTCTCCTCGTCTTGAAAGATTTGCAGCCCAACAGGCACGACAAAGCGACTTACTTGGCAAATCACAAAAAACTGGGTTGTGGCCATGGGCCCAGCTGTCAGCCTCTCCACGTCTGTACTCTTCCGATGGAATGTCTTTGACCACATTGACCACGCCTTGCGAGAGCACCAAAGGCGGTGGACGGACAGCGAGCCTAGGAAGGGATGACGGAGCCGGGAAGGCAGCGGCAGTGGATGCCCATGCGTGAAAGTCGAGGTTCACTGGTTCGATTCTTGGCGTGAGGCTGTCGTCGCCGCAGGGCCTGGCTAGCGGTGGGAGTAGTAGAGGCGATCAGGCCTCAGCGGCAGCACACCCGACCCTTTGGAGGCGAGGCAGGCGGTCTCCCGGCGCTGGTTTGGGCGGCTGGTGCAAGAAAAGCAGCGATTGAAGAAGCAGCAGGACCGTTCGATTCAAATCCAGCGATTCTTTGCTGATAGAATCATTGTTGACTAAGTTGACAAGCCTGCGTCTGGCGTCAACGTAGTAGGCCCATAGGTCAGCCTCCCAACAGTGCGCCCGGATATCGATGGGAGGAATCATTTTTTCGCGTAATAAGGAGGCAGTTGATTGCGTGCGGCCAGGCCAGCGGAGGGAGTAGGGTGGGCGGGAAGCTGCAGCAGTATCTGGCGGGCCTGGCGGAGGAAGCAGGCAGTCCATGGCGCTAGTTTAAGCGGCTGGAGCAGGAAGATCGAGAGATTGAAGAAGCCGTCGGCCGTTGGATGGACATCCAGCGATCCTTCTTTGCTAGAATCGTGTGTTCAACGACAAAGCCTTGCGTAAACAAGTCAGCCTCGAAATCGTGGCGTGTACAGCCCATTTGCTATTATTTTTATAATTTTTACTCATTTTCTAATTCATATGGAATTTATTGCAGCCCGTTTTCCATTTTAGAATTGCGGCCATTTTACGGTCGATTACCGAGGTCAAAAATTAACTAAATATGTGGTTAATTTTGAAAATTCATAAATTTTTCTTTGAGGAGCGAAACATTCTTAATCCAAAAATTAATAGCCATACTAAAACAAATTTAAAAATAAATTAGTACTATGTCATGTTAAATCCAATGAAATCGTATAAGATATCGATGAAGAACAAAATTCAAAAAAACTAATATCCCATTTGCTATAATTTTTTGGAATTTTCAACCCTTTTGATATTACTTTTAACAGACATTGACCATACTCTTTGGCCAGGACGGAATGCATCCCTCCTCGTCTTAAAGTTTGCAGCCCGATGGTCGGAGAAAACAAATAGGCCTAGCTTGGGTATTCTTCAAAAAGAAATACTGGGCTACCTATTTTCCTAAAGAACAGGTGCATGAGCATTTAGCTTTATTTATTTATTTACTTATTTATGTTTAGGGGAACATGAGCATGTACCTGGGCCAGATTCATGTGAGAGCCTCCCTTCCAGTTAATTATGGGCTTCTCTATTGGGCCTTCATCAGTGGGCTGCATGTTATCAATAAGTGGAAAATGTGTTCCGTACGAAAAATAGTATGTGCTACGTACGGTACGGGGCACTAAAGGATCAAACCGTGCAACGACTTCCAAAACAACAAATTTATTCAACCAACAGACGAAATATACTGCTGATTGTACATTGAAAACAGCAGCAGCAGCAACCAGGGCTGGGGGGTGCAACAGAAGCAGTAAGCAGGCCAGAAGAGTGAAGTCGCAGCTCTCTTTTCCAAACCAAACATCAGCCATCATTACAAAAGGGCTAGCAAAAAAGAACAAGTGTATGCATCAAACTAAATAAAGATCCTACTACACCAAGTGTATGCTTCTAACTAACTGGCTCAGTTAGACGTTACTATTTATTAAGCTGTGCAGATTGGTGGCGGCTTGAACGGATGGGTGCTGACGGAAACTCCAGCCAGCGGTGAAATCGATACTTGCGACCCTCTCTCCTACTTTGGGCTGCGAGGCGTGGCGGCACATATCGGGGTATGGTGCATGCGAGGCGCATAGTGCGCTGTGTACACACAGTTTTTCGATGAACGAAACCGCGCTGCCATCATGATCCTTGCTGTCGGTTATCTCACGGTTAATCGGATAATTCAGTCCGACAAGCGAGAGCGTGTACCAAGGCTACTTACCAGCCTCGATCAAAAATTCCCGAAGGCCGAGAAGCTGGGATCCTGCTCAAAGACCTTGCAGTGACTATGATTGTATTCCGCGAAACAACACGTCCGGTACGTGCAAACGATCATCAATCTTTCGCCGTCATCTGATCGAGCCAGGAACCACCTGCAACTGCCATGCCGCTTTTCTTTGAAAGGTTCTGGGATTAGGAAGGGTAGGGACACCAGGCGGCCTACAACATCATATCAAGTTGGAGTCAAATAAAAAAGGGCTCTTGATTTAGTCAATCTTAAGAACAACATGTTATGAGCATGAATACTTTTTAGTAAATGTTGACGATAATATAAGCAAGCCATCATGATATCATAGGAAAGTAACATCTGCTGTAACAGCCGTTTGTAGCGATATTGGAGTAGGCCAGCAATCGTCCAGCCATAGAAGGAGTCGACAACGTAAATGAAGCCCTTGTGTTCAATGGCATCGAGAGAACCATGGAGGATGTATGATCCTGCGATGGGCGTGCAGATTTATCCACTTATCCGGTGACCTATCGGATAGGCGAGACCGTGGTTGAAGAACATAATTAGCCTGAAATTTTCATGATTCGCGAGATCTTGTGGGCACTTGGCAGATTACAACCTTGAGCAAATCAAACTTGGTATCATGTTGGCTACATTAAGATTCCGAGTATTACGGGCGCGGTGCCAAAGCGATGCAGTGTTAATCGAAGGAAGGGGATCAATGCGCCGGTGTAGACCTCCACGAGCATCCAGCTGCGCGCGACCGTCGACGAGCAACATCAAGGCGTGTTCATGCTCACCCGGTGCATACCGTTAATGTAGCTGAGGCTGGCGGGGATCAGATCGCGATGAAGGGGTTGATGCTCGCCACCCTCGATCGTTATGCTGCATGACCGCCATTTACGAAGATCGGCGGCATCGGCAAGCAAGGAGCTGGCTTAAAAGCTCCGGCTGAGGGCTTTGAGTAAGCGGTACAGCCACGGCGAGCATCGGTGGCGGCATGGTCTGAGATTGTCCACCACGTGAAACAATGAGCTTGATTACCTCTGTGGGGAAGCGAATTCCAGCCACTATTTCGTGGACGCTGCTCGGTTCTGCCATTGTTAGTGCTTGGGTTTCGGACGAGAGTCACCTTAGCGGGGATGGAAGCTCGGACGAGATTATGTGCGGACAAAGATGGAGAAGCGAATATGTGCTGCGGGAAGTGGATAGGTGATGATGACTACATCACGCCGCTTGACTTATGAGACACATACCAGCAGCGTGGGGTCATATCGGCGCGGACAACTTGCTTGAGTGATCACGATCTTGGTACTCCCTCGGTACCTACTACAATACTATGCCCTAGCTTGCTAGAGTAGAGTAGTAGAGTAGGACTCTGCTCTACTACTAGCACCGGAGGAGTAGTATATTCTAATCTAAAATAGTTACAAACTTCAATGCCCGGCGTGGAGCGACTACGAACCGTGCTCAAAGACCGTGTCTACGTGGTGTTTGGACTTATATGCAAAAAAATAGCAAGATGCCCGTGCATTGCACGGCACACCATCATCACCAACTCGGTTTTTTCTCTACTCCTACTCCTATAAAAGACTTAGTTGGTGATGATGGGGGCGAGGAGGCGTGTTCAGCCGGGTGTGCAGTGGACGGCGCAACACTATTCGATTTGTTATAAGAAAAGTAGTAGAGATAGAGACATAGGGAGGAGCATGAGGTTGTGGGAGATAAGGATGAATGAGGCAAGGCCTTATCTGTAAATGTGGAGAGAGGAGCGGGTATCTTTTGTAAAATTGTCATTGTTGGCTTTCTATCCGTCAGATATAGATCGGACGGTCTGTACTACAAGATGGCAGGCATACCATCATCACCAACTCGGTTTTCTATAGAGTAGATATATATAGATATAGATAGATAGAGACTAGGGAGTACTAGTAAGGACACCATCTCTGCTTCGTGTGCTACTCCTGCGCTCCATTCGGTGACCGCGTCCCTACAGCCACTCCCTCCTGCGCTCCATTGGTGGGGCTGTTGAAATCTGGGAGTGCACTCTCATGACTGCTGGCAGCCACGACTTCACCGGCGGCGACTTCTTCCCGACCTCGACAACCTCTTCCTCAACGACATGGGTGACAACCTCAACGCATGCAGTGCTGCTCTGTTGCACCATATGTGTTTCTGTCCTTCTGTTTGAAATCATGGTAGAATTCATGTTTCTACTCAGATCCTACTACTATGCTAGTCCACATGATTAGTTTCATCTTTGTTATAGCCGTCATGATTTATTTTGTTCTTATTCGGATTAAATCTCGTAGTAACTTGCTCACATATTCAACTGGCGCAACGTCCCCTACAGCCACTCCCGTTTCATGGACGGCCTAGTCGATGCCTCCAAGGAGCCCTTCGTCCACTGCTATGAGTGCCCGATGCCGTTTTGTGGCTCGCCGGCGGACATGGTGCATCACCTCACGGATGCGTGCAGCGGTCACTGCTGGTGTCGGTGACAAAACCGGCGGATCTCGGGTAGGGGGTCCCGAACTGTGCGTCTAGGCGGATGGTAACAGGAGACAAGGGACACGATGTTTTTACCCAGGTTCGGGCCCTCTCGATGGAGGTAAAACCCTACTCCTGCTTGATTAATATTGATGATATGGGTAGTACAAGAGTATATCTACCACGAGATCGGAGAGGCTAAACCCTAGAAGCTAGCCTATGGTATGATTGTTGTTAGTCCTCGGACTAAAACCCTCCGGTTTATATAGGCCTTGAAGAGGGTTAGGGTTACAGTCGTTACAATGGTAGGAGATCTACATATCCGTATCGCCAAGCTTGCCTTCCACGCCAAGGAAAGTCCCATCCGGACACGGGACGAACTCTTCAATCTTGTATCTTCATAGTCCAGGAGTCCGGCCAAAGGCTATAGTCCGGCCATCCGGACACCCCCTAATCCAGAACTCCCTCAGTAGCCCCTGAACCAGGCTTCAATGACGACGGGTCCGGCGCACATATTGTCTTCGGCACGTCTCTTTCCGGAATTCTCATCAATACGGGCGTGGGTAACCCAACCGCGCCATTGATTACGGTGCTTGGGAGATAAGCGAGTTTTATCAGGCTGGTGGGGACGCATAGCTTTCGTCCGTCCATATAAGGGGATAAGGATCCACCTTTTTACCTACGCCTTGTTCCTCCTTTGCTCACCCATTTCCGCGCACTCGAGCTCCAGCGCCCAAGTCTGCACATCCCACCTCAACCTTTTCCAGCCATGTCCGGAGCGGGAGGCAAGTGGATGGTCTCCTCCGTCACGGAGGGGCTAATCAAAAAGCTGCGGAAGGCCGGATACTTGTCCAGCGACATCGTGCATCGGCTCCCCGACAAGGGGCAGCTCAACCCCACCCCCAGGCCCCATGAGAGGGTGGTGTTCCTTACCCATTTCCTCCGCGGACTAGGTTTTCCACCTCACCCATTTGTCCGGGGGCTCATGTTCTACCAGGGCCTTTATTTCCATGATCTGGCCCCGAATTTCATCCTCAACATCTCGGCCTTCATCATCGTGTGCGAGGCATTTCTCTGCATCCAGCCCCACTTCGGCTTATGGCTGAAGACCTTCAATGTCAAGCCGAAGGTAGTGGGCGGCCGCCAAGTGGAGTGCGGAGGTGCCATGGTGGGCAAGATGGCCAACGTCCTATGGCTCGAGGGCTCCTTTGTGGAGACCGTAAAGGGGTGGCAATCGGGGTGGTTCATCACCGAGTCGCGTGACCCTAAATGGGCAGCGGCCCCCGAATTCCGATCTGGCTTCCCTACACGACTCACCTCTTGGAAAGAGACGGGCCTGTCGTGGGGTAATTCGGAAGAGCTGACCAGACTCCAAACCTGCGTCCAAAACCTGGTGAACAAGAATCTCAGGCTTGTCAACGTAGTCCAGGTCATGCTCATCCGCCGGATCCTCCCATCCCAACAATGGGCCTTCAACTTGTGGGAGTTTGATCCGGCACATCACCAAACCTTGAGCAAGCTCTTCGACACTACGTATGAAGATGCCTGGAAGGCGCTGTTCAAGGGCGCCGAGGCTCCCGCATCTGCTACCGAAGATCGCGGATTCAGCTCGCGGCGTAAAGCTAGCGAGGTAAGCTATTTTACCCTTTACGGGACTTTTGCTTTTCATAGTTTGACTCTATGTGGGATATATACTCCCTTACCTTTGACAGGATTGGCAGAATACGTCCGGGCAGGTGAACTGTCTAGCTCCCTATCCAGAAGACCCAGCGGACGCCCGCTTAACGGGGCTGCTGGTTCCGGCACCTCTTACGTGGTGCCGGAGAAGAAGGCCAAGAAGAAGGCCACGGGAACTCGAAGGAGTTCCCGGCGCCAGGTGTTGTCGGACTCATCGTCCGACGATTCCGAGGCGGAATCCTCCCATGAAAATGAGGAGGAGGAAAAAGCCTCTCCCGGTGAAGAGAGAGAAGAAAAGGAAGGCTGCCACGGCGGGGAGGCGGAGGGTCAAGAAGGAAGGACCCTTCCTCCGGACTACTCCACCAACGCCGATGGCGACGAAGAGGAGTGGCCATTGAGGGCCAAGCCCCTGGCGAAATCGTAAGTGTCCGGATTCCAGAATAAGTCATGGCTTTTCATTTGTCGCATAGTGTCTTCTAACGCCGAATACAACCATGCAGCCTGCCCAGGGCAGGCTCGCCACTTGACGGCGGCTCCCTGGATCCGTCGGATGTGAATAGCACTTCACTTCGGCCGCCTCCTCTCCTCGCGCCGCTGATGGCGCGAGTGGGGTCCCAAAAGGGGCCCGACCCGGAGGAGGTGGCCCAAGAGGTGCCGCAAGGCAACCTCCCGGACTCCAGGCGCGAAGGGGATGAAACCCCAAAGGGCTGTAAGTCCGGCCCTGGGCCGGACTCCGCACCGGAACCGTCAGTGGTTCTGGAGTCCGGCAGGTGCCCCCTTCATAAGAAGGGCAAGACTGCGACGCCGGTGACCTCCGTCCAACCGGAGCCACCGGATAGCTTGCTGGAGGCGCTTAACGGCGCCTCCATCGACGAGGAGCACCGCCTTTGTTATGAGTGTGGTGATCCGAGAAAGTTCAGATCCGCCAAGGCGGGCTGGTAAAGCTTGTGCCAGCCTTCTAACGAGCTTTGAGGTAAGTTTTTAAGATATGTAAGAATATTACCGCATAGACGGTAGCCCTTATGCTTAGTTCGGTGTTAGGAAAGAAAAGCCGAACTGAGGATCTAAAAGATATCGCAGGAGTCTAACATAAGTGTGTCAATATGGGAATGCAGGCTGTCTTGCTGACCTCTGCCGCCTTGATTGCGGAGGTCAATGCATTGAAGCGAGCCTCGGCGGTCCGAGAACGAGCTCGGCCTTGCCAAAAAGCAGCTCAAGGACAAGGAAGGTAAGTAATACCTTATGGGAGTATATAAAAGATGTGGTTGCAAAAATGACAAGACTAACATGAGTATTGCAGGGCCACAAATGAGGTGGCGACCACAAGGAGGCGGTGTCCCGGGCCGAAAGCAATGCGGCCGCGGAGCGCACCGAGCGAGAGAAGCAGGAGGCACGGGTGGCGGAGGTGCGGCAAGAGCTCCAGGCTCTCGTGGAAAAACACGAGAGTTTGGAGCGTGACTCAAAGACTCGAGAGTCCGAGCTCACCTCGGCCCTTGAGAGTGCCAAAGCCGCTAAGGCCGAAGCCCAAAAAGCCCTCCAGGATATTGAGGCATTAAAGAAGATAGCGGCGGGTCAGGCATTCTTTATGCAAAGCAAGCACGTGAAAGTGAATTATCTATTACTTACCCGAATCCGGAGCTCTCCAGGAGCATTCGCAGATCTGCCCCGCAGTGTGTCTGATGCTGCCGCGTTCTACCGAGCCGAGGAGGGGAGCTCGACGGAGAAGGTGTTCGGTCTCGATATCTTTGAGGCGGACACCAGTGCCCTTGGCGACCAGTGAAGCAGCTGGTCGAGCTCCATAAGGTGGCGAACAGGCCATGAAGGGCCTCATAGTTGGTACGTGGCCTAAGGAAGCCATGCCTGGGAGCTACTTCGGGCTGGTGCGGCGGCTGGTGGACGCCTGCCCATGGATTGAAGTCGTCAAGCGCTCCGTCTGCATCGAAGGTGCCTGTAGGGCCCTTGCCCGTGCTAAAGTGCACTGGGGCAAGATGGACGCTGAGAAGCTTGTGACGGAAAGGCCACCGCCAGGCAAGGAGTATCGCAAGCCCGAGATGTATTATGAGGGCGTCCTGAAGGGTGCCCGCCTTATAGCGGGTGAATGTTCCAAAGATGTAATTTTTTAGTAAACTCGCATTTGTTATCCTGTACGCTGAAAACTTGTTCATATGCGCTAAGCAATGCTTGTGAATTTAAAATATTACCTTCTGTGCGGCCGTTTATTAAATTTGAGAGATGACGAGTCGTTGGCTTGAGCCCCCATGCCACGAGTGCTGGGGTGTTCGGGATAAACTTGAGCGCTCTTGTTCCCATTCTTGGGTCCTTCGAGGGAGGCGCTCAGCGCAACGAACAAGGCAACCAGACTATAATGCTTGAACACTCTCACTTAGCCATAGAATTCTATAATTTTAAATTTAGTGAAGCTCCTAGTATTCGGAAGACCGAGTTGAGGCGCTATCACGCCTAGGCGGGACAATGCCGACTCCTCTCTCTAAGCGGCATAAGTCTTCAGGGACTCGAAAACCTCTCGAACAGCGACCGGCTCTCGCCCTATCATGACGGTCAGTTTTAGCTTTCTCCACTGAGGTGCTTAACCCAGCTCAACCGGGGCACAATCACAGTGGTTCTCCCAGCGCTACCTTAGACGATATAACAGAATGTAAGGTACCAAAACATGGGAGCCGGGCAAACCCAACTATTGACCCAAGACACGATTCGGAGCCGATGCATATAATGCTATAAGTTCGGGGTGCCACACTTGTGAAAGTGTTCGGACTTATCACACCATATTTTGGGGTACATAAGCCCCTGGTGTATTGGCCGTACCAAAGTGTACGGTTGCACAATGTCATAACTGTACATATATAGATAGAAAAAGGAATGCAATAATAGGCAAAAGCTATGTATTGTTTATTCAAAAAGGGCTGCAGTAAAAGCAGAACGATAAAATAGTACGATAAGCAAGGGACGGGACTTTTTGACATGTCCCCCTCCAGGGGTAAGCTGCGGGATGGTATGTAAAACAGGTATACTGCTCGTAATAGAGACCACCTGGACACTCGACGTAGCTTTCTTCTTCCCTGGCTGTTGCATCATGTGTTCGGCGATTCTAAAGCCGGACAGGGATTCTGGAGAACGGAGTCCTGAAAGTAAGAGAAAAAAGAAAAAGAATGACACAATCGGGGCCCCTAGTGCGGTTGAGCGCATTCGGGCATGCCGTGGTCGTGCCCTCCCTTATGCCCATGGTATTTCGGGCGTAGTTATGTATGCGTAGTCTGGTTTCGCAATTTTGCGAGGGCTGGGGCCGCATTACTCTGGCGTGCTCGGATCGTGCCAGGCGGTCTTGTTGTAGGTTACTCAGGGGGTGCTTGACGGTGTCCGGACGTTTAATAGCCGGACTCGAGAATTGCCTTGAGAGGCTGCTTTGCACTTCCGTCGCGAGGGCCGCAGTATGCTCCTCCGTTCGGAGAGAGCATTCGGTGTTTCCATTGACCGTAATTACTCCTTGAGGGCCTGGCATCTTGAGCTTGAGGTATGCGTAGTGCGGCACCGCATTGAACTTTGCGAATGCGGTTCGTCCGAGCAGTGCGTGATAGCCGCTGCGGAACGGGACTATGTCGAAGATTAATTCCTTTCTTCGGAAGTTATCCAGGGATCCGAAGACCACTTCGACTGTGACTGAGCCTGTACAGTTGGCCTCTACACCTGGTATGACGCCTTTAAAGGTCGTCTTTGTGGGTTTAATCCTTGAGGGGTCTATGCCCATTTTGCGCAATGTATCCTAATAAAGCAGGTTCAGGCTGCTGCCGCCGTCCATCAGGACTCTGGTGAGGTGAAATCTGTCAATGATTGCATCAAGAACCAATGCGGCGAATCCGCCGTGGCGGATGCTAGTGGGGTGGTCCCTTCGATCAAAAGTGATTGGGCAGGAGGACCACGGGTTGAACTTTGGGGCGACTGGCTCCATCGCATATACGTCCCTTAGTGCACGCTTCCGCTCCCTTTTGGGTATGTGGGTTGCGTATATCATGTTCACCGTCCGCACTTGTGGGGGAAGCCCTTCATCCTCTATTGTTGTGACGCGGCTCCTCCTCGTCATTGCTATACAGCCCCTTGTCATTGTTTTCGACATTTAACTTGCTACACTGCGAACACCCAACAATCCCTGTTGGTGTGGTTGGCTAGTTTTGAAGTCCCATGTATCGGCATGAGCGATCGAGTATTCGGTCCAAATTGGACGGGCCCTGAGTATTTCTTTTGAATGGCTTTTTCCGCTGACCGGGTTTGGAGCCTCTGAATCCGGTGTTGACTGCCGTATCCTCAGCATTATCGCCGTTAATGCGGCGCTTGTGCTTGTTGCGACGTGACCTGCCATTGCTGTCCTTGGTATCCGAATTACCAGGGCTCTTAGTCATGTTGTTACTCTGAGCCAGCCAGCTGTCCTCTCCGCATAAGCGGGTCATGAGTGTTGTGAGGGCTGCCATGGATTTGGCTTTTCTGTCCTAGGTGCGGGCAAGCCACTCATCGCAGATGTTATGTTTGAAGGCCGCAAGGGCCTCTGCATCCGGACAGTCGACGATTTGATTTTTCTTGATTAGGAACCGTGTCCAGAATTGTCTGGCCGATTCCTCTGGCTGCTAAATTATGTGGCTGAGGTCATCGGCGTCTGGTGGTCGCACATAGGTGCCCAGGAAGTTGTCGAGGAATGCGGCTTCCAGGTCTTCCCAACAACCAATTGACCCCGCTGGCAAGCTGTTAAGCCAATGCCGAGCTGGTCCTTTAAGCTTGAGTGGGAGGTATTTGATGGCGTGTAGATCATCACCGCGGGCCATGTGGATGTGAAGGAGGTAGTCCTCGATCCAAACCGCAGGATCTGTTGTGCCATCGTATGATTCAATGTTTATGGGTTAAAAACCCTCAGGGATTTGATGATCCATTACTTCATCTGTGAAGCATAGTGGGTGTGCGGCGCCTCTGTACTGGGCTATATCACGACGCAGCTGAAACAAGCTTTGTCTACTGTGTTCGGCCCGGCCGGTATTGCTGTATCCGGCATGACGGTTATCATCACGTGTCATGGGGCGCCCGCGCGATCCGTAGATCGATCTTGTTTGCATTGCCTTGTCCTCCAATATATCTCGCAGGTTTGGCGCATTTCCCCGTGCCTTGGTACTTTTCGAGCGACGCCGGGGTGCGGCTTGAGTGGAGGGCCGAAAGGCCTCTCTGTCGCGGCCACGAGGTGGCCGGTCGGTCGCGTCATGCGCTGGTGATGTAGGTATGTGTGCTTCCTCCCCTAATCGGGGTAGCAGACTGCGTTTTGGGTAGCTCTTGGAGGGGCGTTCGAGTTCATACTCTACGGCTGCAAGGACTTGATCCATCATCGACTAGCAAGTCTTGGTCAGCTCTAAGCTTTTGCTGCTTTTCTTGAGGCTGCTTGCGTGGCCATAAGCCTGCGTTTGAAAGCGCTCTTGTTCGACGGGATCCTCGGGCATGACAAATTAAATGCGTCGTCGAGGCTTGCCTCGTCTTGGAGGAGGCATGTAATTATCGTCCTCTACCTCTCATGCTGCTGCTCTATCATGAGGCTGACTTCTCCATCCTCTGCGCTGAATCCTCTTTGGAGGAGGTTGTCTTCGGCACTGTCCGGGTGTTATTGTCTCCGTGCGGAATCACCGTTTTGCTGTGGCGGGATTTAGGCGGCGCCGCGATGCCGCAACTTAGGCTGTTTGTTGGAGGGTCATCCTCCGCTGTTCCATCGCCATTCCCATCTTTTGGGATGTCCACCATGTATATGTCGTATGTCGAGGTGGCCTTCTAGTGCCCTGTAGGCGCTGGTTCTTGGTCGTCTCCTGCATCGTCGTCCATACCGTCGATGTCTTCCGAGTCGAAGTCAAGCATGTCGGTTAAATCATCGACAGTGGCTACAAAGTGGGTGGTGGGTGGGTTTTGAATTTCTTTGTCGTCCGCATCCCAACCTTCCTGACCATAATCCGGCCAGGGCTCTCCTAATAAAGAGAGAGACTTTAGTGAATTCAGGATGTCGCCAAAGGGCGAGTGCTGAAAGATGTCCGTGGTGGTGAATTCCATGATCGGCGCCCAATCGGATTCGATTGGCAGAGGCGCAGAAGGTTCGGAGTCCGGAGAGGAGTCCGGCACCTTGGGGTCACGAGCTTCGCAAAGGACGGGATTGGTGTTCGGCTCAATCGCCGTAGAGATCGCGGCCCCCGAGGCGGTGTCCAGCCAACCGTCCTCGATCGGCTCAGTCGGCTCCGAGCTAAGGGTCGGAGCGGACACTGGTGCGACCTCCAGGGCACTGTTCGACGGCAGAGCTAGATCATGCCCATCGAGACAGTGCGGTGCACTTGGCTGTGGCTCGAGTCCGTCGAAGATCAAGTCTCCGCGGACGTCGGCCGTGTAGTTCAGACTTCCAAATCTGACCTGATGGCCAGGGGCGTAGCCTTCAATCTGCTCCAGATGGCCAAGCGAATTGGCCCGCGATGCAAAGCCGCCCGAATCTGAAGATCTGTCCGGGAGAAAAGTCTCACCACGGACCGCATCGTTGTTCATGATCGGAGGAGCCATCGGGCCTAAGGATGGCGACAGAGGAACTCTCAATGAAAGCACCAATGTCGGTGTCAAAACGGTGGATCTCGGGTAGGGGTCCCGAATGTGCGTCTAGGCGGATGGTAACAGGAGACAAGGGACACGATGTTTTTACCCAGGTTGGGCCCTCTCGATGGAGGTAAAACCCTACTCTGCTTGATTAATATTGATGATATGGGTAGTACAAGAGTAGATCTACCACGAGATCAGAGAGGCTAAACCCTAGAAGCTAGCCTATGGTATGATTGTTGTTCGTCCTACGAACTAAAACCCTCTGGTTTATATAGGCACCGAAGAGGGTTAGGGTTACACAGAGTCGGTTACAATGGTAGGAGATCTACATATCCGTATCGCTAAGCTTGCCTTCCACGCCAAGGAAAGTCCCATCCAGACACGGGACGAAGTCTTCAATCTTGTATCTTCATAGTCCAGGAGTCTGGCCAAAGGCTATAGTCCGGCCATCTGGACACCCCCTAATCCAGAACTCCCTCAGCTGGCCCTTGGCGGAGAACATCAAGTACGACACGTGCTACCGGTTCACCATGCCGGAGTCGCTGGAGGAGCACCGCCGCCTGCTAGTCTCGGAGGAGGACGGCAGTGTCTTCCTCTTGATCGTGGGCACCGGCGAGGCCCGCGCAGGCCGCCGCCCCGTCTCTGTAACGTGCGTCAGGGGCGTCGCCGCTGACGCTGACACTGGCACGAGGCAGATGTACGGGTGCGTGGTCAATGTTACTACCCCTCCGGGTCACGTGGCCGGCGAAACCGGCCTCATCGGACAGACTTGGGACTCTGAGGAGCTGGGACTATCCCGCCAATGTGGACTTGGAAAACCCATGACATCCGTTCTATCCTTTACCCGCCGACTCGGTGCACGGGGACTCCAAGGAGGTTCACCTGGACATACGCATTATCAAGTGCACTTAGAAAACATGTAGTGTGTGTGGGCGCTTATGGCCCGTGTCTTTGCCGCTTTTGATTCCGTAAGCTTGTCGTTAAACTTGATTGGCTTTCGCCGTAGTCCTTCCTTTGAACTGCTCCTCTCAGTGAGCTGATGTAAGACACTTTGGGTTTCATTTGATAATGGAACCGGGAGAACCTCCTGTTCTTCTAAAAAATACGCATTATCAAGTTAAATGTTGATCATTAGTCTTAGCTCAATGTAATCCGCTGTCTAAGCATGTGGAGACTTCCATGCAGGATCTTGCTCTATTGGAGTATCGCGCATGAATAAAAGTGTATCCGTTTATGGTTTAGTCTAGAATCTTCCATGTATGAATTTTTACTACAAGATCTTGGTGAAAGACTTATGATGAACCATTTCTTCTCTCCTCTGCCCCTTGCAAGTCATCCTGATTTAATCCCTCCGTCTAGGTGTATAAGGGCATGGTTAATATTACTTAATAGTATAGCCAACTGTTGACTATAATAAAGTGCCATGTCATCTATAGCCAACATGTATAACAATCGATACTCAAAACTAATTCTTAAAGATCATTTCTTGCAAAGCACAATAAGTGTTATTTCTTCACAAGTTTTGGATGCAGGTTGAACAGTTGAGCGCTTTTGTTTGCAAAAGATACCTTTTATCTATTTCACCCGGATGTTTGTGAGCTCTAGAGATGAGATAATATCCGAAGAAACCTATCGATACCGTTACACATGGATGACCCCACATCCTTTGTCAAAATAAACAACTCCCGATCAATGCATTTCACTCTTGATTGCAACACACGGTACCTTACTATTATAGATTAATACGACCAAAAATTGAAATAACATTATATATAGTATGATATATACTGATGCATGTCACCTAAAATTATATCATTCAAAACTATGTTCAAATACGAATCCAACGATATAGTTTTTGTTGAAATGCACTAACATTTTGTCAGTTAAATCTTCAGCCAAATTCGATGGGGGACTAATAAACCACGACCGATGTAGTACAAGTGTAGAGGGCGGCGCTGCACGGGAGTCTCATCTCTCACTCGTGGCGCGGCAGTAAAGCCGTCATATGACAAAACCCAACCACTCCCAGTAATAAGTGGCCTGGTAAAATAAACGGGCAAGCAACCATCACATCCCTCCGTCTTTTTTGCATTTCATCTCTCTGCATTTACTTTCTCCGGTTCATCTCCCACATTCGATCCTAGCTACTACTCCTAGGGCCAGTTCTTTTGGCGGCTTCCCCAGCTTTTCCCACAAGACTAGTCACAGTGGAGAGTAACAATAAGGCGCCTCACTCATTTATTTGGGCTTCTAAACTACTACTCCGTCCTGGTTTATTCCTCACCATTGTAATTTGTGCTAAAGTTTGACCAAATATTTAACTGATAAAATGTTACTCAAAACACTTAGGCGCGGTGCATCTAGGTGTGTAAGTCATCTTACGAAAACCAAATAATCCCAAAACACTTAGGCGTGATGCATTAACTTCTACCTCGTTTCTTGTTTCTTGACATATCAACCAGTAAGAGATAAAGAGTGTGCATGCTTTTAATGACTTGAGATATCAAACACGACATGCAGTGGTTAGTTCATTGCATGCAATACTATTAATTAGAAAATAAACATTAACGTTTCTCGTTTTCTCCTCCTCCTTGGTCACGGTGCACAGCCTAAGATGACTTACTCACCTAGACGGATGGAGTAGTGCATGTGACATGCACTAACATTTCATTAGTTAAATTTATGATCAAATTTTGACACAGATTACAATGGGGACCAATAAACCAGGACGGAGGTAGTAGTTATGGGATTACTAATCTAGAAGCCTAAAAGAACTGGCCCCTGGTACTCCTACTAGTATTAGTACTCACGTTGGAATCGTTTCACAAGCTTGACTAGTGATGTTTTTCTACTTTTACAAAAACCGCATCGTAATGTTAAAACGTGCATTTGCACGTACATAAGTAATAGTAGTACTCCCTCCGTCTAGGTGTACAAATCTTCCCTCCTTCTTGGTCACCGTGCACAACCAAAGATGACTTATTGACCTGGACGAAGGGACTATAAAAGTCTGCAAGCATATATCGAGAGAGACGTGTAGTCCGATAGTATATAGTAAAGTTTGTGCTATACGCACGTACTTGCAAAATGCGTAATAATACACAATGTTTCCAAACTTTCCCTTTTAATTAATTAATTAAGGACGCTAAAAATTCCTGAACGTTCGGGATTTATCATTGCGTCCCAAAACTAATGAGATCGCCTTACGAGACAAAAATTATACTCCTCCTAAAAGCCACGGCGCTCGCAGGAGCGCTTGTGGCGTGCCACGAGTGCCCTGGTGCGCGGCCGTTCCCCAGCGCGCCGACACAACGCCTCTTCCTCAGCCTCGCAACTCGCAAGGTGCTGATTGGCGGCTTGCCGGCTGGCGAGCGCGATCTCACCGGTGTGGTGATCCGGCGCCAATAGGTACTCCTCCTGGCTAGAAGCGTGCACCCGGTCCACGTACCGCCAAGCCTAGATGAGGCGCTTGGGCCCGACTGCACTCAGGGCGTCGGCACGGGCGTCCTCCGCCACCCTCACGGCCCTCGCACGAGCCTTCTGCCAAAGAACCAATTGCTTGACTCTCTCAGACGCGACATAGATCTCCCAGAAAGCTTGTTGCGCGGTGTGCTTCTCTTCCTCGGCCTTCTTCTCCGCCTCTATTTTGGCGCGCTCTGCTGGAGGCAAAGCCTCCCACAAGGCTACATCCATTTCTTGCCAAAGCTCCTCAAGGCTGGGGGGCTCGGCGGGCGGTGCGGCGTTCTCCTCGTAGCGGGGAGCCAACGCGTCCTCCGACGCGTGTGCTGGGGAGATTGGGAACGCCGACGCGTCCACCTCGACACGTCGCGGCGAGGAGTGGAACGCCGACACGTCCTCTTTGAGTAGTGGCGGCGAGGAACGGAACGACGACGCATCGCGTAGCGGCGAGGAGCGGAACGCCGACGCGTCCTCCTCGACTAGTGGCGGCGAGGAACGGAACGGCGACGCATGACCATCCGCCCGGTGCAGCGAGGGGCTCCTAGGGCTTGGGAGGCGATGCCATGGTGGTCGGCGTGAGAGGAGGGGAGGAGATAGCGATGAGCGTGAGCGTGAGGGGAGGAGATAGCGATGTCGTGGGGCGCGCAGTATTTATAGCGAGCAATGGCACACATCGTAAGATATGGACTGAGCTGCATCGACTTAATCTGCAGGTCGGTTGCATCAGCGACATGTGGGCGATTACACTCGCTGGGCCCGTATATCGCTGACCCAATGCACCTGAAGTTAAGTAAAAGCTACGTGGGCATATTTGTTGGAGTAAATTACGGGGAGTGAAGGGGTGGAAATATTGCTGGTCTGTGGATTGGACAAGCGTGGGGAGGAGGGTCATGCATGCAGATTTTTTCACATGGGGTGGAGTGGTGGGACCACCGGAGGGAGAAGGAGAGTTTGGCAGGCATATTGTTTCCACACATGGAGAGGAACAGATTTGGAGACGAACAGGCTTCCTGCAGGTATGGGGAACGGTGCATAATAAGTCATCTTGCATGCCGGGCTAGGTATAGTCTCAAGTCATTAAAACATACACGCCCACACATGTTCATATTTCAAGGTGCACTAAATTATTGCATGCGATGATTAAGGCTGGCCATAATGGTGGTATCTTAGCTGGTATCATGCACACGGAATAGCAAACATGCTGATGTGGCAAAGAATTAAAGAAGATAGGGGGTTAGAGTAACTAGTGTTCATGCATGCATTGGTAAACACATTTTTGTGAAGAACGACAGCATTAGTTGAGTACTTTTGCAGACTTCAAAAACTATTCCACCGCCTCTACTATCTTGCTAAGAGTAGGTGAAATTTTTGAGTCGAGCCCTTTAAACTAGAAGGGAGGTAGTGGTACTCTAATAGCTAGGTGTGTAAGTCATCTTACGAAAACCAAATAATCCCAAAACACATAGGCGCGGTTCATTAACTTCTACCTGGTTTCTTGTTTCTTGACATATCAACCAATAAGAGATGAGGGTGTGCATGCTTTTAATGACCTGAGACTATCAAACATGACATGCAGTGGTTAGTTCATTGCATGCAATACTATTTAATTAGCAAATAAACATTAATGTCTCTCGTTTTCCCCTCCTCCTTGGTCACAGTGCACAGCCTAAGATGATTTACTCACCTAGACGGAGGGAGTATTAACATTCACAATGTCAAATCAATATTTTTACACTCATTATAAAACGTAGTTCTTATACTCATTATAATCAGTATTGTAGATATTGATATTTTTAGTATAAATTTGGTCGTGGGATTTCATTGATGCCTGTCAAGGCATGGAGGAAGCGGAGCTTAGGGCTTGCATTGCCGGTCTCTACAAAGGTATTTCTCTTCATAATCCTGTAATTTTAGAGACTGATTGCGCTTTTGTGGTAGCGTCTCTTGCATCGGGGGACTATGACAGGTCTGCTATGCATGACCTGAAGATGAAAGCGTTGATCATCTCGAAGTTGATCAACAATCTTCAATTGTCAAAGATTAGCCATTCGGCCAATAAGGTGGCACACTTAATCGCTAAGTATAGCTTTGACAATAGATTAGATGGTATTCTTGTAAATAACGTACCGCCCTGTGTGGTGAATATTGTATCGAATGAGTGTACTTGTGTGGCTGGTTAATTAATGTAAGGTGGTGTTCATAAAAAAGTATATATTTGGTCAAACACTTTGCAAATGGTTGACGGGAGTAAAAAGGACCAGAGGGAGTATCATGCATGCGGAGTAGGCAAACAAAATTGCTCATTTATAGCCGGTCAAAGTCTCAAAGGGTGCGACCGTGCGAGGGAGGCGAAGGTCGTGGGAGGCGCGACGTTTGACGGAATTAAGTGAAGTTACATCCACGCGCCGGCATGGCATGCGAACAGGCAGAAGCTATACCGTCAGGCCTACGATATGGTCTAGTAGACATGACATCTAGTGGGTCCCGCATAGTTCTCGAGAACACTTTGGGGGCTTGCAGCCGTTTATCCACCGGGCAAGCCAGCAACCCCACGCCGTTCGCACGCCCTACTCGTCCCTGTCTTCTACCTCACAACAGTTCGCTCCCAGTCGTCCCGTCCTTTCACATTAGTTCGCTCCTAGTTTTTGCGGGTTACAACAGTTCAACTTCTCCTAACCCTCCTCCAAAATCCATGGCCTCCCAAATCTCCATGGTCGCTGCTGAGTACCAGGTTAGAGCCATCACCGGCGATCAGTTCATCGTCATCTACACCGTGGATCATGACGGTGAAAGCATGGCTTGCTCGCTTCCTACGCATGTTCAACAGTTCAACGGATGAGTGGGTCGCTGGGCTAGATGTTGAGTACACCACAGTCTGGGGCGAGAGAAGGATCTAAAGGGCGAAGAGAGGAAGAAGCCGCCATGATCCAGGTTTGCGTACATAACGTTTGCTTGGTCTACTACATATGCCATGCCGACGTTGAGTGCCAGGATTTTAAGAACTTCCTCAAGGACAAAAGAGTGAAATTCGTTACTGTAGGCTTTAAGAACGACAGAGATGTCCTGCGTCGGATAGGTCTCGTTGTAGGCTAGCCCTTCGATCTCCAGAAGGCAAGCCTGGTTTCCTCCTCTTAACCTTCAATGCTGACCCTGGCAGCAGCCATGATTGATCCTTCATACGCTAAACTGAAGAAACCTCATCACAAGTTTCATCATGCATGGGAGTCGAAGACATTAGATGAAGATCACATCTTGTACGCAGCAATGGATGCCTACCTTTGTTTAAATATCTACATGGGTTGGATGAAGAAGCAGAGCCCAGTGTCCGGTTCAAGCAAAGAAGCGTCGGCGGAGAGGAAGAGGAAGAGGGACGAGGACGAAGTCGAGGACGTGGACTCGGACTCCGAGTAGGTGGCAGTGCCGTCGCTCATGCTGGTTCTACTGCAGTGTCAAGCGGACTAGTTGCTTATTTTATTTTCAAGGGTGTGTTGTGCTGAGGCCCCAGCAGAACTATGTTTATGTTCTTTCTCGTTATTTGAACTCTTTAGTACGTAGAGTAGTACTAGTACTATGTCTTACTACTGTTCTTCTTGCAGTTGGTACTACTGCTCGTATCTTCGTGTTCCTACTGTACTTAATACATTCGTACTAGTAGTATAATTTGGGTCAGTCTATTTGTGAAAGAAGTTCGACGAAGCGAAGGAAGAAGACGGCAGAAGAGGTGGAAGAAGCCCTTCTAGCCATCCATGTTGCATCAAACGGCTCACATGAGTCGATTGACCCAAATTGCTCCTTCAGATTGCAGGATCCACGTGGCATTCAAGGTCTCGAAGGTAGATTCCGCGTCCGCACCCGGTTTGCGGGCTCGACGCGCGTGCGACCGGCTTCCGCCACGACAGCCACCATGCGCGCCTCCTCCGCGCGGGCGGAGACGACAATGACACGCTAGTTCCTCCTCGCCGGCGTGCTGGAGCACGCGCTCGTCCTCCTCTTCGTATGCTGCATGCATAGACGCGGATCCACCAGCTGCTCGCGTGCTTGGCAGCGCGGCAGCATGGCGAGGAGGGACTGCAGACGACGTGAGCGGGCGAGCCTTCGGCTTCATGTCACAGGGATGGCGGCGACACGGCGGTGATGGGCGAGAAATTATTGGCCGGAGCAGGCGGGCGCCGGCATGCGCAACAGCGGCGGCGGCATATTGATGAGTGCGTGTATGGGAGCTTACTTTAGTTTTATATAAGGTTGGTCAAACTTAAAAGAAAACCGTACTGGTACACGTAAACATTAGACTTAGGCAGCGCTTTTATTAATTTTTTTTGAAGTTAGTACCACAGCCACGATACGGAATCCTGTGCAAGCGCGTGAACCGCGGTCGCGCGGTCGATCGAACGGTGCGTCACCGTGTCACACTCGAAGGACATCCACCGAACCTTTTCGTGTGTGTGAAAACAATTCTCGAATATTACTCTAGTTTTTTTTCCTGGGAAAGTTCTTGACGCTGCAATATTTCCATATATTTGAATTTAGCTCCAGTTTGTGTTTATTTGGATTTGGACGTTTTAGGTGCGCCCTAGTTTTTTTAATACTTATTTTGTGTGTGTGACTGAGAGAGAACGTGTGTATGTGTCCATATGTGTGTTGTGGTGGAAGGGCAATGTGGAGACGGTGTGCATGTGATACAGACATAGAGAGGTGTGGATGTGTAAATGATCATGCATGAGTGAGACATAGACAGATGCCAATACGTTGTGTATACATGAGAGAACGATCTTCTAGTTTACTTGTTTGTGTGTGTGTGTGTGTGTGTGTGTGTGTGTGAGAGAGAGAGAGAGAGAGAGAGAGAGAGAGAGAGAGAGAGAGCATCCGTAACACAACAACCATCTCTCTCGATTCGTCCGTCCCTCGCACGATCGCATGCAACACATGCATCAACGCGCACATTTTGACACCCTCACTCGGCCCCTGCCCACCTCAAGGCCCGCACAATCTCTTTGTGAATACCCATTTCTCTCCTTAGGTTTGTTTTCACTCAATATCTGACACACACACACGCGCGCGCGTGCACACACACACACGCAGCACAACACACACACACACTCCCCCGAGCACAAAATGCATCCCCATCCAAGGTTATACGGTGACCACTCTCGCTTGTGCTTCTTTGCACCCAACATGCACAACACCTCAATCTTCAAAGAGGGCATCGAGCATATCGAAGACGGCGACCACACCGCGCTAGAGAATGCGGGGTCATTTGGAAGCAGGGTGACGTGAGGACGGCTGACTGACTCCTCCCCCCACCCTCTCTCTCTCTTGCACAAAATTACCAATCCCTCTCTCCCCCGCACAAAATTGTCAATCCCTCAACCCATGAGATCCTTCCCCTCTCGTCCATGTTTTTCCAGCTCTTTCATCAAACATGTTGTCTCTTCTCCTTCCACGTATACAGAATCCGGATGCACACGCATCTCACGTATATTACATGTCTCCATCTTTCTCACAGACCTAACTTCTTCCTCTCTCTCTCTCTCTCTCTCTCTCTCTCTCTCTCTCTCGTTAGGTTTGTCTCCTACTCTCTCGTCCACATACATACAATCTTTCCCGCCCTATCTACTCCATCTTCAAAATCTCTCTCTGCACGTTTCATTCACGCAATGGGATATGTCAAAATGTTGCTTCTATAATGGCTGATGTAGAGTTTTGGTTGTTTTTGTTGCATCCTACAAAGTAATAACTACGAAATGCATTTAGATTCTCATTTGACTGGGATTATGTGAGTTTGAGCATGTTGTGAAGTACTATATACCTTGTATACATCTTGGGATTCGACAATGATTGTAACTATTGAATTGTATAGACCATTACATTCGAAGTCAATAGCCTAATATATTTATTTCATAATTTCAACAAATGATTAGTTCACTATAAACTAAGAAAACAAATGTGTACTCCCTCCGTTTTTATTTAAGTCCGCGTATTAGCTTTGGTCAAAGTCAAGTTTTGTAAACTCTCATAAAGCTTATAACAAAAAATATTAACATATACAATAACAAATAAATACCATTAGATTCATTATTCAATGTACTTCCACATCATACATATTTGTTATGGTAAATGTTTATATTTTTATATAAACTTGGTCAAACTTTAGGAAGTTTGACTTCGGTCAAACCTAATATGCAGAGTTTACTACTACTACTCGCTAGTTGCTTAGCCGAATCACTCAACACGCCACACGGGGAGCAGTGGGAAGTTACCATCATAGCGTTCGAAACAGGCCTACGGACGACGCTTGGTAGGGGGCTGTTTTCGTAAGTTTAGGTTCACCCTACCCAGCCAACCCCACCCCGGACCCAGAGTAGTACACCTGAATACTCCCCATTTTCTATCCCCACCGCAAAATAGACTTCTCCACGGCACCGCAGCCTTCGTGCTCCTCCCCTTTACATCGGCGCAATCGTCCACCGCAGCGCATCTGCCTCATCGACGACCTCGTACGCCGCACTGGAGTCGGTCCACCGTCGTCGTCGTAGATGGAGCCTCTTCCCCGGCATTGTCTTCCACGGTCTCGGATCTGCTTCCCGGAAGCCGACGCCGAGCGCAGAATTACCACCGTCGTGGACAATGAACTGACTCTCGTTGCCGACCATGACTCACAGAGGCCGCCGCGACCATTGTTCTCCTCCTCGATTGGTAATGTGTGTATTGAATCACTTAGCAGTACATGTGCAGTTCCAATTTTGTTCATACCTACCCTTCAATTTTCCTGGGTGCTATTTTTCCCGTAAAAGTAATTGGTTATAGCCTCCATTGTCCAACAGAATATCAGCTGGTAATTGTGCGTCACTCCTGTATCGCGCTATGCTTGGGTAGGTTTTTCATCTGCAACCTGTAGTGTGGCAAATGATGGAAAGGTTTTTAGAACTAGCAAGATGCCCATGCGTTGCACGCATCAAGATGCATTTGTATGAGTAGTTTATCTTGTGGGAGAAAAGGATGAACGAGGGAAGGCCTTATTTGCAAATCTGGAGAGGGGTATGTGTATCTTTCTGCAAAATTCCCATTTGTTTCCTTCCTATCTGTCAGATATAAATCGGACGGCCTATATTGAAGGAAATATGCCCTAGAGGCAATAATAAATGTTATTATTTATTTCCTTATATCATGATAAATGTTTATTATTCATGCTAGAATTGTATTAACCGGAAACATAATACATGTGTGAATACATAAACCTACAGAGTGTCACTAGTATGCCTCTACTTGACTAGCTCGTTAATCAAAGATGGTTATGTTTCCTAACCATGAACAAGGAGTTGTTATTTGATTAATGGGATCACATCATTGGTTGAATGATCTGATTGACATGACCCATTCCATTAGCATAGCACCTGATCGTATAGTTTGTTGCTAGTGCTTTTCTTCATGACTTATACATGTTCCTATGACTATGAGATTATGCAACTCCGTTTGCCGAGGAACACTTTGGGTGCTACCAAACGTCACAACGTAATCGGGTGATTATAAAGGTACATTACAGGTGTCTCGAAGGTACATGTTGGGTTGGCATATTTGAGATTAGGATTTGTCATCCGATTGTCGGAGAGGTATCTCTGGCCCTCTCGGTAATGCACATCACATAAGCCTTGCAAGCATTGCAACTAAATGTGTTAGTTGTGAGATGATGTATTACGGAACGAGAAAAGAGACTTGCCAAGATGCGAGATTGAACTAGGTATTGGATACCGACGATCGAATCTCGGGCAAGTAACATACCGATGACAAAGGGAACAACGTATGTTGTTATGCGGTCGACCGATAAAGATCTTCGTAGAATATGTAGGAACCAATATGGGCATCCAGGTCCCACTATTGGTTATTGACCGAGAGGTGTCTCGGTCATGTCTACATAGTTCTCGAACCCGTAGGGTCCGCACGCTAAAGTTTCGATGATGGTTATTATGAGTTTATATGATATTGATGTACCAAGGTTGTTCGAGTCCCGGATGAGATCACGGACATGACGAGGAGTCTCGAAATGGTCGAGACATAAAGATTGATATATTGGAAGCCTATGTTTGGACTCGGAATCACTCCGGGTGAAATTGGGAATTTTACTGAGTACCGGGGTTACTGGAACCTCCGGGAGTCAATGGGCCTTGATGGGCCTTAGGGGAAGAGAAAGGGGGCCATATGCTGGCGCAGCCTTCCCCTTCCCTAGTCCTATTAGGATTAGGAGAAGGGGTGGCGCCTCTCTCCCTCTCCCTTGGTCAAACCCTAGTTGGACTAGGATTGGGGGAATCCTACTCGGTGGGAGTAGGACTCCCAGCGCAGCCATAGGTGGCCGGCCAGCCCTCCCTTCCCTCCTTTATATACAGGGGCAGAGGGCACCCCATGACACACAAGTTGATCATTGAGATCGTTCCTTAGCCGTGTGCGGTGCCCCCTTCCACCAAACTACACCTCGAATATACCGTTGCGGAGCTTAGGCGAAGCCCTGCGCCGGTGGAACATCAACATCGTCACCACGCCGTCGTGCTGACGAAACTCTCCCTCAACACTCGGCTGGATCGGAGTTCGAGGGACGTCATCGAGCTGAACGTGTGCAGAACTCGGAGGTGCCGTACGTTCGGTACTTGGATCGGTTGGATCGGGAAGAAGTACGACTACTTCCTCTACGTTGCGTCAACGCTTCCGTTGCTGGTCTCACGAGGGCGTGAGACAACACTCTCATCTCGTTGCTATGCATCACCATGGTCTTGCGTGATCGTAGGAAAATTTTTGAAATTACTACGTTCCCCAACAGTGGCATCCGAGCCTGGTTTTATGCGTTGATGTCATATGCACGAGTAGAACACAAGTGAGTTGTGGGCGATACAAGTCATACTACCTACCAGCATGTCATACTTTGGTTCAGCGGTATTGTGAGATGAAGCGGCCCGGACCGACATTACGCGTACGCTTACGCGAGACTGGTTTCACCGCTGTGAGCACTCGTTGCTTAAAGGTGACCGGCGGGTGTCTGTCTCTCTCACTTTAGTTGAACCGAGTGTGGCTACGCCCGGTCCTTGAGAAGGTTAAAACGAGTCTATTTGACGAATATCGTTGTGGTTTTGATGCGTAGGTAAGAACGGTTCTTGCTCAGCCCGTAGCAGCCACGTAAAACTTGCAACAACAAAGTAGAGGACGTCTAACTTGTTTTTGCAGGGCATGTTGTGATGTGATATGGTCAAGATGTGATGCTATATTTTATTGTATGAGATGATCATGTTTTGTAACCGAGTTATCGGCAACTGGCAGGAGCCATATGGTTGTCGCTTTATTGTATGAAATGCAAACGCCATGTAATTGCTTTACTTTATCACTAAGCAGTAGCGATAGTCGTAGAAGCAATAGTTGGCGAGACGACAACGATGCTACGATGGAGATCAAGGTGTCGCGCCCGGTGACGATGGTGATCATGACGGTGCTTCGAGATGGAGATCACAAGCACAAGATGATGATGGCCATATCATATCACTTATATTGATTGCATGTGATGTTAATCCTTTATGCATCTTATTTTGCTTTGATTGACGGTAGCATTATAAGATGATCCCTTACTAAATTATCAAGAAGTGTTCTCCCGAGTATGCACCGTTATGAAAGTTCTTCGTCTTTGAGACACCACGTGATGATCGGGTGTGATAGGCTCTACGTTCAAATACAACGGGTGCAAAACAGTTGCACACGCGAATACTCAGGTTATACTTGACGAGCTATGCATATAAGATATGACCTCGGAACACGGAGACCGAAGGTCGGCGTGAATCATATAGTAGATATGATCAACATATTGATGTTCACCATTGAAACTACTCCATCACACGTGATGATCGGTCATGGTGTAGTTGATATGGATCACGCAATCACTTAGAGAATTGGAGGATATTTTTCTAAGTGGGAGTTCTTAAGTAATATGATTAATTGAACTTAAATTTATCATGAACTTAGTACCGATAGTATCTTGCTTGTCTATGATGTGTAGATAGATGGCTCGTCTTTGTTGTTCCGTTGAATTTTAATGCGTTCCTTGAGAAAGCAAAGTTGAAAGATGATGGCAGCAATTACACGGACTGGGTCCGTAACGAGGATTATCCTTATTGCTGCATTGGAAGAATTACGTCCCGGAAGCACCGTTAGGTGCCAGGCCTGGTGCAAGGGCTGCGCCGAAGTTGTGAACGTCTGGCAAAGCAAAGCTGATGACTACTCTATAGTTCAGTGTGCCATGCTTTACGGCTTAGAACCGGGACTTCAACGTCGTTTTGAACACCATGGAGCATATGAGATGTTCCAGAGTTGAAGTTAATATTCCAAGCGAATGCCCGGATTGAGAGATATGAAGTCTCCAATAAGTTCTATAGCTGTAAGATGGAGGAGAACGGTTACATCGGTGAGCATATACTCGTAATGTCCGGATATAACAATCACTTGATTCAACTGGGAGTTAATCTTCCGGATGATTGCGTCATTGACAAATTCTCCAATCACGCCACCAAGCTACAAGAGCTTCGTGATGAACTATAATATGCAAGGGATGACCAAAACAATGCCCGAGCTCTTCGCGATGCTTTGAAAGCAGCGGAGGTAGAAATCAAAAGGAGCATCAAGTGTTGATGGTTAACAAAACCACTAGTTTCAAGAAAAGGGCAAAGGAAAGAAAAGGAAACTTCAAAAGAGCGGCAAGCAAGTTGCTGATCAAGAGAAGAAACCCAAGTCTGGTCCTAAGCCTGAAACCGAGTGCTTCTATTGCAAGCAGGCTGGTCACTTTGAGCGGAACTGCCCCAAGTATTTGGCGGATAAGAAGGATGGCAAGGTTAACAAAGGTATATGTGATATACATGTTATTGATGTGTACCTTACTAATACTCGCAGAGCACTGGTATTTGATACCGGTTACATTGCTAATATTTGCAACTCAAACAGGGCTACGGATTGCGAAGATTGGCTAAGGACGAGGTGACGATCGCGCGTGGGAAATGGTTCCAAAGTCGATGTGATCGCAGTCGGCACGCTACCTCTACATCTACCTTCGGATTAGTATTAGACCTAAATAATTGTTATTTAGTACCATCGTTGAGCATGAACATTATATCTGGATCTTGTTTGATGCGAGACGGTTATTCATTTAAATCAGAGAATAATGGTTGTTCTATTTATATGAATAATATCTTTTATGGTCATGCACCATTGAAGAATGGTTTGTTTTACTTAATCTTGATAGTAGTGATACACATATTCATAATGTTGAAACCAAAAGATGCAGAGTTGATAATGATGGTGCAACTTATTTGTGGCACTGCCGTTTAGGTCATATCGGTGTAAAGCGCATGAAGAAACTCCATGCTTGATGGACTTTTGGAGTCACTTGATTATGAATCACTTGGCACTTGCGAACCGTGCCTTATGGGCAAGATGACTAAAACACCGTTCTCCGAACTATGGAGAGAGCAACAGATTTATTGGAAATCATACATCTTGATGTATGTGGTCCAATGAATGTTGAGGCTCGTGGCGGATATCGTTATTTTCTCACCTTCACAGATGATTTGAGCAGATATGGGTATATCTACTTAATGAAACACAAGTCTGAAACATTTGAAAAGTTCAAAGAATTTCAGAGTGAAGTGGAAAATCATCGTAACAAGAAAATAAAGTTTCTACGATCTGATCGTGGAGGAGAATATTTGAGTTACGAGTTTGGCCTACATTTGAAACAATGCGGAATAGTTTCAGCAACTTACGCCACCGGAACACCACAACGTAATGGTGTGTCCGAACGTCGAATCGTACTTTATTAGATATGGTGCGATCTATGATGTCTCTTACTGATTTACCGCTATCGCTTTGGGGTTATGCTTTAGAGACGGCTACATTCACTTTAAATAGGGCACCATCTAAATCCGTTGAGACGACGCCTTATGAACTGTGGTTTGGCAAGAAACCAAAGTTGTCGTTTTGAAAGTTTGGGGCTGCGATGCTTATGTGAAAAAGCTTCAACCTGATAAACTCGAACCCAAATCGAGAAATGTGTCTTCATAGGATACCCAAAGGAGACAGTTGGGTACACCTTCTATCACAGATCCGAAGGCAAGATTTTTGTTGCTAAATTGGAAACTTTTTGGAGAAAGAGTTTCTCACGAAAGAAGTGAGTGGGAGGAAAGTAGAACTTGATGAGATAATCTGTATCTACTCCCTTATTGAGAAGTAGTACATCACGAAAACAGTTTACGTGACACCTACACCAAATAGGAGGAAGCTAATGATGATGATCATGAAACTTCAGATCAAGTTTCTCAGAACTTCAGAGATCAACGAGCAAGATCCGCACTGAGTGGTACGGTAATCCTATTTTGGAAGTCATATTCTCGGAACATGATGAACCTCGAACTATGAAGAAGCGATGGTGAGCCCAGATTCCACAAAATGGCTTGAGGCCATGAAATCTGAGATGGGATCCATGTATGAGAACAAAGTGTGGACTTTGGTTGACTTGCCCGATGATCGGCAAGCAATTGAGAATAAATGGATCTTCAAGAAGAAGACTGACGCTGATGGTAATGTTATCGTCTATAAAGCTCGACTTGTTGCAAAAGGTTTTCGACAAGTTCAAGGGATTGACTACGATGAGACCTTCTCACCCGTGGCGATGCTTAAGTCCGTCCGAATCATGTTAGCAATTGCCGCATTTTATGATTATGAAATTTGGCAAATGGATGTTAAAACTGCATTCCTGAATGGATTTACGGAAGAAGAGTTGTATATGATGCAACCAGAAGGTTTTGTCGATCCAAAGGAACTAACAAAGTGTGCAAGCTCCAGCGATCCATTTATGGACTGGTGCAAGCCTCTCGGAGTTGGAATAAACGTTTTGATAGTGTGATCAAAGCATTTGGTTTTATATGAGACTTTTGGAGAAGCTTTGTATTTACAAGAAAGTGAGTGGGAGCTCAGTAGCATTTCGATATTATATGTGGATGACATATTATTGATCGGAAATGATATAGAATTCTGGATAGCATAAAGGGATACTTGAATAAGAGTTTTTCGATGAAAGACCTCGGTGAAGCTGCTTACATATTGGGCATTAAGATCTATAGAGATAGATCAAGACGCTTAATAGGACTTTCACAAAGCACATACCTTGATAAAGTTTTGAAAAAGTTCAAAATGGATCGAGCAAAGAAAGGGTTCTTGCCGGTATTACAAGGTGTGAAGTTGAGTAAGACTCAATGCCCGACCACCGCAGAAGATAGAGAAAAATGAAAGATGTTCCTATGCTTCAGCCATAGGCTCTATCATGTATGCAATGCTGTGTACCAGACCTGATGTGTGCCTTGCTGTAAGTTTAGCGGCAGGTACCAAAGTAATCCAGAGTGGATCATCGGACAGCGGTCAAGAACATCCTTAAGTACTTGAGAAGAACTAAGGATATGTTTCTCATTTATGGCGGTGACAAAGAGCTCGTCGTAAACGGTTACGTCGATGCAAGCTTTGACACTGATCCGGACGATTCTAAATCGCAAACCGGATACGTATTTACATTAAACGGTGGAGCTGTCAGTTGGTGCAGTTCCAAACAAAGCGTCGTTGCGGGATCTACATGTGAAGTTGAGTACATAGCTGCTTGGAAGCAGCAAATGAAGGAGTCTGGATGAAGGAGTTCATAACCGATCTAGGTGTTGTACCTAGTGTATCGGGTCCAATGAAAATCTTTTGTGACAATACCGGTGCAATTGCCTTGGCAAAGGAATCCAGATTTCACAAGAGAACCAAGCACATCAAAAGACGCTTCAACTCCATCCGGGATTTGGTCCAGGTGGGAGACATAGAGATATGCAAGATACATACGGATCTGAATGTTGCAGACCCGTTGACTAAGCCTCTTCCACGAGCAAAACATGATCAGCACCAAGACTCCATGGGTGTTAGAATCATTACTGTGTAATCTAGATTATTGACTCTAGTGCAAGTGGGAGATCAAGGAAATATGCCCTAGAGGCAATAATAAATGTTATTATTTATTTCCTTATATCATGATAAATGTTTATTATTCATGCTAGAATTGTATTAACCGGAAACATAATACATGTGTGAATACATAAACCTACAGAGTGTCACTAGTATGCCTCTACTTGACTAGCTCGTTAATCAAAGATGGTTATGTTTCCTAACCATGAACAAGGAGTTGTTATTTGATTAATGGGATCACATCATTGGTTGAATGATCTGATTGACATGACCCATTCCATTAGCATAGCACCTGATCGTATAGTTTGTTGCTAGTGCTTTTCTTCATGACTTATACATGTTCCTATGACTATGAGATTATGCAACTCCCGTTTGCCGAGGAACACTTTGGGTGCTACCAAACGTCCACAACGTAATCGGGTGATTATAAAGGTACATTACAGGTGTCTCCGAAGGTACATGTTGGGTTGGCATATTTGAGATTAGGATTTGTCATCCGATTGTCGGAGAGGTATCTCTGGCCCTCTCGGTAATGCACATCACATAAGCCTTGCAAGCATTGCAACTAAATGTGTTAGTTGTGAGATGATGTATTACGGAACGAGAAAAGAGACTTGCCAAGAACGAGATTGAACTAGGTATTGGATACCGACGATCGAATCTCGGGCAAGTAACATACCGATGACAAAGGAACAACGATATGTTGTTATGCGGTCCGACCGATAAAGATCTTCGTAGAATATGTAGGAACCAATATGGGCATCCAGGTCCGCTATTGGTTATTGACCGAGAGGTGTCTCGGTCATGTCTACATAGTTCTCGAACCCGTAGGGTCCGCACGCTTAAAGTTTCGATGGCGCTTATTATGAGTTTATATGATATTGATGTACGAAGGTTGTTCGAGTCCCGGATGAGATCACGGACATGACGAGGAGTCTCGAAATGGTCGAGACATAAAGATTGATATATTGGAAGCCTATGTTTGGACTCGGAATCACTCCGGGTGAAATTGGGAATTTTACTGAGTACCGGGGTTACCGAACCTCCTGGGAGTCAATGGGCCTTGATGGGCCTTAGGGGAAAGAGAAAGGGGCCATATGCTGGCGCAGCCTTCCCCTTCCCTAGTCCTATTAGGATTAGGAGAAGGGGTGGCGCCTCTCTCCCTCTCCCTTGGTCAAACCCTAGTTGGACTAGGATTGGGGGAATCCTACTCCCGTGGGAGTAGGACTCCCAGCGCAGCCATAGGTGGCCGGCAGCCCTCCCTTCCCTCCTTTATATCTGGGCAGAGGCACCCCATGACACACAAGTTGATCATTGAGATCGTTCCTTAGCCGTGTGCGGTGCCCCTTCCACCAAACTACACCTCGAATATACCGTTGCGGAGCTTAGGCGAAGCCCTCGCGCGGTGGAACATCAACATCGTCACCACGCCGTCGTCTTGTGAAACTCTCCCTCAACACTCGGCTGGATCGGAGTTCGAGGGACGCCATCGAGCTGAACGTGTGCAGAACTCGGAGGTGCCGTGACGTTCGGTACTTGGATCGGTTGGATCGGGAAGAAGTACGACTACTTCCTCTACGTTATGTCAACGCTTCCGTTGCTGGTCTACGAGGGCGTGAGACAACACTCTCATCTCGTTGCTATGCATCACCATGGTCTTGCGTGATCGTAGGAAAATTTTTGAAATTACTACGTTCCCCAACATATATTGCAAGAAAAAAAGTATAGAGAAAAAAAAGTAGACAGTAAAGGAAGTAGAGATAAATATTAAATATTAAATATAAAATAAATATAACCGTAGAGAAGAGAGTAGAGATAGCAGAGACGTCAAGAAAGGACCGTGCGCGCGCGGGAAAAGTGGCCGGGCGTGCGCTAGTTTTGGCCCGCGGCGTCCGGCGCGCTTTATAAAATCCAATGCCCTCCCACCGCTCTGTGCCTTGCCACCGCTCTGTGCCTCGCCACCGCTCTCCCCGCTTTTTAGCCTCGCCGCGCCAAGGCCACCATGCCACCACCGCGTCGCTGAAACTTGGGATACCGCGCGTCGCGCGCCCCTCCGGCGGCTTCTCCGCCGAGATCCGGTTCCGCGGGTTGCGCCTCGGCCTTGACAATTTCGACACCGCCAAATAGGCCGCCCGCGCGTACGATGCAATGGCGTGGCGCCTCCGGTGGCCTCATAGAACATTGAACTTCCCCAACGTGCCGATGCGGGAGCGGGTGCAGGAACTCGCGCCTCTGCCGTGGCTTAGCACCGACGAGGATCGTCGCGACAACCGGAGGCGGGAGCACCGTCTCGGCATCGCCGAGATGGACGAGGAAGCCATGGCGCTGTGGCGCCAACACTTCCCGCAGGACATCATCAACGAGCGTGAGTTCTACGCGCAAAGGAGGGCGGAGAGGGATAAGAGGAGGGCGGAGGGAGCCGCCTATCGCGAGGACAAGCGTAGGCGAAAAGCGGACGCTCAATTCAACATGAGGCTAGGAGCAGCGTAAACGCTTTTTTAAAGCGCCGTGCGTTGTGATTCTGTTGGAGATGCTCTAACATGGCAGACGAGTGCTTTAATGTTGCCCACAAGATGCGCGAGTATTACTAGTAGTATTTTTCTTGCCATGTTGAGATTTTAAAACCACAAGTGGGAACATGCAGAGGAGCAATAGTGAAGACCAAACACGGGATATTCAGGACATCTTCAAGGAGCGTGGCAAGTTAAAGAGGAGCTGCATCGAACCTGTAAAACGAGCTTTGGTAAGTAACACCCTTTCAATTACTTTCGTTTAGCCTCGTGTTCTTCGATGTGTATATGTTGTAGTTTCTGTTTCTCTTAAGCGTGGTGTTCTTCGATGTGTAATAAGAAGAGTCTTAATCATCCTAATGCTTTCGTTTTTAACTTGATGTAGGAAGTGGGTGTTCTCACCTTGTAGTCTGTTTTTATATTTCTTTTCCTTTTGAATTCACTTCTCCGAGTTCTGTTTATCTGGCTTCTACTAAATGGATCTAGGTTTCTCTGAGTATTGATCTAAAAAAGAACTAACTTCATGTCAGGATGCAGTTCCTGCGAGGAGGGAAGTATGGTCAACCTCGAGATCATGTTTCCAAAATGAGGCTAGATTACACACAAGGTGCCAGTTCCCTAATGATGCTGGATTAGACACAAGGTGCAAATTCCCAGATGATGCTGGATTACACACAAGCCAGGTGGAGTCGTCAGCTGTTCGTGTCCTCATGGCATTAGTAAAGGCTGAAAGAAAGCGTGCAGCAGCCCTTGAGAATGTAGCTGAGTTCCTGAAGAAGCGAAAAGAGCAATCAGATGCTCTCTTCACCCAAGCCAAAGAAGAGATGGAAGAAGCCAGAAATAAGCTATCAGAGGCAGAGCAGGCTAGGCGTCTCCTGCTATCTAAAACTGTTGTCAATACAAAATTTCCTTCATAATAGCTAGGTTCAAATGTTTATCCAGTCAGCATGCCTGTTGTGATGTCTGTGCATCTACTGATGTGGCACAAAATGTTTTTTTCGGGTCATGTAATAAGAGCAATTACTTTCCAAACAATAACAGACGAAGCATTGGACATGTAATAGTTCACGCGCAAGCCCGACATTCCAAGTTCAACTTCCACATCAAACTCATGTTCACAGATATCTGCACATTCATACATAATGTCCGCAACCATGATTCACTTCAAAGCCAAAAAAATATGAGGAGAGTTATAAATAAAGAAAAACCTCTACTAGTTCCTGCTACCAGTGCGAGCACAACAAGTCAAGACCATGCGTAAATTAATTATATTTTAGTCATGTTTTCAGTTCTAAAATGCCTGCCGGCTCACGGAAGGACGTGTTGCCGGCACACGCGCGGATTCAATGAAGGCAGGCGGGGCAGTCCTAAGCTGGTTGCACGCGGCGAGGAGGCGTGCTCAGCCGGGCCTGCAGCGAGTGCGGCCCTCTTGGCCAGCGTGCCGGTTCAATGCCTGCGCTATGAGAGTACGCGTCCGTGTCAGAGCAATCACTCCCTCCTTCTAGCAATGTGCCAATGCGTTGCCACACGATCAAAGTAGATTAATACATATTCACCGATTTCATAGAAAAAAAAGTCTAGTTTTGAAATACACATATCACTAAAAATATGTTATGTTTCACTCAAAATATATTCCTTTGGCGGTTTTGATGAGATAAGGGAGCAATGTTGTTGGTTTCAAGATTCAAGAAGTGGTATATGTCTAATTTCTACTCTTACTAGCAAGATGCCCGTGCGTTGCACGGAACATCAAGATCTTGTGGGAGAAAAGGATGAACGAGGGAAGGCGTTATCTGCAAATGTGGTGAAGAGTGCGGGTAAATTGCCATATTTTCCTTCCTATCCGTCAGATATAAATCGGACGACCTACATTGCAGGATGGCAGGCCCACCATCATCACCAACTCTATTTTTTATCCCTACTCTTATAAAAAGCATTGTCGGTGATGATCGTGTGCCTGCCATCCTGCAATATATGCCGTCCGATCTATATCTGACGGATAGGAAGGAAACTATGGCAATTTTGCAAAAAGATACCCACACCCCTCTCCACCTTTGCAAATAAGGCCTTCCCTCATTCATCCTTTTCCCCCACAAGATAAACTACTCATACAAATGCATCTTGATGTTCCGAGCAACGCATGGGCATCTTGCTAGTTGTTGCAAAAAGCCCATGTGTGTGTGAGAGAGAGGGAGAGTGGAGGAGGACGGAGTGCATGTGTGACAAAGACACAAGTAGTGTGTGTGCGATAGGTATCAGCGTAAAATGAGGAGATAGTGTGTGTGTGCACGATCGAGAGGGCGTGTCCCAAGAAGGGAAGAAAAGGCTACATAGATACAATGAGCGGGAGAGAGACATGTATGCGATGGTGGAAGCACGAGTGTGCGGGTGTATAAACCTATCTAGAGGCTCGCTAGTCGATAAATGTTTGTGAGAGAAATACGAGT
Organism: Aegilops longissima; assembly: GCA_021605205.1. Taxonomy (NCBI): domain Eukaryota; kingdom Viridiplantae; phylum Streptophyta; class Magnoliopsida; order Poales; family Poaceae; genus Aegilops; species Aegilops longissima. The sequence continues at coordinate 49,104,149 of CM038677.1, read as the reverse complement.
CGGAGTGCGAAAGCGAGAGTTTTGTGTGTGTGAGAGAGAGACGGTAGTCGGGAAGGGGAGTGGAAGCAGGAGTTGTGTGTGTGTGTGTGTGTGTGTGTGTGTGTGTGAGAGAGAGAGAGAGAGAGAGAGACGGTAGTCGGGGTTGTCTGATCGGTAAAAAAATGAATAATGTCAGTCTGGGATGGAGACGAAAAGGAGACCGCAACAAATGTTGTGTCTACAGGTGAGAGAGAGAGTAATTTTAGTGGTATGAGTCATATGTAGAGACATATAGGGTGTGTGAGATAATCCCATAGAGAGAAAGACAAAGTGAAAGACGAGTGGAGACTGTGTGTGTGGCGGTGAAAAAGAAAGCTTAGGTACCGAGTGATACCATAGAACAGTAGAGACGTGAGAGATAATGAAAACCGTGTAATGTATAATGATAGGGAGAGTGTGACACTTCTCAAGGGAGACGTCGAGAGACCATGTTTGCGAGGATAGGAGAAACATGATGTGAGCATGCGGGTGAGCTGGAGAAAAGAGAGTGATAGCTACCTGAAGGAGCATGCATGCGAGAGAGATGGGCGTGAAAGGAGTGAACAAAAAAGGGATTCAAATATTTGAATTCGAGATGATGATACATGTAATCCATACTCGAACCAAAATTGATCTATCAAACATGCATACTCATATGAATTCACGCACATCTATGTTATTTAAAATGTAGATATTACTGATCCATACATTTTAGTAGAACATAATTTGGTTAAATTTTTTCGAATTCAACCTTAAGATTTCGAGATCGTTGTATTTGTAAATCATATTATACATATAAAGGAGCAGAATTCTTTGTTGTGCTTTTGAAAGTATATATAAAAAATTGATGTATATAGAATATAATTCCAATTGAAAATGGATCCCGCCCGAAAAAATAGTAGAATACAAACGGGATTCGAATTGAGTTGGCACGGTAAACGTGCACTGTGCAAAATTTGAACGAAGCGGGGAAAGTCGCAGTAACCCCGCCCGAAACCAAAATCTGCGAGATGGAAATCACTACTGCCTATCCCTGCCACGCAAAGCCTATCTGCTGGATTTCTATAGGTTTCGATAGGGGTAGGTTTGTAATTTCACCCAAACGTGACGTAACCGCCTCTCACCCGGATTCATACACGGTGGGCGCCAAAACACAGTGTGCCCTCGGCCGAAATCGACTCCCTCCCCGATTCATATTCATACACGGTGGGCGCCAAAAACAAACTCTCTTCAGCAAATATTCGGTGTATGTGAGATTACCGTCCTATCCCCAACCAACTAATTTTGCTGTGATGTAGAGTAGTAGAAATTTGAAACAGGGGCTAAGTTTGTAAATTTCCTCGCATTTGAGACAAGTGCGCCCTGAATACATGGTTCCCCCCTTCCTCTCTACCTTCCTTTCCCCATTCGTACTCCGTGGGCGCCAAAACACCCTCTCCACCCCACCCTCCTCCGTCCGCCGCGGTCCGCCACCCCATCCACCGCCGTCCTCCTCCACCATGTCGGAGCTGATACCCCGACGCCGCCGTCCATTACAAGAGATCGACCTCTCTCATCCACGCCTTTGTACCGGGATCCTTGCATCCCGTCCTCTCGCTTCATCCCCGCCATCGTCCACCTTGCCGGCGCTGCTCCTACGACCGTCTCGTCCACCGCGCCCCGCCGCCACCGTCTACCCTCCTAGATCTGCTTCCACGCCGCCGACAGCCATCTCTACCGCAGCACCGTCAAATTCTCAGCAGATGCGTACACGGCGCCGCACCAGAGGCAGTACTCTTTCATATCTGCTCAACTTATTTATCGCAGCAAGAAAATAGATCGCCACTGCTTTACTCTGATTTCTTGTCTTGGTTTTGAAGTTGCCTTTGTCCGGTTTACACCTTCAGATCCGCCATGGCACGCTCAACACTATACTCCCAATGCTTATGGTTTTCCCCTTTTATATTCCACACTAGTTAAATCACAGTAGACTAAATTTTAAAATTGGGTCAGTCGATTTTTCAGAGCTCGCCGAAGTTCGCCGGTGCGATCCAAGGGTCTCGGGTGGTTGTGGGGCCTCTCCGAACGAAGAAATCTCAACGCGGGTGGGGGTGGGGGTGGCGGAGGAACACAGGCGGCTGGGGAGAATTAAGAGACGAGGAAGAAGAAGGGTTAGGAGACGTAGGATCTTCATCCAACCGCCTGAAATGGTCGAGAGACAGCTGGGAGTTGCATTCTTAATGCACTCTGGTTTATCTTGTGTGGGCACTGCGCAACCAACATTTTATTATCCAAAATCTGCTTGCTCTTCTTTACCATGTTCCTCTTCCGTTCTTCTTTAATATGTACTCTCTCCGTTCCTAAATTCAAGTCTTTGTATAGATTCCACCATGGACTACATATGGAGCAAAATGAGTGAATCTACACTCTAAAATGTATCTGGATACATCTGTATGTGATCCATAGTGGAAATCTCTACCAAGACTTATATTTTGGAATGGAGGGAGTATGCTAGTAGTACAGTATGTTCCTTGTACTGAAGATGAGCAGGGAAATTTGTAGTGTAGAGGTCTATACGGTCGTTTGTGATGGACACTTTGAGCCTCTTTGATTCGTAGGATCTTGTAAACATAGGAATAGGATTTGTAGTGGCCTGCCCACTTGAATCCTATAAGAATAGCAAGGAAATGCACGGAGCTGTGTCGCCTTTGAGAGTTACACTAATATTAACAATACCACACCTTTACTTAAGAGAGCTGGTATCCAAAGCCTTTCTAGCCGTACCGGCAATACTAGCACATATATTCCAGCAAGTTCCACTTTGCTGATTTTACTCTGATGCTTAAGGTTTTCCCGTGATACCTACACTATGATCTGTGTAGCTGCTTTGTGTCGCACTAGCAGCAGTCCTCTCTTGAAGATAAACACTGCAATGACTTACAAAATTGGCACCAAGGCATTGAGTGCCATTCTGGATGCAATGAAACTCATACGCTCCCCACCTGTTGACTCTTGTTCAGAATATGATCCTAATGACTATTCTAACCTCGAGGAGTCAAAGGCAGATCACCTGTCCTGTTAACCCATCAAGGTGCCTATTCTAATTTGGCAATGTTTTATTGATTGCGGGTATCTTGCATATGTTGTCTTGCATTTCTTCTACTTTGTTGCACCGCCATCTGCTTAGTTTACTCATCATATATGTCGAGATGCCATGCCCATCCATTATCAATACATATTCCATCTGTCATCATACCATGTTTTTCCACTCAAATGTTGTTCGTGTGCATCAGACATCAAAAAGGAAGAGGGTGATTGCCGAACCTGAAGGAGCACATCAAAGTCCTTGAAAAACGTGGTGGTGCCGGAGAAATCAGACAGCAGCCCACTTATATTGGCTGTACAACCAGTGACACAAAACGTAGGACCGACTCCAGCAGACTGTACCCATACTTCACTGGCCACACCACTAGCCCCACCACACAAGACCTGCACTCCAGCAAAAGGTATACCGATTTCATTTGCCATAGCACCAACTGTACCACAGAAAAATCCCACTCCAACAAAAAGTACAGCAAGTCCACCGGCCGAAGACCTATCCCAACTGCAGAGACGACCAATTCCCGCAGATTGGAACCCCATTCCATTTATTCCCAGTTCAAAAGACAATGCTTTGAATGTTGTTAGGGACTACGTGCATATATTCCCATCATGGGAAGATTATTGTGAAGAAAAACACCATTTCCACATCTTCCTGTCCAACTTACGTGTAAGTGCTATTATTCATGGTTATTATTTTCCTGTTTTCTGCTGATTGAACACATCAATGATTTACATTACATTGTTGTAACTAGGCGAGGGTCAGTCTAGATAGTCATGACGAGCAAAGCTTGCTTGTGCTTTTGAAGGAAGCATTGCAGCAGTATCGGTGTTACCTGAGGAAATCACACTTTGGTGGCAAGTCTATAAACGAATTTTCGGTGAAGTCTCCTATGCTAAATTTAGAAGACATTGAATGGAAAAACCTTGTTATGCACTGGTCTCGTTCCCAGGATGAGGTACTGTCTATGAAATCACATGACAATTTGAAATTCTACTTTTCCGCATGTGCCTTACGGATCTTTTTTGCAGGAAATCTGCTCGAAGAAGAATTCCGGTTTGAAAAGAACGACAGGATATCGCAAATATGCTGCCCGCTGCTTTGCTCTTGTTAGTACCTGTTGTCCTGTATCACTGTACTTGCATACATACCTGGTTCATTATGTGACAGCAGTATGCATGATAGCTTGCTTATCAATTGTTCGCTCCAAATTATCTGATCTGTATGAATGGTTACATTAGTGTAGAATATGTCCAATGCCAATGTTTTTTAGCTCTGCATTGTTCTTGTAATTACATGCTGTCCTTTATCAGTGTACTTATAATGACAGGTAGTTGTTCATGTACCATCACTCTGCAGCTTATTTTCCTTTTCCCTCCATTTTCTACACATCAGATCTATATTTACTCTTAGCATAAGGTTGGTACTGAAGAAGTTTAGCTGTGCATTGCTCTTGGCTGTACCTTTTGCCTGTATCGCTGCACTTACATTTATAGCTACTTGGTTATGTAGCATCACTCTTCATCTTATCTTAAATATTCTCCATTTTTCGTATATTATCACATATATATTTACTACTAACAAAATGTAGAATAAAGGCAATGCTTTTGAAGAAGATTCTGTGGTAAACTTCTTGAATTGCCCCCCCCCATGAGCATGGACAAGGCCTTTATAGAGCCCGTCTTCACAAATAATGTAAGTTTGTCCATCTGAAGCCTTCAAACTTTGTTGTATATATTTGGTTAGGCATGACTACAACAGCTGTTTATTTTTGGTGTTTGCATCAAATTGCTTATTTAAAGTTTATTATGTAGTTCATAAACAAAAGTTTGTCCTTCCTCAATTTAAGTTTTCAGTTGTACAACCAAGTTCCTTCTTCATACCATGTAAATTAAACTATCTGAGCAAGTGATCTTATTTTGCACTTTGCATGTATGCTTCGTTCTTCATCCGTAATCCAAAGGGTGTGGTGAACCTACCCACTACAAAGATAATGTCATATTCTGCAATGTCTTAACTATGAACAATGTCATATCATTCTACTATTATTCAAACCGTCTCTTTATTTGCCAATTTGAAATGGTATAAATTGACAGCACACTAACCATTGATACTTATGAGTTCTTGATCTGTAATCCAGTGTTGCCGTGAAGCTGCCAACTCCTTCACAATGTCATTTCCTGCCATGTCTTGACCTGAACAATACCATATTGTGTTAATGCAATTTTAAACTGTGTCACTTTATTCACAAGAAGAAATGTGATGAATTGTCAAGACCGATACTTTTACGTGCAAAACCTGTCATCCGTCTCGCTTGTTTATCTTTCGGAGTGAGGAAGATATAAGTGTTGAACAAGCGCAGTCTCATCATCTTGCTCAGCTGCTTGCGCTGCAGCTCCCCAGCAGGGTTAACCTTTCTTGAACTCTATTGGAGTGCTGTCGGTTTTGTATATTATTTTGTCGGTGTGTTTATTTGCACTGGTGGCGATTTTTGATGCCCAATGTATGTAATCTACTGTCTGCTTGTGCATTATTATCATAGTGGCGAAGTTTGATGCCCAGTGGATGTAATATGCCGTAATTTCTTTATTGTATAGTCTAGGTTTTTTCTTATTCACGATGCTGCAGTTATTTTACTGTATATATATATATATATCCTGTCTTCGCAGTAAACCGGCCAAACCGTAAAATTACGGTACATAATCGGGCGGTCATGCAATCACGATGTAGGTTGGGCCTGAAACGTGCCGAACAACTCACGGGCCGGCAGCAGCCCGAAATGAACCCAGCCCATGATTGTGCGAATCAAATCACGGGCTTTTAGCAGGCCAAAATTGTCTCGGTCCTTCTTTGGCCCAATCAGATATCGGCTGCGAGCAGGCCGGATGCAAATCGGGCCGTAGTTAGGCCCAACTATATGACGGGCTTTTAACAGTCGTAATTAATGTAGGGCCGAAATGTTAAACGGGCCCTTAACAGGCCAAAACTAATATCAGGCCGAATTACTAAGTGGGCCTTTAGCAAGTGGGCCCAAAAGTATAGTGTCCATTCTTGGGCGAATTTGATATGGGCCATAATTGAGCCCAAAGCCTCTTAAAGGGTCGGACCTGATCTGGGCCGTAATTTGGCCCAGAACGTGGTAGGCTTATAATGGGCCGGATCTCATATGGGCCACTTTTAGGCCCGGAACGTGGCAGGCCATTAATGGATCGGATCAGATATGGGCCGGCATTTGGCCCAAAACATGGCAGCCAGTTAATGGGCCGGCCTACTAGGGTCCTCAAAATCTTGTGGGCCTCACACCGGCCGCCCATTAATGTCGGTGAAATCTCGTGGGCCTTTAGTCGGGCGGCCCATTATGATCCGCAAGAATCTTGTGGGCCTTTACCGGCCGCCCATTATAGCACACAAAAATCTTGTGGGCCTTTAGCTGGGCCGGCCCATTATGGCCCGCAAAATCTTGTGTGCCTTTACCTGGGCCGGCCCATTATGGCCCGCAAAATCTCGTGGGCCTTTAGCTAGGCCGACCCATTATGGTCTGCAAAATCTTGTTGGCCTTTAGCTGGGCCGGCCCATTATGGTCCGCAAAACTTGTGGGCCTTTAATTGGGCTGGCCCAATTAAACTTGTTGGGACGTGCCACGTGTCGATGTATCGTTGGCGCCTTCTGTCCAATGAGTGGATGACATCTGTCCCAGCGGTGAGCCGACACGTGTTTCCTCCAGCCAATGATGATTTTACACATGGAAAATCCCCATTGGTCGGGGCTGTTAACGGGTTATCGGATCCAAAACCCGACCCGATAGCTTAACGGCATTCCGTTACGGTGGATGCCACGTGTCGGTCACCCTTGACGAAAAGCACTTCGCGGACGCCGATTTATCGTCATGGAAGTGGACACTTCCGTGATGATAATTTTCGTAATGTCATGGAACACTTCTACGACAACACAGGTATGACTCTCTTGATTCTGTCATAAATTTGTCATGGATGTACATGCATGACAAAAAATGTGACCTACTGTGACAAACACGTATCATCACGGAAGTGTATTTTTTTGTAGTGCACGGGTACTTCGGGATCCCCTTGGGAAAGCACCGGGTTCTCCAGGTGCCCGGGCAAACCACTGGGTGCTCCAGGGTGCCCCAACCAATCCACCCAGATGTGTATTAAAGTAGCCACCTTAAGTTTCCCTTAGTTATTATATCTCTCTCAACTTTCATGAATCTCACATACCAATCCCCGTCTATGAGCATGGCTAAGCAATATAAGCATAACGTATATTTCCGGGGTGATCAAAGGTAATAGGTTCCTACCTCTTCAACTACACAGCAATGCCCCAATTACTCATGCAAATCTTTGAGGGTAAAACTAATGCATAAAAACTAGGTATGAAAAATATGAAAAAAGTGTGAACTTGCCTTGTACTGTTGATGAAGATCCTTCACACTCATAATTCCTGATAGTTCTACTCATAACACTCCGTTCAATCTATCATGAGCAAACAATTACATACATAAGCACTCAAGCATAAAATTCGAAGAAAAGATCTTGGAAAACTTCGAAAATAGGCAAATAACTCTTGCGAACAGAAAACAATTTTCAATAGTATTAAAATTATGTGGATTAGTTCTTAACAGAAAGTTTAGATCAAGAGCTTCGATTTGCAAAAAGAATCAATTAAATCAGAGTGATAAAACTTAAGTTATGAACAAAAAAATCAAATTCAAATATGTTTGAAACCAATTTTTAAACTTTTCAAAAATATCTTTAAGTTGGTAATCTGGACAGAGGGGATCATAACAAAGGATTTGGAGTTGGTTTCGTTGGATTTGGATAAACAAGCAAAAAGAAAAAAATCAGGGCCAAGCTGTTTTACGGAAGAAAAATATTTATTGCTAAAAGAATTCTATGCCTAATGTATAAATACAGAGACTAATTGATAATCTAATTATTCTACCGTAGTAGTCTAGAAATAATAAGCTAGGGGACTATTTAAAAAAACAAAGAGAATACCTTCAGAACACAGAAAGGGTCAACTTCAAAGAGGAGACGACTTTCAGAATTCCCGCTGGATAGAAGAAATAATATTTATTTTTAGGAATCTAGTCAAACCAAAATATTGATTTAACCCGAGTCGGATGATTTTTGGGGGCTCTATGGGTCTATATTTATAGGTGGAATAGAGGCTTAGGGGTCAAAGGCTAGGCAATGTGGGACTAAACGTATACGAAATATAGAAAAGAGAGAAGAGGTGCGCCATGGGCCAAAAGGTTTGGCCGGCAACGTGCACGCACCACCACTGCGTTTTTTTAATTTCGGCCAAAGTGGTAAAAAAAATAAAAAACTGGGAAGGAGAAAAAATGCCTGGCCGGGCCTGGCCCATGTAGGAGAGAAAAAAAAGATGAGGCGCCCGATGCCACTATGCTGCGCACGTGGGCGATAGTTAGTTCCAGGTGCACGCACAGTTTTTTATTAATTAGAAACAGAAAAGGAAAAACTGAATAACGAAAATAAAAATAAAATTTTACATAGGCATATCATATATCAAAATTTTCAGAAAAAGATTTCCTAAACGATGAATATATTTTGAGAGGCAAATAAATTCTACCAAAAATTAAATAAAGAAAACCGTGCTACTAGTTCATTTAAAAACCAAATAAAAATATTTTAAAATACCAAAATGATTTCAAACTCATTTTTCTCCACTTTTCTACTGTAGGGAATCGTTTTACCTATTTTCCATATATTTTATTTTTGGAGGAAAATAATTTGAATAAAAACCAAATAACTCCAAATTGAAAGTGGGTTTCAAAATAACTACAAAAGGACTTTCAATTTGATTCTTGAAACTTCCAACTCTCTTTTCTTAGCATTTGAAAAAGTCAGTTTATCTTCTCTCATGAAACTCATTGAGTTGCATAAAGTTTCTGAATTTGAAATATTTTTGAATGGAATTCAAACCTTTTCAAAAACCCTTTTTGTTTATTTAAATGGAAGAAGTCATATCATCTTCACTCCAGGGTTTTGTGATGAAATGAATTTGAATTCATGGAAATCGTAAATGCAAGGTAAAAGTTTTGGGAAAGTCATTTTATTCTGTCTCATTTAACTTTCAAAAAGTTTCAAGTTTCACTTAATTTCACACAACAAATCACACAAGCAATCAAACAATCAATCAAAACTATTTATTTAATATAACATTTATAGAATTTTGGGATGTTACACCTTATGGAGGGCATCATGCTGGAGACATAACTCCTCATAAGGTATTGCAATATGGATTTATTGGCCTACTCTCTTCAAGGATGCGCGTAAGTATGTCTCATCTTGCGATGAATGCCAAAGAATAGGTAATATTGGTACGCGTTAGGAAATGCCTATGAAATATTCTCTTGCTGTGGAACCATTTGATGCTTGGGGATTTGATTACATGGGACCTTTTCCTTCTTCTAATGGGTATACACACATTTTGGTTGCTATTGATTATGTTACTAAATGGGTAGAAGCTGTTCCAACTAGTAGTGTTGATCACAACACCTCTATTAAAATTCTCAAGGAAGTTATTTCCCCAAGGTTTGGAGTCCCTAGATATTTAATGACTGATGGTGGTTCACACTTTACTCGTGGTGCTTTTCGTAAGATGCTTGCTAAGTATGATGTTAACCATAGAATTGCATCACCTTATCATCCTCAGTCTAGTGGTCAAGTTGAGCTTAGCAATAGAGAAATAAAGTTAATTTTGCAAAAGACTGTTAATAGGTCCAGGAAGAATTGGTCTAAGAAATTAGATGATGCACTTTGGGCTTATAGAACAACTTATAAAAATCCTATGGGTATGTCTCCTTATAAAATGGTTTATGGAAAAGCTTGTCATTTGCCTCTTGAGTTAGAACATAAACCATACTGGGCAGTTAAAGAACTCAACTATGATTTTAAACTTGCTGGTGAAAATAGGTTAGTTGATATTAGCTCATTAGATGAATGGAGAACCCAAGCTTATGAAAATGCAAAGTTATTCAAAGAAAAAGTTAAAAGATGGCATGACAAAAGAATCCAAAAGCGTGAGTTTAAAGTTGGAGAATATGTTCTTTTGTAGAACTCTCATTATATATTTTTTGCAGGGAAACTCCTCTCGAAATGGGAAGGCCCATATGTCATCGAGGAGGTTTACCAGTCTGTTGCCATCAAAATAAATAATTTCGAAGGCACTAACCCGAAGGTTGTCAACGGGCAACGAATAAAGCATTATATCTCAGGTACGCCTATTAAGTTGAAAGTAATATTATCCAAACTTTGACACCGGAAGAACACATAAAAGAGTCCTTCCGGAACACTCCAGAATCGTCAAAATAAGGAGGTACGTAGTACGGTAAGTAAACAGACCCCGAAAAATCTGCAAAAATGTTTTTTGTCAGTTTTGGAATAATTTAGAATTTTGGGAATAAAGAAACTCCCAGGAAGGGTCCCCTGGTGGGCATAAGACACCAGGGCGCGCCAGGCATGCCTGGCTGAAAGCACAAGTGCTCCCTGGGTGATTTTGGTAATTAGTGTCAACATATCTCTTGTTGGACTAATGTTTTCATCTAGTATGGTTCAGATAAGTTCAACATTGGAGTGGCGTGGACTAGAGGATGTGGAACCCCTTCAAGATGATAAGGACAAAGGATTGGCTCAAGCTCAAAGCTCAGGACTCTACATTTTCTATTTTAGTGATCCAAGATCACATTGACTCCATAGGAAAGCCAATACTATTAAAAGGGGATGAGATGTTGCTTAATGGCTTGCTTGGTCAAAGTGCTTAGTGATATGCTCCAAAGCCCTCAACCACTTTCTCACATTCACATATGTCCCAAACCAAAAGTCAAACTCGGCCCCACCGAAATTTCCTATCCGGAGCCACCGAGTTCAGTTGACATAACCACTGCCAGAAACCCTAGTCAATTCGGTCTCACCGATGGGATCTCAGTCTCACCGAGATGGGCTTGCCAACTCTCTGTTGCCTATTGCAGTAATTTCGGTCTCACCGAAATATGCAATTGGTCTCACAGAGTTTGCTTGGCCAACTCTATGTTTTGCTCATTACCCAAATCGGTCCCACCGAGTTTGTCTAATCGGTCCAACCGAGATGAGGCTTTACCCTAACCCTAGCACATCGGTCCTACCGAGTTGATCATGTTGGTCCCACTAAAAATCCTAACGTTCACATTTTGAACTAAATCGGTCTGACCGAGTTTTCTGATTCGGTCCCACCGAGTTTTGTGATTTGTGTGTAACGGTTAGATTTTGTGTGGAGGCTATATATACCCCTCCACCCACTCTTCATTCGTGAGGAGAGCCATCAGAACATGCCTACACTTCCAACATATATTTTCTGAGAGAGAACCACCTACACTTGTGCTGAGGTCAAGATATTCCATTCCAACCACATAAATCTTGCTCTCTAGGCTTCCCCAAGTTGCTTTCCACTCAAACCCTCTTTCCACCAAATCCAATCCTATGAGAGGGAGCTGAGTGTTGGGGAGACTATCATTTGAAGCACAAGAGCAAGGAGTTCATCATCAACACACCATCTATTACCATTTGGAGAGTGGTGTCTCCTAGATTGGTTAGGTGTCACTTGGGAGCCTCCGTCAAGATTGTGGAGTTGAACCAAGGAGTTTGTACGGGCAAGGAGATCGCCTACTTCGTGAAGATCTACCCTAGTGGGGCAAGTGATTCGTGGGCGATGGCCATGGTGGGATAGACAAGGTTGCTTCTTCATGGACCCTTCGTGGGTGGAGCCCTCCGTGGACTCGCGCAACTGTTACCTTTCGTGGGTTGAAGTCTCCATCAACGTGGATGTACGATAGCACCACCTATCGGAACCACGGATAAAAATCTCCGTGACTCCAATTGCGTTTGCACACTCAAGTCCCATCCCTTTACATTCTTGCAACTTGCATGATTTATTTTCCGCTGCGCATATACTCTTGTCATGCTTGCTTGATATGTATTGTGAATGTTTAAACTTGTGCTAAAACTCCACTTTAACTTAAAGAAATTAAAAACTGCAGCTTTTCTTACCAAGTGTCTATTCACCCCCTCTAGACACCTCTTCTCGATCCTTTCACTGGCGCGCCTAGGTGGGTTGTGCCCACTTGGGACCCCTTCCATACTCCTTTTTCTTCTGTTTACTTGTCCTTCAAGATAAAAATGTATATATACTTCCCAAACCTGTTAACCACCGTATCGCAGAGAAAATCCTCTGTTCTCGTTTCTTGATGTTTTATGTCAGATCCCATCTACCATGGCCTCTTCAGGTTCCTCCAAGGACAAGATCTCTTGTTCATCAGCACTATCACCTTCTTCACCACCAAAGGAGAATTGAGTATCGGGTATGAGCACTCCCCTTGGCTTCCGCCAAGCTTGGTTGAGGTGCCCCGGTATCGTATCATCCCACTATCTTTTTGCTTTTACTTATCTTAGTTCAATCTTTTGCTTATATGAATAAAGTTTAGTTCGATCTTTTCTTCTTTGAAAGTTTGCTTAGTGATCCATCATTGTTATCATGTTCAAGTTATATAATAAAGTTAGTACGGATTTTTACTTTCTTTACTTCCATGTTGCAAATAAAGAAAAGAAAAGGAGAAATAAACAAACAAAAGAAAGGAAATAAATCAATAAGATCATATACTAATCCTATGGTAGGTGATATCACCACATAAGGAAAAGTATAAGTAAGAAAATTTTATCAGAGATTGACAAACATAGCATTAGTCAGTGATGCAACTCATGAAAGAATTAATAAGGGAAGGGAAGATTCACATATAAATATACTATCCTAGAAAGCTTTTGTGATTGTGAGCCCTAATCAAAATATTATATGCCAAAATTGTTGACATTGGACAAGGAAGACAACGTAATGGTTTATGTTTGTTTATATTCACATAGAAGTCATACTGTCATAGATCCTTTAACATGTGGTGCTTGCCCCTATCTTTGCTACCCAAAACTTCCGCACTAAGTAGACATAGTACTTGTGCATCCGAAAACCCTTAAACCTAAATCTTTTTCAAGTGTCCACCATACCTACCTAGGGATTGAACAAGATCCCTCAAGTAAGTTGTCATCGGTGCAAAAGGGCAATAAAAATTGCTTCTAAATATGTGAGATCTTTTAGTGTAAGAGAAAATTGGCGTTGCACGAACTTGGATGACAAAGAATAAAAGCAACAGATTGCATAATAAAGGTTGTCATCTTAAGGGGCAATGTAATGTAACGTTCTCTTGCACTAAGGGATTGAGCATGCAAACAAATAAGCACATGGCAACCTCTGCTTCCCTCTGCGAAGGGCCTATCTTTTACTTTTATGTATTTACTTTTATGCAAAGAGACAAAATTTTCCTTCTATTCCTTTTTATTTTCTCTTTTGGCAAGCATCACGTGGTGAGGAAAGATCTAGGCACATATGTCCAGTTGAATATAGATAGCATGAGTTATTATTGTTGACATCACCCTTGGGGTGAGTATGTTGGGAGGCGAAACTATAAGCCCCTATCTTTCTATGTGTCCGGTTGAAACGTTTTGCTCATGGGTATGAGGTGAGTGTTAGCAATTATAGAAGACTATATGATGGTTGAGTATGTGGACTTGCTTAAAAGGCTCCAACACGTGACCCTTCCTGAAAAGATGATGAATTATAGTTGCAAAGTTGACTGAGAACATAGTTTGTTGGTTTCTAATAGATTTTTTTGCTTTATACTTCGATTGCGTGATGAACTATTACTTATTCATGAGAAGTGTATGATAAAAGTTTTATGTTTAAATTTGTTGCTGTTATAATAATCAACATGATGGTTATATGTCCGTATTTTGTTTTTATCGACACCTCTCTCTCAAACCATGTGGACACGTTTTTCGATTTCGGTTTTCACTTGAGGACAAGCGAGGTCTAAGCTTGGGGGAGTTGATACGTCCATTTTGCATCATGTTTTCTTACAGTTATTTACAATGTTTTTATCCATAATAATACTTTTTGGAGTAATTCTAATGCCTTTTTCTATCATAATTTGCAAGGTACACACCAAGAGGGAGAATTCTGGCAGCTAGAAATCTGGACCTGAAAAAGCTACGTCAGGCCACCTGTTCTGCACAACTCCAAATGAGCTGAAACTCCACGAGGATTTTTTATGGAATATTTAAGAAATACTGGAGCCAATAAACACCAGAGGGGGCCCACCAGGTGGGCACAACCCACCTGGGCACGCCAGGCCCCCCTGGTGCGCCCTGGTGGGTTGTGGCCTCCTCGGCCCACCTCCGGTGCCCTTCTTCTGGTATATAAGTCATTTTGACCTAGAAAAAATAAGGGAAGACTTTCGGGACGGAGCGCCACTGTCTCGAGGCGGAACTTGGGTAGGAGCACTTTTTCCCTCCGGCGGTGCGATTCTGCCGGGGGAACTTCCCTCCAGGAGGGGGAAATCATCGTCATCATCATCACCAACAACTCTCCCATCTTGGGGAGGGCAATCTCCATCAACATCTTCACCAGCACCATCTCATCTCAAACCCTAGTTCATCTCTTGTATTCAATCTTGTTACCGGAACTATAGATTGTTGCTTGGGGGTGACTAGTAGTGTTGATTACATCTTGTAGTTGATTACTATATGGTTTATTTGGTGGATTATTATATGTTCAGATCCATTATGCATATTAATACCCCTCTGATCATGAGCATGTTTATTTTTTGTGAGTAGTTACATTCGTTCTTGAGGTCACGGGATAAATCATGTTGCAAGTAATCATGTGAATTTGATAATGTGTTCGATATTTTGATGGTATGTATATTGTGATTCCCTTAGTGGTGTCATGTGAACGTCGACTACATGACACTTCACCTTATTTGGGCCTAAGGGAATGCATTGTGGAGTAGTAAATAGATGGTGGGTTGCGAGAGTGACGGAAACTTAAACCCCAGTTTATGCACTATTCCGTAAGGGACCGATTGGATCCTAGAGTTTAATGCCATGGTTAGAATTTATTCTTAATAGTTTTATCGTAGTTGCGGATGCTTGCAGGAGGGTTAATCATAAGTAGGAGTTTGTTCAAGTAAGAATAGCATCTAAGCACCGGTCCACCCACATATCAAATTATCAAAGTAGCGAACACAAATCAAACCAACATGATGAAAGTGACTAGATGAAATTCCCGTGCACCCTCAAGAACACTTTTCTTATCATAAGAGACCGTTTTGGCCTGTCCTTTGCCTCAAAAGGATTGGGCTACCTTGTTGCATACTTGTTACTATTATCGTTACTTCCTCGTTACAAATTATCTTGCTATCAAACTACTCTTCTACTTACAATTTCAGCACTTGCAGACATTAGCTTACTGAAAACTACTTGTCATTTCCTTCTGCTCCTCGTTGGGTTTGACACTCTTACTTACCGAAAGGACTACGATAGATCCCCTATACTTGTGGGTGGGTTCGACACTCTTACTTATCGAAAAGAGCTACAATTGATCCCCTATACTTGTGGGTCATTGATGGCCCACAAGTATAGGGGATCTATCGTAGTCCTTTTGATAAGTAAGAGTGTCGAACCCAACGAGGAGCAGATGGAAATGATAAGAGGTTTTCAGCAAGGTATTCTCTGCAAGTAATCTTGAAATAAGTGGTAACAGATAGTTTTGTGATAGGATAATTTGTAACGAGCAACAAGTAACAAAAGTAAATAAAGTGCAGCAAGGTGGCCCAATCCTTTTGTAGCAAAGGACAAGCCTGGACAAACTCTTATATAGAGAAAAGCGCCCCGAGGACACATGGGAATTAACGCTGTTACTTTTCATCACGTTCATATGATTCACGCTCGTACTTTGATAATTTGATTGTGGGTGGACCGGTGCTTGGGTGCTGTTCTTACTTGAACAATCATCCCACTTATGATTAACCTCTATTGCAAGCATCCGCAACTACAACAAAAGTATTAAGGTAAACCTAACCATAGTATGAAACATATGGATCCAAATCAGCCCCTTACGAAGCAACGCATAAACTAGGGTTTAAGCTTTTGTCACTCTAGTAACCCATCATCTACTTATTACTTCCCAATGCCTTCCTCTAGGCCCAAATAATGGTGAAGTGTTATGTAGTCGACGTTCACATAACACCACTAGAGTCTAGACAACATACATCTCATCAAAATATCGAACGAATACCAAATTCACATGACTACTAATAGCAAGACTTCTCCCATGTCCTCAGGAACAAACGTAACTACTCACAAAGCATATTCATGTTCATAATCAGAGGGGTATTAATATGCATAAAAGATCTGAACATATGATCTTCCACCAAATAAACCAACTAGCATCAACTACAAGGAGTAATCAACACTACTAGCAACCTACTAGTACCAATCCCGGACTTGGAGACAAGAATTGGATACAAGAGATGAACTAGGGTTTTGAGAGGAGATGGTGCTGGTGAAGATGTTGATGGAGATTGCCCTCTCCCGATGAGAGGAGCATTGGTGATTACGATGGCGATGATTTCCCCCTCCGGGAGGGAAGTGTCCCCGGTAGAAGAGCTCAGCCGGAGCCCTAGATTGGTTCCGCCAAGGTTCCGCCTCGTGGCGGCGGAGTCTCGTCCCGAAAGGTTGCTTATGATTTTTTTTCTCGACGAAAGACCTCATATAGCAGAAGATGGCCACCAGAGAGCCAGCAGGGGGCCCACGAGGCAAGGGGGGCGCCCCCCACCCTCGTGGCCAGGTGGGTCCCCTCTGATGTACTTTTTCCGCTCAATATTTTTTATTATTTCCAAAAAATGACTTTCGTGGAGTTTCAGGACTTTTGGAGTTGTGCAGAATAGGTCTCTAATATTTGCTCCTTTTCCAAAGACAGAATTCCAGTGCCGCATTCTCCTCCTTATGTAAACCTTGTAAAATAAGAGAGAATAGGCATAAGTATTGTGACATAACGTGTAATAACAGCCCATAATGCAATAAATATCGATATAAAAGCATGATGCAAAATGGATGTATCAGTCATCATGCCTCACTTATATCATTTGAAGTTTGGATGCCTGTTTCTCTACATATAGAAAACCGTTATTTGTAGAATGCTCTTTTGCTTCACTTATATTTATTAGAGCATGGTATTTTGAAGAAAGAACTAAACTTTTGTGCTTCACTTATATCTGTTTAGAGAGTCAACAGGAATTGGTCATTCGCATGGTTAGTCATAAAATCCTACAAAAAACACTCAAATCACTGATATGATATGTTCGATTCCCTGCAATATACTAGTGAATGATTGTGGTTTAGTAAGAATATTGGTGTTAAGGTTTGTGATTCCCGAAGCATGCATGTATAGTCTCTAGTTATGCTAAGCAGTTGGAGCATAATTTATTATTGATTGTCTTCCTTATGAGTGGCGGCCGGGGACAGGCGATGGTCTTTTCCTACCAATTGATCCCCCTAGGGGCATGCGTAGTAGTACTTTGCTTCGAGGGCTAATAAACTTTCGCAATAAGTATGTGAGTTCTTTATGATAAATGTGAGTCCATGGATTATACACACTCTCACCTTTCCGCAATTTAACCTCTTCGGTTCCATGCATTGCCCTTTCTCACCTCAAGAGTTGGTCCAAACTTCGCCGGTGCATCCAAACCCCGTGATATGATACACTCTATCATACATAAGGCTCCTTATATCTTCCTCAAAACAGCCACCATACCTACCTATCATGACATTTCCATAGCCATTTCGAGATATATTGCCATGCAACTTCCACCGTTCCATTATTATGACATACACCTTCATTGTCATTTTGTTTTGCATGATCATATAACTGACATAGTATTTGTGGCTCAGCCACCATTCATCATTATCATACACATTACACTAGCATCATTGCACATCCTGGTATACTGCCAGAGGCATTCATATAGTCATATTGTTCTAGTTACCGAATTGTAATATTGAGTTGTAAATAAACAGAAGTGTGATGACCATCATATTAGAGTATTGTCCCAATAAGGAAAGGATGATGGAGACTATGATTCCCCCACATGTCGGGATGAGAAACCTGACGAAAAATAAAAAATATATTTAAAAGGCCAAAAAGTGCCCACCCAAAAAGAGAGGCCGAGTACCAAACAACCAAAGGAGAATGATGAGGAACAATAGATAATAAAAATAAAAATATAATCATATGTCAAATATGTTTGGCGATTTCTAGGTATTTCTACTCTAGTGTGGTATTTCCTTTCTTTTCTTTACCCTAGCTGCAATTTTCTAGAGTCTTCTAGTTATGGGTAGCTATGAGTAGAATGGTGAATATTAAGTAATATGTTTTCTAGATTGTTCCAGCTATAAGTAGAAGTGAGATGTGAAGGCTTCTCAAAGCCCTATAGATAGAGGTCATCACCTCTAGTTTGTCCCCAGACTTTGTACCCACTACCTATAATAGAACTTGTTGTTATTATCTAAGGTGTTGGACTAGATCTTGTGCTCTAGGAGTTTTGGATTGAACTCCTGCTGCCATATTGGCCCTATCTCCGCCTCTAGAGTGATATCTAGCACATCACGTTAAAGTAGTTCCTTCAACTCTAGTGTTGTACACTTTGTAGCAACAAGGTGGAGTTGCCCCGCCACAACTTTGTGCTGCTTCAGTGGTCAATTAATTTCATAGTATGTTCAACTTGCCAGGGAAAGAACGCTTGTACCCAACCGCTAGAAAAAGGGTCTAATGTGAAACTCATTAGTCCCGGTTTGTAATTGAACCGGCACTAATGTGACCATTAGTGCCGGTTCCAACGGCCAGGCGGGCGGCGCTCATTAGTACTGGTTCGTGGCGAACCTTTAGTACTGGTTCGTGCCACGAACCGGTACTAAAGAGGTGGTGGCCTTTAGTACGGGTTGGTGGCTCCAACCGGTACTAAAGGGGTCTTTAGTACCGGTTGGAGCCACCAACCGGTACTAAAGGTGGTGCACTGCCACCCGCAGTGCACAATGTTTAGTCCCACCTCGCTAGTTGAGAGGAGCTCGCACCGGTTTATAAGCCCCGCCGCGGCTACCGTGTCGAGCTCCTCTCTAAGCAGGCCTTTGTGGGCCTATTGCAAGTCTTCGCCTGTGGGGCCCTCTTGGGCCGTCACGGGCCTGCATCCCGCCCAACTAGAGATTGGGTTTCAGTCGTATGCAGGCCGTGCCGGCCCATAGGGCGGGCTGTTTTGCTTTATTTCAAAATAAAATAAAAATCCTTACCAACCGGGACTAAAGGTCCCCTGCACCACGGCGCGCCTCGTGCCACGTGTTGGGCCTTTGGTCCCGGTTCGTGTTGAACCGGGACTAAAGGGGGGGGGGACCTTTAGTCCCCACTCTTTAGTGCCGGTTCCTGAACCGGTACTAAAGGTCCTTACGAACCGGTACTAAAAGTTGTTTTTCTACTAGTGTAGGGTTCCTCCTGCCTCCCGCCGGCGCTAGCCCATGTCTGCTTCATCTCATGTGGCCTTAGGATCATTGAGGCATGGTGGATCTCGGCCCTTGCCGGTGGGAGGGCTTCGTTTCTTGTGATTTTTCGAGTTTCTTTTAGGGTTTGTGTCCTGCTCAGAGAGATGAGGTGGTGATGGCTCTCTGGAGATCGAATAAGATTCTTCCCGCCAAGCCTCCGTCCCGGTGGTGCTTCTAGCGTCACCGGAGAGCGTGTGGAGGTTGCCTCCGGCGGATCTCACAGGATTTGGCCGGTGTTTGTCTTCGCTGGATCCATGAGGATCCGGTCTTTGTTCATGTGTCTATAGGTTCGATCCTTCCGATCTAAAGTTCTCTTCAACGGCGGCAGTTGCTGTTTTGGTGCGCTGTTCCTATAGAGCCTTAGCACGATGACTTCCCGCCTGTCTACTACAACAAGTTTGCCCTACTCCAGGGTGGGAGGGGCAATGATGGCGGCGCGTCTTCGGCTCGCTTCAGTGCTTGCAGTCGCCACTAAGTGGTCTTCGGATCTAGAATTAGTTTTTATTATTTCTGGTATTCGTTGTACTATCATTGATTGATGATGAATAGATTGAAAGTTTTCCCCTATACAAAAGATTATAGGAGAAAAAGTTTATGAAAACTGATAAAAGTAGTTGTCACAACTGAACCTAAATTATTCGGTCATTCCATAAAACAACTTTTACGGAAGATTTTTTTTTGAAAGAGTTCTGGGAATTACTCTAACCAGGGCTAACAAGGTGCCAACACCGCCAAGCAAGCAGAAAGCAGCGCATTGGGTCCGCCCAAGCTAAAGCAGATTTGTTTTAGGCTATTTTTTTATCAAAATTAGTTAGTAGTTAATGAGTATACTGAACATGTGCATCGGTTCTCCTTTTAGTTAACAAAATTGCCATATGTTCATTGCTCGATGGGTGAAATATTTGGGGAGATGTAGTTCATATGATATATTCTATAAAATATTGTAGTACTCCCTCGTAAAGAAATATAAAAGCATTTAGACTTTAGTGATCTGAACGTAATATCGGTGCTCGAAGGTAATACAGGAGTAGGCATGGTCCTTAGAGACCACGAGGGGACAATTATATTTAGCTCCTGTAGACACCTAATCTCATGCAATGATATATTGGAAGCTGAACTCTTGGCAATTAAGGAGGGATTATCTCTGGCACTACAATGGAGTATTCTATCAATTGATCTAGAATCAGACTGTTTGGAGGCTGTCATGATGATTAAAGGAGGTGCTACAAATAAATCTTAGTATGCTTTTATTATTAGAGAGATTAGTAGTAGTCTGGGACAAAGGATTCTTGCATTGCTCATACTCGTCGGAATTGTAATACTGTTAGTTATGCCTTATCTAATTTTAATAGGTTGTAACGCCGGACTATAGTTTGACTTTGTTCTGGTCTGGAGGAGGCCCTAGAACTTGATTGGACGAGATTGTAATATGTGATTCTGAGTAATGCAAGAATTTACTTCGCAAAAAAAAGAGAGGAGGGAGTACGAAATAACACATGTACGTAAAGTATACTAATACTACAATTTCAGTGAGTATGCTTTCTTTGGGAGCCCCGAATGTATGATGACGGCCCGTCAATAATAGATTTTGGACAGATCAATCTACCGGGTGGAACATTTAGAAGTGCATCCATTGATCAACGCATGCATCTACAATTAATATGAACCAACTGCTACTGGCTACCACGACAACAATCTATCTACGTTCATTATTCCAGCTGGATTGCCGCCGCTGAACTGTTCACACACAAGAATAAGGAATTCAGCGATACATAAGCCTCCCATGGGCATCAACAGGAGCGCGAGGAGGAGCACGAGGAAAGGCGCAGGCCCGCTCTCGAAGTCCTCCAGCATGTAGATGGCTAAGCCGAAGAGCATGACGCCCGCGCATCCCAATAGGCAGATGATCGCCCACCTGCTACACTCCTGGGGCTCCGCCGTCGCCACGAAGACCCCAAGCTGCTCCTGCTCCTGCTCGCCGCCGTCGGCCATCGTACAAGTGTCCTAGTTTCGACGCCTGGTCTCTTGAATTTTTTTTCTAGACTAGAGGGTTGTTGGCTATTTGGAGGGAGGTTAGTTGGTGTGGTACGTAGTACTAGTACGGTTTATAAGAAGACTCCAACGATGCCTATACTGGAACGCGCAATAATCCTACATCCATAGATTTTCACGCTGGTGGGCCCCCGCCTTTCCCTATCTCCAACCAAAATTGTCCATATTGCAAAAAGTTACGTAAAACACATAGCTGCTTGTACGTAGGTGTAGCATTACCGACGGAACGCGCGAAGAGATAAAGTGCGTACGTACCAAACAAACAAAAAGTACGTACAATATGTAGGAGTCCTTGTTTGTTCGGATTGATCCACCGACCGGTTACCTACAAGTCTACGATCGATGTAGTTAAAAAAACATAGAATTTTTCAAAATTTTATGCAAATATGGAAATCAACTCCAGAACTTAATCTAACAGTTTTGCTAAGTCTCAGTCAACCGAAACTTTGTTAAGTCTCAGTCGCTACTATATCCATGAGATCTTACATAGAGTTTCGTGCAAAAAAAGAAATCAGTTTTTTCCTTTTCTCTCATGCATGTTATATCACTTGGCCGAGACTTGGTAAAATCTCAGTCGACTGAGACCTAGCCACATCCTTAATCCAATGTAAGACGAATTCAAACAAGCTAGCCAATATGTAATCGCATTTTTTTTCTACAAAGGATGTAATCATGAGCTTTTCTAGAGCTAGGGAGGAATCTTACGACGATACCGTACTGCGGTATGGGCCGATGAGGAATTAGGTGATTAGGGCATGTCCACAGTCAAGCATAGGTGCAGCCACTGGTCTGCCACATCCTCGATGGCTTTAGAGCCATGGAGACGTGGTGGACTTGGGCCCTTGCTGGTGTGAGGGATCTTACTTTGTTGTGTTTTTGTCACTTTGTTTAGCATTTGTGTCTTGCTTAGGAAGACAAGGTGGCGGCGGCTTTCTTAAGATGGAATATGGTTCTTTCTGCCACGCACCCATTTAGATGATGTGCCTAGCATCATTGAAGGGCGTGTGGAGGCGTGTATCCGATGCATCTCGCGGGATTCGAAAGGTTCTGGTCTTCAGAATATCTACTTGGGTTCTTTGTTCGTCTTTGTTCGTATGCCTAGAGGTTGGATCCTATCGATCAGTATTTCTCTTTGTCAACGATGGTTGTGTTTTTTCTACGCTGATCCTATTGGGTTTTTGCAGCGTGACTTCTTGACTGTCTCTACAACAAGTTTGGCCTGACTCTGGTGAGAAAGGGGATATAACGACGGCACACCTTCGTCTCGCTTTAGTGGTTGTAGTAGTCGCTAGATGGTTTACAGACATGCATCTATTTTTTATTATTATTTCCGTGTTCTTTGACTGCCATGATATGATGAATAGATCTAAAGTATTCTTGCAATTTCCTCGTAAGAATAATGGCCACCGTTAGGTGTCATCCGACTGATATCCATGAAAATCAATCAGGTTGGTAGCTGTTCGATCCACTCGGTGTAGCCGTTCGATGGGGTCAAGGCACCAGTGCTTTCTTCTCTTCCGATTCACCATAAGCCACAGTACGCATACCATGAGTATGAACAGCGTTGCCGCTCACGGAGCGCAACACTGCCATGTTCACTGGAGTGCCGAATTTTCGCTCACATCAGCCTATTGTATTGTCCTCGCTCTGTCGTAGTGGAACATGCAGCAACAGCCCGAGGCCGACAGGGTGCAGCTCCTGCTTATGCAACAACTTCGCCGCCCCACATTGCATCACTGGCAGCAGTTTCAGCAACGCCAACTTGCAATGTTGCGCAACACTCGCTGGCACCGGTGTCCGCCGATGAGTGTTGCACCGCAACTTCGTCGTGCCCCATCCAGGTCGCAACATCGCGCCACAACGCATGCATGTACAATCAAATAATTACTACAGTATTTATTACACAAGATAACTAACAGCTACCACGACAACAATCTATCTACGTTCATTACTCCGGCTGGATTGCCGCCGCTGTATTGTCCACACACAAGAATAAGGAATTCAGCGAGACATGAGCCTCCCATGAGGATGAACAGAAACCCGAGGGGGAGGACGAGGAAAGGCGCAGGCGAGTTCTTGAAGTCGTCCATCATGTAGATGGTTACACCGAAGAGCGTGACACCTGCGCATCCCAAAAGACAGATGATCGCCCACCTGCTACACTCCTGGGGCTCCGCTGTCGCCACCACGACCCCAAGCTGCTCCTGCTCCTGCTCGCCGACGTCGGCCATCGTACAAGTGCCCTAGTTTCGACGCCTGGTCTCTTGATTTTTCTTTCCTAGACTAGACGGTTGTTGGTTATTTGGAGGGAAGTTAGTTGGCCTGGTACGTAGTACTAGTACGGTTTATAAAAAGACTCCAACGATGACTGCACGCAGCCATCTTATTAAAAAATTTATGAAGTATCACAAAGTCATAAAAGTATTACAGCTCGCAAGCGGAGCAAAGCAAATGAAATAAAAGAGAAATACATGCTGACAATCACCACCGGTATGGCAATATTAAGGATAAGCTTCCTAGACTCCTATCCTGTTATGTGACCGCCCTCCGAACCGGTTGAATATAGCCTGTGCTACCATCTCCCACTGGTTGCACCCAGTAACCGAAGGCTCACTGGAGTCCATAGGAGTGAGTAAGGACCACGTACGGATCCATGCGGCAGCTCTAAAGATGACCTGCAAGAAAGTTAAAATGTGTTGTCTGTTAAAAATCAAATCATTCCTACAGTCCCATATAACCCACATAAGCGCACATATTCCAATCCGAATACGAGCCGTAGTAGTATGTTCAATCCCAGCTAACCACGTTCCAAACAACGACTCAATGTCAACTGGAGGATGAATGTTGAAGGCTATATGAATCATTCTCCAAAGCAATTTGGCGAGTCGGCATTCAAGGAATAAATGTTGTATTGTTTCATCATGATCACAAAAACAACAACGTGAACTACCTACCCATCGCCTCTTGATTAAGTTGTCCTTGATGAGTATAACTTGCTTGTGGACAAACCACATAAAAAATTTAATACGCAAGGGAACTTTAATCTTCCAAATATGCAACGATCTTGAGATTGGGCCAGAATTAATCAAATCCATATAGAAAGATTTCACCGTCAAAACCCCGTTTTTAGCTAGTTTCCATTGCGTCGAGTCCGGCTAGTCAGAGAGTTGAACATCTATCAATCTCCGAACCAAGTGCATCCAGGCATTCCAACGCTCACCAACTAACGCGCGTCTGAGCTGAATATTCAAGGGAATCGTTTGGAAAACTGTGCCTATGTAATCCTCCTTATGTTGCGCAATGTTATAAAGGTGGGATATTGTACGGCCAGGGGTGTCTCTCCTAACCACATATCCTCCCAAAATCTTGTTGACATCCCATTGCCAACCAAGAATTTGACCCTACGAAAGAACAAGTTCTTCGTTCTCATAAGCCCTTTCCAGAATGGCGAATCAGTTAGTCTCATGGTAACCTTGGCAAGTGCTTTAGACTGTAAATACTTATTGCGCAAAATATGTGCCCACATGACCTCCGGCTCTGTCTCTAGCCTGCAGAGCCATTTGCTCATAAGGCATTTATTCTTGATTTCTAAATTCTCAATACCGAGACCCCCTGGTCTTTTGGTAGGCAAAGGATATCCCATCGCACAAGACGGTATTTCCTCTTGGCCTCATCTGACTGCTAGAAGAACCGAGATCTAAAGAAATCAAGTCGCTTCCGTACCCCTTTCGGAATTTCGAAGAACGACAGTAGGAACATCGACATACTAGTCAGTACCGAATTAATCAACACTAGCCGACCTCCATAAGACATAAGCTTGCCCTTCCAACAACTAAGATTTTTTTCAATTCGATCTTCAATACACTTCCATTCTTTATTAGACAACTTACGGTGGTGAATCGGTATTCCCAGATAACTAAGTGGTAAAGAAGCCAATTCACACCCGAACAATTGTCTATAAGTGTCTTGCTCGTCTTTGGCCTTCCCAAAGCAGAACAACTCACTCTTGTGAAAGTTTACCTTTAAACCAGACAATTGTTCGAAGAGACATAATATAAGTTTCATATTGCGCGCTCTAGCAATGTCATGTTCCATGAATAAGATAGTATCGTCAGCATACTGTAGGATGGATACTCCTCCATTGACCAGATGAGGAACTAACCCCTCCACTTGGCCATGTTGTTTGGCTCTGCCAATAAGAGTGGCTAACATATGGGCCACTGTATTAAACAAGAGAGGAGACATGGAATCTCCTTGTCTCAAACCCTTGTGTGTCTGAAAGTAATGACCGATATCGTCGTTAACCTTAATGCCGACACTACCTTTCTGGACTTGAGAACCCACTTGGTTCCGCCAGGCCTCACTAAATCCTTTCATGCGCATTGCCTGCTGAAGGAAAGGCCATTTAAATTTATCATATGCCTTCTCAAAATCCACTTTGAAGATAACCCCATCTAACTTCTTCAAATGAATTTCATGAAGCGTTTCATGCAAAACGACCACCCCTTCTAGTATGTGTCACCCTAGCATGAACGCTGCCTGGCTTGGTTGTACCACTGAATGAGCAATCTGTGTCAATCGATTGGTACCCACCTTTGTGAAAATTTTGAAGCTCACATTAAGAAGACATATGGGCCTGAATTGTTCGATCTGAACTGCCTTTGCTTTCTTTGGCAACAACGTAATCATGCCAAAGTTAAGATGGAACAACTCAAGATGACCGTTAAAGAAATCATGAAACATAGGCATAAGATCATCATTAATAATATGCCGACATTTCTTATAGAATTCAGCTGGAAACCCATCTCGTCCCGGTGCTTTATTTGATTTCATTTGTGAGATTGCATCCAGAACCTCCTTCTCAATGAACGGTGCAGATAGAATATCATTCTCCTCTATGTGGAGCTGAGGGATATCTCCGATAACAGACTCATCCAGGGTCACCGTGCTTGCTTCCGGATGCCCAAAAAGTTGTTTATAGTAATTAGATATATAAGCTTTCAGATTCTCATGCCCCAAAATTGTCCCCTCGTCCTATTCAAGCTGTATGATTTTCTTCTTCATATGTTTACCATTCGCAATCATATGGAAGAATTGTGTATTGTCATCCCCTTGGACAACCTTAAGCACTTTAGCATGCAATGCCCACTTAAGCTCCTCTTCTCTAAGAAGAGCTCATAAGCCTTGCTCAGCTTCAGACTTGGAGCTTTGCTCATTAACCGTAAGAAGATTACTTTCAGGTTTCAAATCTAGCGCTTCAATTAATTGAGTGAGTCGCTCTTTTTCTTGTTTATAAATCCCACTCTCGTTTCTGGCCCAACCTCGCAAAAACTGTCTTAGATGTCTTATTTTATTTTGCCATCTCTCAATACTAGTGCTTCCACTAACAGGCTTTGCCCATTTGCGTGCAATGATCTCCAAAAAGTTTGCTTTCTCGAACCAACCTAGTTCGAAAGAGAAAGCATTCTTGTTCGCAACATGTGTAACCTCTCCCGAGTCTATAAGAAGTGGTGTGTGATCTGAGATTGCTCTCTGCATCGCATGAACCGACACCAATGGGTAATTTTGTCCCCATTCCACACTAGCTAGAACCCTATCCAACTTCTCTTAAGTCGGAGTGGGCAACGAAATGGCCCATGTAAATTGTCTACGGTGAACTCAATTTATCTCAAATTAAGACTCTCGATAATCATGTTAAACATCATAGACCAACGTCCATTAAAATTATCATTATTCTTTTCATCTCTCCTCCTAATTATATTAAAGTCCCCATTGACTAGGATTGGCAGAGTTTCATCTCCACAGATCCGCACCAAGTCGGCTAAAAAATCTGGTTTGAGTTCCGGTTGTGCAGCCCCATATACAGCCACGAGAGACCATCGGGAACCATCCAATTTTGATCTCACCAAAACTTGACCGCAAAATCTCCCCGAACCACGTTAAGCACCTCAAGTGTTTCACACCGAACCCCTAGTAACATACCACCAGATCTTCCTCTAGGAGGTAAGATGTGCCAATCAAAATCAATTCCTCCGGATAGCGTTCCAAGGAACTGTGAGGCAAAGTTGTCTCATCGTGTTTCCAAAAGCGCAATAAAATCTAATTGTTGCTCTATCGTTGTTCTCAGCCAATAACCTTCGTTTAGCCAAGTCAGCTAGATCTCCGCTATTCCAAAAAATTCCTTCATAAGTCATCATGGAATTTTTTCTTAAGCTTAACCCTAGCACTTCTACGGATCCTCGAAGTACGATAGATTTTTCGTTTACAGGGTCACTTGGGCTTCTCCCCATCACCCTTCGGGAACGTATGATCGGCAGAACACGAGATAGTGCCCTTCATCATTAGAGGCTCTACAGTGTCCGTAGTCTCGACCCCTCCTCATCTTCATCTGCCGCACTAGGCAAGAGACTATTGGAAATGTTTTCAAGGGCCACAATTCCTAAATTGTTCATGTCTTTGTCATTCATAGGTTTAACTGATGCGAGGTTTAGAATTATTTCAGAAGCTCGCTCTGCTTCTAAATCTAAAAGATCATTTACTGATTTTGCTACCTCGTTTCATTTGAACCCAAAGTTATTCCTAAGTCATTCGCCTTATCAATAATTTCATGCTTGGTGAAATGCATAATTGAACAACTCTTATCAATATACATACCTGTAGTTGCCTCGACATCTCGAAGCATGGCCGCCCTCTTGGCGCGCGCTAACTGCAGGTCATCAGCATCTGGCTGTCCCTGGATCCGGTTGCTGACACGCCTGCCAGCTGTGACCGGATCCGTAATCCCACCGAAAGCGACAAGCTCCTCCATCGTCCTCTCCCGAGGCGTGTGCTCCCCGCTCCGATGCCCTTCCCTAGTTGCCGGTGAAGAAGGGTAGGGCGCAATTGAGCGTGTAACACCAGCCGCAATGGAGGGAGAAGGAGACCGCAGAGCCGCCTGCTCAACAGTCCCAATCCCCCAAACCGTCAGCGCGGCGTGGGGACGACATCAAAGAGGGAGAGTTGCGGGCCTCCTGCCCGCGCTCCTGACCGTGCTGCCTGGGGCTGCCCCGCGGTGAGAGAGCATAGCGGGCCTCCAGCCCGCGCGCCTCCCGGATGGACCGCCGCGGTGGGGTTGGGGACCGCCGCGGTTGGGCTGGGGATGCGGGACACCTACCCGCCGGCACCCCCACACACCATCGGTAAGCCACTGCTCGGCGCGTCCTGCAGCCCGGAATCAACCCACTAAGACTCAGGCGAACCAACAACAGGGAGTATCACTGGCGGTAACTCGAGCTCCTCTGGATCGTTCGCCTCAACCCGGTTACTCCATAACCGACTAGATGCAAACCGTGATCCAAAAGAACCAAACCGAAGTGTGTTCATCGGTGTCGTGGAAGATGACGCCTCCTTGGCGGTATCCGCCTTATCCGACTGCGATGTCGGCCCCTTGGCCGATTCCCGTGGAGTGCTCTCAGGCCCCTTGTCCTGATTCCCGGGGGCTCCATCACCCTCAGTTGTATCCATATCCTGATGCTCATCTCCCTCCTGAGGTATCGGTGTATCCTCATTCTCAAGCTCGAGCACATATGTGACCCCGGCATGCGTCCACCTGACTACATCCGGCACGAACTCCAGACTGACCTCACTGACAAGTAACCTCGTAGCTCCGTGAGCACGAGTGAAAGGCATGTCAACCTGTTCCGTCTTACCAATTAGCGAACCCAAGCTCCAAGCAACCAAGAAGTGATTAATATATTTGCGTGGTGCACCATAGAAATGTACCCAGACCTTCTCTAAACGTGTACCCTCGGGCTCCTTCTCCTTCCACTCTGCACATGCCAAACTTAAGGATATGTAACTGGTCCTCCTTAGTAGGAAAGTCAACCTTGTAAGTCTGGTTCTCCAACTTGACAAGGTCCCACTGGTAGTTGCCTGGTAGTATTTCCCTCAACTGTCGCACAATCTTTTGCCTCTGTCAAAACCCCATTAGTAACTTTGACAATGCGGGGAAAGAGCTGTCCATCATATGCGTCATAGGTGCCACATCAGGTGACTCAAAAAACATCAGCTCCTGACAGCAAACCCCATAAATGTTAAACACCGGCTTGGGGCCAGAAATAAGCGGGCACTCACCGGACACATGCTGCGATCTACAACAATAGTCACATAACTCTGTGGTACACTCTGCCACAAAATGTCCCGGCTCACCACATCTATAGCATGGTAGCTTCTTCTTCTTAATGGCCCACTTCGATAGTTTTGCACCATCCCGCTTGTCTGAAACCTTGTCAGAACCTCTGTCACCGACCTTACCATCCCCAGTGCTCGTCACCGGAATGCTGACCGTGGCCAAAGCCCGGACTGTCTCCACAGCCACCTCGGGAAGGGGAGGCGAGGCCATCTGCACCATAGCAGCGGGCTCGGCTTGAGCCACCGCAACCGTAGTAGCAGGCGGTGGTGGTGGCCACAGTGGAGGCGGGCGCCGTCCCCCTCCTCTCCCACCACGGAATCCACGGTGACTCCCCCTGTTATACCGGTTGTTAGGGCCGGCCACTCCCTCGACGAAGTTGCCGGGAGGTCTTTGAAAACCACGACCCGTTCCTCCGCCATTGTACCATGCAGAACCGCGGCCACCTCCCGATGACGAGCCCCGGTGTTGGCCCTCGCCGTACACGTCATATCCATCGTCTCCCCACTGTCCATAACGATTATATCTGTGACCGTCTCCACCATAATCCCGTCCACCTCCGCCGAAGTTCTCCCGGCCGTGCGCGCCATCCTGGCCCTGCCCGCTGCCAAAGCCGTCCCGGCCATGCACGCCATTCCGGCCCTGCCCGGCGGCCTGAGCCGCAGCAGCTGGCGGTGGTCTGGCCTCCCGCGGCGCTTCGTGCTGTCGTGCAGCAGCCCGACCAGGGGCCTAGGTCGCACGACCAGGCGCTTGAGCTGCTCTCGCCGGCGGAATCACAGGAGGTGAAGGCCCTTGCTTGGCCGGCGGCGGGTTGCCTCGCCCCGCCATTCTTGCACCGGCGCCGCCACAAACCCTTGCCGCCCGACCGGTCCCGAGCGAAGGAAATCCCGGCCGGCGGAAAACACTAGCGAGAGGAACCCTAGGCGCATACGTACATGCGAGAGCTATTTCCTGATCGCAACCCAATTCACGCACCGTATCGACAGAAACCTCAACCAGGCCGCCGGTCTGCACCTCCCTCTGGGCCTCATACCCAGAGCCTTGGAGGCCCACTACTGCGGCATCTGAAACCGGCCCACATTGGCCCAGGATCAAATTCAAGCGACATCGCCTTTCCTTGCCGATCAAGATCTCGCCGGACACCAGCGGCTTCTCCGCCGGCGGCCGTCGTTTCTTCCGGCGATGATTAACCGCAGTCCAATCGGATCCGAAGAAATCACCAAGTGTTAAGGCAGGTAGACGTACCTTCGGCAGTGGTCCGCGCCACGGCCTGGTAGCCGTCGCCGACGTCCTTCGGTGAACCACTCGCCGGGATATCTCCACGTTCTCCTTCCTTGACAAACCAATCCGCGTCGGATCGTCCTGCGGGATCACCAAGTCAACCATCAGTGCAACGTCGTCCTCTGAGTATCCTACCTTGAACGCCTCGCAGATCGTATCCGAGGGCGTTGGAGAGGCCACCGCCGGCGAGCAGGCGCCGGCCGACTCCCCATCCTCGTCTTCATCCTCTCCGGAGTCACTAGCTAGCGACCAGAACCGTCCGCCCACCCTCCGATGAGTGGCGACCCGGGTCGCGTCACCTCACGAGTCGCCTTACTACAACATTCCCAACAAACAAAAAGTACGTACGACATGTAGGAGTACTTGTTTGTTCGGATTGATCCACGGGCCGGTTACCTATGAGTCTACGATCGATGTAGTTTAAAAAAACAAAAGCTTATAATTTGTCCAAAATTTATGCAAATACGGAAATCAACTCAGTACTGAATCCAATCCAAACGAATTCAAACAAGCTAGCCAGTATGTAATCACGAGCTTTTTTTTTTTTTGTGAACGGATGTTATCACGAGCTTTGCTAGAGCTAGGGAGGAATCTTACGATGGTACCGTACTGTGTTACGGGCTGATGTGGCATTAGGTGATTATTAGGGCATGTCCATAGCCAAGTTTAGATGCCTCATCTCTGATGGCCTTAAAGCCATGAAGGCGCGATGGACCCCGGCCCTTGCCGGCGTGAGGGACCTTACTTTGTTTTGAGGTGTTTACGCAATCTCTATTCCTGATGGAGCAGTTGGTGAATAGTCCGCGCGGTTTATTTTCGCTGGTTTATTTTCGTCATCCCTCCACCACTGTTTTTTTTCATCATCATCCCATCTCTGCCGAAAAACCTTTGCCAAAAAACCCTCGCGCCCAGAGCAGATCGATCTCCGCCGCCGAACAATATTATCCTTTCCAAATAATACTTTCCATACACAACAGGAATCAAATCGCATCGCAATCGCAAATAGATATGCAACGCCAATCAATCTTTTCGTTCTTTCCATCTTACACCTCCCTTGCACAAAAAAAAACACTTCCATACAATATGATCCTTTCCATCTCACACCTTCATGCCCAAAAATAGCTTCCGTAGCGGATCCCTTTGCCGCCGCCGAGGTCCTAGAGGAGTCACCCCCGCCTTCATTGCGGACCTCCAGGTTGCCGTTGTCTACCGAGGTCCGCAATCACCGCCGCCGAGGTCCAAGAGGGGGCCGCCGCCGCCTTCGTTCCAGACGTGGAGGTCTGCGCCAAACCCCAGGGAGATTTGCATGTTCATACAGCCATTAACCATAGGCAAAGCAGCGCTAGGTATTTTCACGCACGCACAGGTTTCTTGCTGCCTTCATTATGTCAGCCATCAGCCATTAACCACGGTACATCTGGAACAGCTGAAACTGGCTGGGCGCTGATGTGCTACACAACACAGATCTCCAGCAGTGAGCAGCCATGAACACCTCTTCAGAAAGCAAATCAGTCATTAGGGTAGAACTGTGTTGTTAGACCTGCTGGCTATTGGGTCTACCATTTGTCCACTTGATCCATGCTCAATCTGATAAGTCTACCTGGAGATGAGAGTACCAAAACTGTATCAGGAGGTAATACACTCTTTTGTTAATAGCATAAAGCCTGTTGGGGACTTTAATTTGCAACAAAGAGCATGTATCAATCCATTAGGGTACAACTTTATTTTGTTTCATATATCAAGCAATGATCTTTTGGTCTCATGGAGCTGCAATTGATAGGTATGTATGGGGAATTCAAAAGGCAAGGCAACTGAACATACAACAGCCTCAGATATACCTACAGGTATATGTTCCACAAACATCATGCCCTTCTCACAATGGCATTGTGTATACATAATGTGTTGCAGGCCATATGGATGGGACAAATGTTGACGAATACAACACAGAGATTATACCCGTAGCTGATAGTGTTGACAAGAGTTACCCAATGTGTCCAGGTATAAGTCTCTGTAAATATCGTCAACATACTTTTTTACCTGTATCATAGACTTTGTATGTGATCAATCATACCTTGCAGACTTGGAGGGGGGCAACAACACATCAGATGGATCAAGCGTGCTACATGTAGGAATGCATAGTACTCCCTCAGAATGGATGCTACTTGGACAAACCAAAACAGGCAAATCTACCCCGACACACAAATTGTCATCAACCTTCACATCTGCTTTCAGGTAAGTATGTTTGGTTTTTCACATCATTGTCAAATGTATGAATCTTAAGGAATAAAGTGCCTCGTTTGGTCCAATCTCCTTCATACATAATCATGCTTTGTGGTTATTCTGGTTTGTATTAAATTGGTTTAGCATTAAACTGCCTTGTTCTGTTCAAGATTTGTTATTTTTACATGATGCAGACAACCAGGGAACCTCATGCATGCATAATGATGCTTCGTTGCCGGCTCCCAGTAATCTCACACTGGTTTATGCCACAACTGTACCACAAAGTTCAAATGGTATTACCCGATCCGTCTTTTATATGAACTAACTTGTGCTTATGAACTAACTTGTGCAAATGGTATTACCACAAAGCTTATGGCTTTTCTGTTGTCGCATTAGCTGTAGAATCTTCCCATATCGATGTGGGAAACCAAGTAGGGCTTAATGCTCGTGCTCGTGAATGTTCAGTGTCTAACCCAGCATACGAGCACCAGACAACTGGAGCTATCTTGACTTACGAAAAAAAGGGAGCAGGTAAACGCCCGGAGGTGAGCTGATTATCAGAAGAAAATAAAGGAGGGTACGGTCAAGCTCCAAGATGAAAATCAACATTCCCTTATGATGTCTAGTAAGGTGGTTTAATGTTGAAGTGCTAGGATGAACAATGAATACATATAAAGTAATTGTTACATACATTAAATTGATTTCGCATACTTCATTACTGTTTAACAATTATGTAGAGAATATGTTTGAACATTATTGTTGAACCAGCCAACCCAACTACATCCCTCTAGACATCCTTCTCACATGATGATTCATACTTTTCCTACTTCAACTACTGTCCAGGTAGGGTTTAATGCATATAATTAGTACTACCTCTGTAAACTAATATAAGAGGTTTTATAAGACATTTTAGATCACTAAGCGTCTTAAAGTTGTTTACAGAGGGAGTATATTTTTAATTTGTGCCATACCATCAAGCACTACCTCGTGTACTTAGGCAATTATATAACCATTGAAGCGAAGGAGCAGAGTTGTTTCATATGCCAATGTTCACTTGATTGTAAAGTGTCCACATATTTTAACTGCTCAGTTGATGTCGTATGCACAAAATTCTAATCATTTTCTTGTGGCCAGATCAAATCTAAATTTACATGCAGAAGACATCTTGACCACATAATGTATAATCACTAAATTAAGTGGTTCAGCTTGAAGATATATGTTCATATGGTGTGTGTAGGACCCAACTCCAGCAACTTTGTAGCTCAGAGACATAATCAAATTACGATGAGGAGATGGCGAAAAAATGAAAGAAAGGATAGTCTGCTGACCTTATAGCCTTGTGGCGGTGGAATCAGGCAATTAAAGCGTCTCATAAGTAGGGCAATGATGCTCATGATGCTCCATCAGTTTTAAATCCATCTTCAACCTTATCTGACAATCAAATTCCTATCCAAGCAGGGGATTAGCTCAGAATGTCGATCATCGCATACCTTCACAAGGAAGGAAAAGAAAAACATTAAGAAAAATAATCATACATATCAACTGTTAACAATCAACTGATTGCTGGTTCTGAACTCACAGGTAAGCCCTTGATCTTAACATCGTTTGTATTTATTTATGTCTCTCAAATTATGTTTCAAAATTAGGTTGCTCAAGTTAAGTTACCAAAAATATCACCCACTATATACATAAACTGATGGACTTCTGATTTTCCTAAAGAAGAGAAGAAGGCATGTGATTAAAGCATATAATTTAGAAACAAATATAGATGTCTCCCTTTACAGAGAAGACCTTGGCAAAACAAAGAAAATGATAAATAGGTCCCCGTGGCAGTTGCCTCTTTCCCATCATGTTGCTACCCCTCCCAGGTCGCACGCGCGGGCGACCCCGGGGGGACGAAACCCTAGCTAGCGAACCCTACCCCAGATCCACCCGGCCGCTGCCGTTGACACCGCCGGCCCTGGCGGTGGTGGCGGTTCTCCCGCCAAAGGCGGCGGGAGGAGATCAGCGCCAGTGGCGCTGACTTCAGCAGAGGAGGCTTCATCAAAGGCCGTCTGGCGACAAAGGCTTGAGAGGCGGCGGGCAGCGAGAGGAGGGTCCTGCTGAAGCAGCATGCTGGCTGGTGGAGGATCCGGCAGTGTTCAAGAAAGCGTTTTTAAGCGTCGCTTAAGCGCTGAGCGGTAGCTAAAAACTTCGCTTTTGGCCTAGGCGCAATTTGTAGCGTTTGAGCGAAAAAAGCGTGATTTAGCGATCGGTTAAGCGCTAAGCACTGGCTGAGTGTTCGCCGCGCGCTTAAGCGGTAGAAAAGCGAAGAAGGCGGGCCCAAAGGTCAGACGGGAGCTGAAATGGCCCACAGGCGGGAGGGGAAAGGGGGGGTATATAAGGCCTGGCCCAAAAGAGGCATGTTCGGCTAGGGTTACTGGGTTTCCAGGAGGGGAAAGAAGAGAGCATTGTGGCGGCTGCTTCTGCTCTGCATCCAGCGACGGCTCCTCTAGCGTTCTTCCTCCTCCTCAGCAGCTACTGGATCTGGACGCCGGCAGCTCCTCCTCCTGCTCCTCCTCCTCCTCCTGGACATCCACTACTACCAGTTCAGCTCCTCCTGGCTGCTGCTGCAGCTGCTGCTTGGGCTGCTGAGCTGCTGCTTGGCTACTGCCATATATCTTATATGCTCATTCTAAGACAATATTATGCATTTTTGCTTGCTGTGTGAACCACTGAACCTTATTCTTATGTGTTATTTGCCTATTTTCTATGGTGTGTGAACCACTGAACTTCAATATTATATGATATTTCAGATTTTCAGTATGTGCCATGTTACCTATTTTCTTCTGCATATTATTGAAAACAGCCAAATTCTGGCCAATTTAAAAAAACGCATAATCCCGGTTAAGCTGCGCTTAAGCGGCCATTGCTCTAAGCTGTGGCCTTCCGCTCCGCTTACGCTTACCGCTTTCTTGAACATTGGGATCTGGAGCTCGAAGGGGGGAGCGGCCGCGGCGGTGTGAACAACGTGGACAGTGGTCCCATTTCGATGGGCGAGGAGGATGGTGTGCGACACAGACGAAAGTCTTTGCCCGTCTTCGGTCAGAGCCGGCGACCGTGGGTGTTGTTCCCCTCCTTGGAGGCGTCGCTGAGGTTGTTGACACCGTACTCGCTTCATTCCGGTTTGGTTGATGTCTCCAGGTGAAAGCCTAGGTTTGGAGTTAGACCGGCGCGATAGCGGCGTCCTTGACGTTGTCCCTCTGTTGAGAGTATCGTGTTTGGAGACACGGCTTGGAGGTCCTAAGTTGCTTTCCTCCGACGCTCGCTGCAATCAAGATTGTTCTGCAGGGGCGCTATGCACACCATGGCTAGCGTGTCCAAGACGATGCCTTTCTCGGGACGAACCAAATTCCGCCATCCACCTCCTTTAGGATGGCGCGTCAACGAGGAAAGTCAAGATGAAGATTTTCTTCTTGGAGGCGGCAGCATTGATTGAGACGCGGCCTTTCTGCTCAGTTTAGGATAGGTTGTTGTTATTGTTGTTACAGGGTTGTGCGCAACGGACTGTCATTTTCTTGTACTCAAACCCCTGCCTTTTATAAAGCTAAGGTACGCATTTTGCATACTCTCAAAGAAAAACTGTCGCTTATGTTTTCGTATTGGCTAAAATAGGAAGCAGCTCATGAAATAATTATTTTTGCTACCATTGTCAAATTTGTTAGTTTGTATTTTTGAAATGCAGTGAAAATACTGGCGGCCTTGGTAAAAATGATATTAGAGGAAATCATTTCTACTACATTTATCAGTAATACTACACCGTGTACTATACAAGCTCGAGCCCCTGAATAAGCTGTCCTATCTCAATCTACTTCCCAGATATGTGGTCTATTTTATTCTTCAGCTCAGTGGAAAACCAAGTCAAGTTCTGTTTTACCTTTATCTAGCTATACTCTATTTCTCAATGCATGCAATTGGTTTCATCTAGACTACATCATAGAACCACCAATAAAGGACATTGAAAAATATATAGAGAAGCCTACTGTTCCTATCCTTGAGTAGCATGATTAGAGATGAGTAGATCTCCTAAAGGTGTCTTAAGCACCTGCTGTTACTCTTGGAAGTAATGCAAACATGTACTAAAAGTTATTACTGTTGGCAATACTACTCAAATATCCAACTAAATAGTGCACTAACTGCAGACCAAATACTATCGGATATTTGGGCTGGAGCTTGATAAATTGAAAAAACATGGTAATAGTAAGAAAAAATCATTGCGTATCTAGCTTATGGTCTGGAAGTTTGCATTGTATACCCGAGACAAAGTAGTTCACCTATTACTCTAAACTTAGCAATTATAGATGGTTTTTCTTAGGCAAGGCCATGAGCTCCAGCACTCTTTATAAGTAGAAGAAAGTTGTTTGGTTATTTACAAATAAAGGGACAAAAACCATTTTAGATAACCATCGGGGAAAAATACATGCAAGAGGTTGTAGACAGAATTAGTCTAGGCAGAAAGCAAAATCAAGGGGCATTATCCGTAAGCGCAATTACAATTTTACAAATAGCATCAGTAAAATAAATAAACTCAAATTATGAGGCAAGATAAAACTGCATATGTATGAAAAGAAGTAGTCTGCACTGTCAAAATTCAGAGACTAATTACCGTTAGACACATAAGCTATTTCGGTGTCACTAGGTTCAGCAGCAATGTCATCTTTAATCACATCACTAGATTTAACAATAGCAGGTTCACTCCCTTGAGATTCTCTTTTCACTTGAGTACATGCAAATGACAGGGATTTGACAATTCTAGAAAACTTCTCAAAACAAACCTGAATTTGATGAACTCAATCTTGAAAATGACAGGGATTTGACAATTCTAGAAGACTTGTCTTCCTCTTGATATCTTGGAACTAAAAACTCACAAACATCTTTAAAGCCTGTATTTTTTTTTTCTAAATGAACTCTTCCGTTGCAGCCTCCAAAAGCCAGACAGCCAGGTCAGTCTCATCTAGCTCCATACCACACCGGTCATCAACTGACAGCATGACAAGATCTTCACTGATTTCAATATCTACGATCGTCACTTTAGAAGTGCCAAAATTACTAAAGAATGAATACTAATGGTTGTGTGGTTGAAAGTTAGATTACCTTTGATTCTACCATAGGCATGCTGTGCAGCGGTACGGCGAGCAGAAGGTCATGTCGCCGGTGTGGTCGCCCTCCGCGCAACGGTATGCACACCTTCGCACCGGGAATCGGCCTGGAATGGCCTCGTCATGCAGATCGACCGCGCGGCAGCGCGACTATGCTCCGGTGCTTAGCTGGGGTAGAAGACCGGGGCCGACGACGAGGGCGGCGTTTCTCTTCCTCGTCGCGCGGCAAAGCTGTGCCCGAGGTTGTCCCGCCCACATCCGGACGGGCCAGCTGCGTATCCGGCACGAACGGAGAGCGGCGAACCCTTCTGCACCGACCGGCCGGATCTG
The DNA here is from genome assembly GCA_021605205.1 of Aegilops longissima. NCBI lineage: Eukaryota > Viridiplantae > Streptophyta > Magnoliopsida > Poales > Poaceae > Aegilops > Aegilops longissima. The sequence goes on along the minus strand of CM038677.1, from coordinate 49,065,374 downwards.
GCTACACAAGATGCCATACCGGCGGGCGCGTGGGCTCGCTACCGAGGTAGGGAGATGAGGGGTCGGTCAACGCCGTGGCGGGAAGAGGAGGGGCCGGACGACGTCGAGGGAAGGGGAGGCGCCATGGAGAGGAGTGGCTGAGAGCCTGAGGGAGAGAGGAGCGGCTGTGAGGGGAGAAAACGAGAGCAGTAGCTGCGGTGGACATCCAACGAGAGCAGTAGCTCAGTTAACTTGCCTTGTGTAACATGCGCCTATACATCCAACGTCCATTCCATTTCCAAGGGACAACAACGATTCAAGGCCAAACTGCTGAGACTTGGGCCAACTCCACCGCGCGACTACTAACGGAGGTCTGTTTTGTCCGGATTTTGTCCATTTGAGTTGCGAAAACAGACCGGTTAATAGCCTGAATGTGGTTTCTGCATCCAACGTGGTCGGCGCATCTCCAAATTTGCGACCAAAAGAAAGTTAAAATCCAAAATAAAATTTAAAATAGATAAACTTAATAATTTAAATGTCCCCAAAGTCCACTTACATAATAATAACTTAAAATAAAAACAAAAAAGGACGGCGGACAGCGGATCTAGGATGCATCTAGGCGTTATCGTCCTCGTTGGTGAGGTCGACATACTCCGGCGCCTGCGCCCACAGAAAGGCTTCCTGGTACCCATCCAGAGCCTCCACCTGTTGGCGCCTGAGCCGTCGGTGTCTGTGTCGTCGCCACCCTCTGGGTCGCCTCCTCCTCGAGCTCGCGGTGCTCGGCCTCCGCGTCAAGCTCTAATTGGCCTCCACCTGCATCATGCGCTCGCGCTCCGCCTCAATTGCCCGCGACTCCCATTCCAGGAGGTGTTGGCGTAGCACCTCCTCCGGCACGCCCAGCCAAACAGGCGGAGCAGCCACATACACGGGCACACTAGACGTCGTCCACATGTACGTTTGGCCCTCGGCCCGAGGAGGGGGTGGAGGCGGTGGCCTCCATGCTTTGCACAGGAGGCGTCGGCAGTGCATTGGCCCCAACGTCGGCAACGCTATCGGCCATCGCCTGAGCCATGTGAGGCCAATATGACTCCTCCAAGCATTTGGACTCCTCGATCTGGCGTCGGCTGGCTTCCTCAAGGGTGGCCACTTGCGCGACTTCCTCCTTTTCCTCCTCCTTCACGACCATTGGCGGTGCCGGCGTAGACGGTGCAACAGGAGGACCCAAGCTTTGTCGCTGCCAGGCCTTGTTTATAATTTATATGTTTCACATTTGTGGAACGGAGATAAAACTAATGGATTTTGATCTGATGGATTCGAATGATGATTTGAAAATGTCGACTAAGATAGGCACTGATTGATGACATAGACTCACCCAGATTCTTTGCACATTACCGTTTCTATCACAGTACAAGTAACAGGGATTTCAATTATTACCCAATTATTACTCTTTATTTTTATACATACGAATTTTAACATGCATTATGTTTATATGTAACTTTAACAAATTATTTTAAATGCCCGTGGCAACGCATGGGCATTCTACTAGTTTCATTTAGGAATTGTATCTTGCTGACGACAAAGTAGTGGCGGCTCCGTTAAGATGAAATAAGGTTTTTTGGGCTACTGCTAGGCGTCATCTGATTGATACCACCAGAAATCAGTCAGGTTGGTAGCCGTTCGATCCACTCGGTGTAGCGTTCAACGGGGTCAATGCACTATTGCTTTCTTTTCTTCCAATTCAGCAAATGCCAACAGCATGAGCGCCATGGGTACGCACACCGTTGCCACTCGCCCTGTTCGCCAGAGTGGCGATTGTTCTCTCACATCAGTTCGTCGTACTGCCCTCGCTCTATCGCAGTGGACCTTGCAGCAACAACCCGATGCCAACAAGGGTGCGGCTCCTGCTTACGGAACATCGTCACCCCATCGAATTGCATCACCGGCGGCCATTGTAGCAACGCCAACTCTAACTAATACGATTTTTGTCGGGCCCGTGGGACTGAGGGGCCCAGGCCCGTCTGCCTGGGGCCCAGCGCGCAACACACTTCTAGGGCCGATCGGGCGGCCCATCACTGGACTTCGCGAGCAAGACCCTCGTAAGCCCCCCGCCTTGTGAGGCGGCTTCCCGAGGCCCCTCGTGATGGCGTACCAGTCAAGCACAGTTCGACAGAGTTGCGCGGCCCTGTGCCTTCACGTGGGTGACGCGCGCGGCGACGAGCGATGCCAGAGGTCATGCCAGGCAGGCGTGGATGTGGAGACTTTCCTCTTTCGTGTTAAGGGAGCAAGACCATCCACGTGTTCCCAAAATAATTCCCAAAGGTTGCCGATTCAGTGCAGGAGGACCAAGACGGCGAGCGCCAGGGCGGAGGTCATCACCGAGCCCACCAGCGCGTCATGGGCGGCGGCTTTGCAGGCGAAGTCCCCTTTTGTCAGGATAGACTACGCTCCAGTTTCCCTTCAAACTGGCCGTTATGGCAACCCTTCGCGCCAAGTGTTTTTGGTGGGAAGAGGACCAAGGCAAGTATAAAAAGGGGCAGGGTGCCACTGTAGAGAAGAGGTCGATCGATCCCCCTCCCCCAACTCTTGTACTCACATCCCTCCTCACAAGAGCAATTCAACCACCAAGCAGGAGTAGGGTCTTAGAGCAACTCCAATGGGGCGACATATTTCCTCCGCTGGCGTCCGTTTGGGTCGGCGCGGAAACAAAAGGCGGCCCAACGTGCCGACCCAAACGTCCGCGCGTCCGCTTGGCGTCCGCATGGCGACCCATTCCCGGCCCATTTTTGAGCCGGATTTGCGTCGGCGCGGACATGAGCTGGACGCGCGCGCGCCTGCTCCTCTTCCCGGGCCCGCCGGTCGGTGGCAGCCACAACAATTCCCCCCATTTTCCCCAAAACCCTCCTGCCTGCGCGCGCTCCCGCCCCACACCCACCATGGACGACGACCTCGACCTCGACGCCGCCGCCGGCCTCGCCTCCCTCGCCTCGTCCGGCATGCCGACCGCCCCCTCCGGCAAAGTCAAGCCTCGTGCCCCGCGCAAGACCGCCGGCGCGCCCAAGCCAAAGAAGGTGCTGACGCCCGAACAACGGGCAAGAGAGTCGGCCAAGAGAAAGTACCGGAGGCACGCCACTGACGCGAGGGATGAAGCCGTCGCGGCTGCCGCCATCGCCGCTGCCGCGCAGCAGGAGGTCACCAACGCCCGCGTCGCGGCGGCAACGAGGGAGGCGCTCTATATGCTAGGGTTAAACCCTAGCCAACACGGTCTCGTCAACGCTGCCGTCGCCGCGACAAGCACCGGCTCATCGGCGTTCCCTCGGATGGTGCTGCCCGATTCGCCCCGTGCGTTGGCTTGCACCCCGATGCCCGGATTCCACGTGTATCTGCAGGCCTCCCGCCTCTTCAGGGAGTGCTCGCCCGACGTGAGCGTCGTGGCGCCTTCCACGCCCGCTCCTGCGCCCATCGACCTCAACGCCACACCGGTGGTCGGTGGCTCGTCGTCCGGAGGCGCGAGGAAACGCGCACGACATGATGAACAAGAAGGACTCAAGGGAGGAGGAGCGCCGGTGTTTCAAGGAAGAGCAAATGAACGCCTTCATGGAGATCCAAAGGAGGAGGCTTGAGATAGACGCGGAGAAGCAAATCAAGATGCTAGAGATCGAGGCCGCCAACGGCAAGACCAAGGCCAAAGAAGTGTCTCTCGCGAGCATGATGACCGGGGTGGAGATCATGAAGGTGGATCTCAACAGCGTGTCACCAAGGAAGAGGCCGTGGTTCGAGAAGATGTAGGCCGACATGCTCAAGTTCACCGATGAGTGATCTCGTGACCGCGAGTGCCTTCCTTTTTGTATACTGTCATGACCACGGGGCCGCGATGGCGTGGTCGGACTCAAGTCCCATCCTTTTTTGTGTGCTGACATGTGTGCCGGCCGCTGGCGAGTGCGCCAGCATGAACTGCGTCGTGATATTTTTTGAAGCCGACAATGTATGCCGGCGCTGGCTTAGTGCCGGCATGGTGTCAGCCGCTGGCATGATCTATGGCCGCGGGCCTTTTCTAAAAATGGTATGCGGACATGAAATGGGTCGGCGCATTGGGCACACTGCCGACCCAAATGCAAAACAGGATGGACGCCGGGCGGGCGGCCGACCCAAACGGACAAAAAGCATACAAATGCGCCGTCCGTTTGGGTCGGCCCGTTGGAATTGCTCTTACACCGTAAGGTGGCTCGAACCTGGGTAACTGCCGTTTCTACTATTCTTCTTCTCTAGTTCGTGCCCGCCTGAGCGTCGCCGTGAGGTTGAGAGGCTATGGAGTACAACAGAACGGTAGCAGCAAACACACCTTAGTGTTCAAACCTCTTGGGCCGGAGCCTCGATTCCGACAATTTTCCATAAGTAGAGAATGTCGATGATTGGTTTCCCGGTAAAACAAACGCAAGCACTACTAGGGAAAACCTTATACACAGAACTTTAGCAGCAGCGAGGATCAAAAAAGCACGCTGGTGCTAAGTAGCAGTAGCGCTCCTGTGCAAACAGCGCTGCAGATAAAGTTCTAGCAGTAGCGCGTCTTGTTCTAAACACGTTACTACTAAAATTCCCATGGCTTAGCCGATAGGCTACACATAGTAGTAGCGACCTATAACGAACCGTGCTTTTGCTACTTTCTTTATAGCAGCGTGTTTTAATCTAAACTCGCTACTGCTAAAGGATATAAAATTAAATGGAAAGAAAATAGAAAGGTAATTGAAAATGAAAGAAATAGAATAAGGTGAAAGGAAAAAAATAAAATGTGAAGAAAACTAAATGAAAAAGGGGAAAAAGAGAAAGGAGTAGCAGCAGCGTGTATCCCGAAACAGCCAGTAGCTAACTTAGCCAACAGCTGCCATCGCTACTCGACTTAACCACGGGGTTCGTCCTTCCCCACGGCCACTTTCCACAAATCCAACTCTCCACTCTCGCTGCCGCTGTCGCCCGTCGGCTGCCGCGCGCTCTCCGCACACCCTCTATGCTGGCCCCGACCCTAGATTCAACGCCGCCCGCCCGACCTCAACGCCGCCCGGACGCCGCCCCGACCCGACCTCGGCCGCCATCCGCCAGACGCCCGAGCCCCGACCCGACCTCGACGCCGCCTGCCCCTCCCTCGTCGCAGGCACACGAGGTGAGCACGCCTGCTCCTCCCTCTCCTCTACCTCTGCCTAGGGTTTCTTTATATTTTAGTTGCATCAAATTAGTTAGGGTTCATGTAAGGGTGAAAACGAATCGGATGCGGATACGGCTAAAATGAGTTAGGGTTCATGTTGTTAAATGATAGGCTTGTGTTGTATAGACGTGACATGTGTGTCACGTTATTGTATGCGTGTTGTATGCGTGAGTATCATGTAAACCGGGCAGGTTGTTAGCTAGATTAGATCCTATCTCTTGTATAGCTTGGAGGATGGGTCAAGTCTACAACAACCTGCCGATGATGTATCCTATTGTGCTATATAAACACGCATGCGTCAATGCGCCAGATGCATACGCTTCCACGCCTCAATTCTTACATGGTAACCAGAGCCATCCTCGAGCTCATCCATGGCAACATCTTCAAGTTCCTTCCCATCCTCGCCCTTCGCTCACGCAGCCACCGAGAAGCTTACGAAGGGCAATCAGGCGCTATGGCGGGCAACTGTGCTCTCTGCAATCCGGGGCGCGCAGATGGCAAAGTACGTCGACGTCGAGCAACCACCACCACCCATGCAGATCGACGTAGCTTCGTCAGATGGCAAGACCACGACGAAGGGGTCGAACACTGAGTTCCAAACCTGGTATGCACAAGATCAACAAGTCTTCTCCTATCTGCTGACGACTCTTCCCCGTGAGATCGCCATCCAGGTTGCATCGTGCCACACTTCAGCAGAACTCTGGAACACGGTTGAAGGGATGCTTGCATCCCGCACCCGTTCCCAGACCACCAATGTTCGGATTGCCCTCGCCAATCTGCAGAAGGGCAACTCCTCCGTCACCGACAACGTGGGAAAGGTCAGGTCTCTTTGCGACGAGCTGATGGCCGCAGGGAAGAAGGTGGATGAGGACGACATCGTCTCTCATATCTTGGCTGGACTCGAAGAAGACTTCGATCCGGTGGTGTCCGCCATGTGCTCACGGGTGGAGCCGGTCACCGTCGCCAAGCTGTTCTCGTTGCTGCTCAGCTTCGAGACGAGGCTGAGTCTTCGGGGTGGAGGGTCCCAGTCCTCCGCCAATGCTGCTACCCGAGGCCGCAAACCTGGCGGCGGTGGTGGTGACCGCGGCCGCAGACAAGGCAGCAACGGTGGTGACCGCGGCGGGCGCGGCTACTCCAGACCAGGAGGGCGCGGCGGCGGCAACAGCAACAACGGGGCAACTTCAACAACAATCATGCCTCCGCTCCCAGGATCCAATGCCAGATCTGTGGCAAGATGGGCCACCCAGCCTGGAAGTGCTGGAAACGCTATGACGAATCCTACCAAGGTGTGGAGGAGAAGTCGGCCAACCTTGTGCACCATGAGACGGGTGGACACCAACTGGTACTTGGACAAGGTGCCACCGACCACATCACGGGAGACTTGGAGAAGCTGACCGTACGCGACCGCTACACCGGCAATGAACAGATTCACACCGCAAGTGGTTCAGGTATGGTTATTAAACATGTTGGTCATTCAGCTATTCACACTCAAGATCGTGATCTACACCTAAACAACATCCTCCACGTACCCGAAGCAAACCAAATTCTAATATCTGCTAGTCGTCTCGCTGTTGACAATGACTCCTTTGTTGAAATTCATCCCTATTCTTTTTTTGTAAAGGATCGGGGAACGAAGAGGGTGCTTCTCAAAGGCAGGGGTAGAAGAGGTCTATACCCTGTCAAACACACGGGACAAGGCGCCAAGAAGCAAGCGCTCAGTGTCACTCCCTCCTCGGATAGGTGGCACCGGCGCCTAGGACATCCTTCATCTACCATCGTTAGCAAAATAATTTGTCAGAATAAGCTCCCGTGTGTTAAGCTGTTGAACAGCGATTTTATTTGTGATTCTTGTCAAAAAGGCAAAAGCCATCAGCTGCCTTATCCAAAATCAATAAGTGAATCGAAGTTTCCTCTGGAACTCATTTTCTCTGATGTATGGGGACCTGCTGTCGAATCTGTAGGTAGAAAAAAAAAATACTATGTGAGCTTCATAGATGACTTTAGTAAGTTCACATGGATCTACCTAATCAAACATAAGTCTGAAGTTTTTCAGAAATTTCATGACTTTCAGAATCTTGTTGAGAGACAATTTGATTGCAAAATTCTAGCCCTTCAGACTAACTGGGGGGGGGGGAGAGAATATGTTAAGTTAAATTCCTTTTTCACTCGGATTGGTATATCCCATCATGTCTCCTGTCCTCTTGCTCACCAGCAAAACAGATCAGCTGAGCCAAAACATCGACACATAGTCGAAGTAGGACTCTCCCTCCTAGCTCAAGCATCTATGCCTCTAAAGTTCTGGGATGAGGCCTTCATTGCGGCCACATATCTTATTAACAGGCTTCCAAGCAAAGTCATCAACTTTGAAACACCCCTTGAAAAATTGTCTCATGAAAAACTTAATTACTCGGCCCTCCGTATCTTTGGATGTGCCTGCTGGCCCAACCTACGACCCTATAACACACACAAACTTCAGTTCCATTCCAAGCAGTGCGCTTTCTTAGGGTACAACAATCTTCATAAAGGGTTTAAGTGTCTAGATATTTCCACCAGGCGAGTTTATATTTCTAGGGATGTGGTTTTTGATGAGACCGTTTTTCCCTTCGCTGCCTTACATCCGAATGCAGGGGCTCGTCTTCGGGCCGAAATCCTTTTGCTATCTCCCGAACTGCTAAATCCTACTGATCATGGGGGTGAAACATATGCTGATGATCACTTGCTTAATAGCCATACTAATGCTACTAATGAAAACGGTGCAAAAATTGTTGTTCCAAGCCATGATTTTATGCGGAGACGGAGCTGTACAGGCACCGGACACGAGGAAGATGCGCCTGACAGCACCGATCCCGAGAGATCGGGTGCAGATGGCGCAGACGGGCCCGACGCGGATCCCGGGAGCGATTCTCTGACGTCGTCATACACGCGTGGGGGATCCAGCCTGTCAGCGCGCGCCATGCAATCCGGCGCGCCGGTGCGGTCGGGTGGGGGCAACTCGCCCTTGTCGTCATGCATGACGTGTCGAGAGCCGGCTGAGGCGGGTGCGCCCAGTCCCCGGCACAATGATGACCCTGACAGCTCGCCGCGGGCCCGTGCTCACGCGTCGCCATCACCAACCGACAGTTCCAGGGATATCGCTGATCCCGAGGCCGATTCACCTGCGTCAGTATGAGGGATGCTCACGCTGGCCGAGGCTGATTCGGCTGCTTCAATACGAGGAGCGGGATCCTCTGCGGCTGCTCCTGGATCTTCTGTGGATGCACCAATACCCACGCGTGTTACCCGTTCACAGCGAGGTATTCTCAAACCATTAGTGCCCACGGATGGCACGGTAAGGTACGACAAAAACTTTAGGTTTGCAAACTTTGCTTCCTCTGGTGAGCCACAAAATGTGCTAGAAGCATTGCATGATAAAAATTGGAAGAATGCTATGAGTATAGAGTATGATGCTTTAATGAAAAATCAAACTTGGCATTTAGTTCCACCAAAGCCAGCGAGGACTATTATAGATTGTAAGTGGGTGTATAAAATTAAAAAGAAGGCTCATGGAACAATAGATAGGTATAAAGCTAGATTAGTAGCTAAGGGTTTCAAACAATGCTACGGTATTGATTATGAGGACACCTTCAGTCCTGTAGTGAAGGCTGCTACTATCAGACTTGTTCTGTCTGTTGCTGTTTCCAGGGGATGGAATCTTCGCCAATTGGATGTTCAGAATGTGTTTCTACATGGCATTCTCGAGGAAGAGGTTTACATGCGGCAACCACCAGGCTTTGAAGATAAATCCAAACCTAATTATTTGTGCAGGTTGGATAAAGCCTTGTATGGTTTGAAACAGGCACCTAGGGCATGGTATTCAAGACTAAGCCTTAAGTTGCAATAGCTTGGGTTCTGTCTGTCAAAGGGAGATACTTCACTGTTCTTCTTCAAAAAGGGAAAGGTGATCATATATATGCTGATTTATGTGGATGTCGGTGTACTAGAGTAGGGGTACCCTAGTATCCCGAACTCGCACGGCAATCATGGCGCCCAGCCGCAGGGGTTTGCCCGGTGACCGCCAAGGTCCTCCATAGTTCCTTTGGAGCCATTCAGAACAAAGTATTTAAGCCAAGGAGACAAGTCCCCGGCAAGAGGAGCTTGCCGGAAGGCCACTCAAGGCACGCAGAAGTCAAGACCCGGCAAGAGGAGCTTGCCGGGAAGGCTCGATGAGCGACAAGCTTCGTATGCCAAAGGATTCAGCCATGGCAAGGCGCTTGCCGTGGCAGTAACCTCTTCATCTCCGCCCACTCATCCACCAACGTGTCGCCATGGGACCATTCCAGCGCAGTGTCAAGAGGTCTGTGCAGCCGGCGAGAGCAGCGGTAAGGGCGCCGACAGAGTGCCATCGTGGCGAAGCGGTGGCGCCCGACGGTCCCTTTCTCAGACTGCTTAGGCGACATGGACGGGCATTTAATGCTTTTGTCCCTTGCCGCCGAGTTAGGTAGAATACACTGCATAAAAGTAGCTGTACCAACCGCAACTCATTTTTCCCATTTTGCCCTTGTCTACGCTACACTGTTGGTGACCCCTTGAGCCTATAAAAGGAGGCCCATGCGCAACGTAGAGGGGGTTCGATTCGGCTGGATTCGGTTCGACTCATTCGAGACTATACACACACATGCTAGGTTTTCTAGCTCTCTGTGCTCCCTAGCAAGAACACAATACAATCAGACAAGCAGCAGTAGGAGTATTATATCTCCGAAGAGCTCTGAAGCTGGGTAAACTGCTCGTGTGCTTCGCCTCGATCTGCTCTTTGTGCGATCTCCGCCCCCCGCCGAACCGAAAGGGGCTCGGTCCGCCGATCCCATAGGTGTTCGTGGGTTACGATCAGCTTCCCCGACATCTTTGGCGCGCCAGGTAGGGGGCGTCGAGGCTGTGTGAACCTGATCCGGCGTTCACACGAGCAACATCTTCAACATCTTCATGGACATGCCACCGAAGAAGAAAGCTTCGGCGGCAGCGGAGCCGTCCACGTCGATCCCGCCACCACCGGAGCAAACGGATGGCGGGGTAGACACCGGCGGAAGAATGGGCGCTGATGAGGGAGCTCATGACGCTGCCAAGTCTGGGACAAGGCCGCAGACTCGGCATCAGACACGCACCGCGCCCATCTCAGAGGCGGGACCAACAGCGCCATGGTATTCATAGTACCATACGCCGTTGGATCAAGACCGAGCTGGAGGATCGCGAGGCCCTCAAGACCAGCGTGCACGCCAAAGATGTCGGCGCGAAGCGTGTACGGTCGCTCGACGGATGCTGCTCCTTCTAACATAGTTAGAAGTCCGAGCATATCCCGCCTCGCGCCGCTCACCACTGCCACCCACCACTCCGGCGGAAGCCTTGGCGACAGCTCAATCGCTTTAGACTACCCTCCAACAGCGACAAGGTCGATTTAATGGAGGGCCACCATCCGAGTCTCATCGGCTTTGCCAATGGTGACGCTCCGCGGCAACCAACTGCATCGCTACCGCGGCAAGGCGACAAGGCACGAGCCGGTGGCGACGAAACCTGTGGGGGTGCAACCACCATGCACTCTCCACCCAGAAGGCCAAGCTCACCAGCTCGTCGGATCCACCTCGACAGCGACTCCACCGCGTCATCAGATCCACGAGCTTGCCGTGATCAGCGCCAAGTTCTTCAAGAACGGCAACAAGAAGACGCTCGAACTCGCATCGAGCGCCAAAGAGAAGCGCGACGTCAATCCGACCAGCGCGGGGGCCCTGTCGTCGATATGCATGCGCCAGGGGAACCAGCGACTTGTCAGACGCTGTAGGTTGCCCTGCGTTCACTTTCGTGAGCTGCGGCAAGTCCAGTGGCCCAACAAGAAGAATTTCAAGCCAGATGTGCCAGAGAAGTACGATGGCAGGACGCATCCGTCGGAGTTCCTCAGCATCTACACCATCGCGGTGCAAGCTGCGGGGGGACGAGACGACAAGATCCTCGCCAACTACTTCCCGCTGGTACTCAAGCCCAATGTCAGATCTTGGCTCATGCACTTGCCGGACAGCTCCATATCCTCTTGGGCAGACCTATGCCATCAGTTTGTTGGCGCCTTCACAGGCGGCCACAAGCCTCATGGCCAAGAAAGCGACCTTCATTTGCTCGCCCAGAAGGAAGGAGAGTCCCTGCGCAAGTTCATCCAGAGATTCAGCCGTGTGCACTACAACATCCTGGATGTCCACCCCGCCGCGGTGATCAGTGCGTTTCATCAAACAAGGTTGGAAAAAGCGGTAGGCGTAAGCGAGGCGGTTGGCCTTCGCCTAGTGCCTAGGCGGTGCTTAAGCGTCCTAGGCGCAGCCTAGGCGGTAATATAGTTTTTACTATCAGGGTGTATTTGTGATATTATATGTGTGTCAATATTAATTTAGGTCACATTAATAATTTAATTACCAGCTACCGCCATTTGAATATGGCATGTTTGGCATAGTAGTGTAATATGGCAAGATTTCTCTCTCGAGTAGACAATTTCTTGCTTGAGCCTGCCTAGACTTCCGATTATGCCCTAGGCGAGGCGTTTGTCCATCGCCTAGCGCCTAAGCGTGCCTAAGCGCCTCCTAGGCACTGCCTTTTCCAACAGAGATCAAAACATGTGGAACCGCAGGATGAGGGAAGAGATGGCGATGTGTAAAGTCAAGGACGTCAGTGAGCTGTATGCCTTGGCCGACAAGTGTGCACGTGCTGAGGAAGAGAGGAGACTACCAGGAGAGAATGCAGAAGCAGGATCTGACAGTGAGGAGACCGCCCCGGCGAAGAAGAGCCGGCGACGGAACAACAGAAAGAAGAAAGGCAAAGAGGTGCTAGTTGTCGAGCAGTCCGACAACGGTGGTACCGCCAAGAAAGCCAAGGTTGGTGGCTCCGGCAAGGAGGTTGCCGCTGACACCGACCGCCAAGCTGTGGCGGCCGCCGACAAGGTGACAGCTCCAACAAACAAGATCGCAAGATCCACCGCACCAAGGGCCATGACCTCCAAAGCTGCAAGAAGGTCGAGCAACTTGTTGAACAAATGTATATTTGAGTACGAAAGGCGCGACAAGGAGAAGGCCCAGAAGGTGCCGGGGAGTTAGCAAGAAGCGACCCGGCGGGAGGACGCCATGCAAGGCCAAGCAGCGGCAAGGAGACAGACCTCCCGCCGCCGCGACAAGGATGAAGACGACGACGACGATGAAGATATGGAAGACGATTTAGACCGATGAGCAGGAGTTTCAGAAAGCAACAGAGGTCCTTCATGCGACGGCGGTGCTTCTCTCGCATACTTCACACCGCCAAGTCAAGCAAAGGATGCGGAAGTTAATGCAGCGTAACCATCCGTATAGTCACGCAAGCCTCGGAAATGGTCCAGCACGCCTATCATCTTTGATATTGAGGACCACCCTGATCTCATAACTGCGGTCGGATGCTTGCCGATGTTGGTCTCACCAACTATCTGCAACCTCAAGGTCATCAAGATGCTAGTTGACGGCGGGGCCGGCTTAAACCTGATCTCCTCCGCGGTGCTCCAGAAGCTTCAGATCCTCGACAATGAAGCTCAAGAAACCGCACATTCCAAGGAATCAACCCAGAAGGAGCAAGCCGAAGGGAAGATCACGCTGCCGGTAACATTTGGCAGCGAAGCTAAACTTCAGGATCGAGAGGGTCACGCTCGACGTTGCTGATTTTCCATTACCTTACAATGGGATACTCGGCCGCCCCAAGACTCGCCAAGTTCATGGCGGCCTCTCATTATGCATACAACTTGCTCAAGATGCCAGGCCCGATAAGTGTCATTTCTGTCCATGGCGACAACAAGGATGCTCTTATTTGCGCCGACAAGATTTACCGGGAGGCAGCAGCTGCAACAGATAGCAAATCACTTGCCGCTGAAGCTCCCGGGGAAGAAGAAGACCAAGTCCGCAAGAGCTCGATGCCCACTCCGGCAAGTGCACCTCTTCGAGTGCTGCGCTACCGCCGAGGACGCACCATCGAGCTCCACCGCAAGTGCAAGAAGGTGATGGCAGCTCCACCAAGACCAAGAAGGTGCCCGCCAAGGAGGACGGCACCGGTGGTACCTTCACCATTAGTGCCACTCGACCCTAAATAGGAAGGCGCGCTGTTGCTTTCCTGGGCGAACGCCGACGTGTTTGCATGGCAACCGCCCGACATCCCCGTGTTCCCAGTGAAGGTAATTGAGCACCACTTAGCTGTCTGTCCTCATCGCGCGACCCGCCAAGCGAAAGTCGAAGCAGGCAAGGAGCACCAAGAATTCATTGCGTAAGAAATCAAGAAGTTGGAAGCAGCAGGCCTTGTCGAGGAGTGCTCCATCCCACGTGGTTGGCCAATCCGTAGTTGTATCGAAGGCAAATGGGAAATGGAGACTTTGTATCGACTTCACAGATGTTAATAAAGCTTGTCCCAAAGACCCATTTCCTTGCCGCGCGATCGACCAGATTGTTGACTCCACGGCTGGATGTGATTTGCTTTCATTTCTTGATGCATACTCAGATATCATCAGATCTTCATGGCGAAGAAGATGAGGAGAAAACCGCATTCATCACCCCATGTGGCACTTATGCTTTGTACGGATGCCTTTTGGGTTAAAGAATGCTGGTTCAACGCTTGCAAGAGTAGTCCACGACGCTTTTGAGCCGCAAATGCACGAAATGTAGAAGCCTACATGGATGACATAGTGGTCAAAAGCAAGGACAGGCAACCTGGTTCAAGATTTGATGAGACCTTTGCAAATCTGCGCAAGATCAACCTCAAGCTCAACCCCGAGAAGTGCGTGTTCGGAGTCCCTTCCGGCAAGCTTCTCGGGTTTTTCGTGTCTCAGCGGCGAATTGAAGCCAATCCCGACAAGATCAAGGCCATTGAGCAGATTGAAGCACCAAAGCGCGTCAAGGATGTACGAAGACTTGCCGGTTGCGTGGCTGCTCTCAGCAGGTTTATCTCTAGGTCTGCTGAGCGCGCCCTGCCATTTTTCATGATTTTGAAAATGGCAGGTCCAATGAAATGGACTCCCGAAGCGGAGGCGGCGCTGCAGGACTTAAAGAGGTACCTGTCCTCTACTCCAATACTTGTCACACCTAGGCCACAAGAGAAGTTGCTGCTATACATAGCGGCAACCAATCAAGTGGTTAGTGCTGCGTTAGTAGCGGAAAGGGAGGCAGATGATGAGCCAGCAACTAAGGCAGATGCATCCAGCGACAAGCAAGGGGCTTCACCGACAAGCTCTAGTCCCGACAAGGACGGATCTGCGCAGACGAGCGAGAAGATGCAGAAAAGGATGGTGCAGCGCCCAGTTTACTTTGTGAGTTCCCTTCTGCAGGGGGCTAGGTCAAGGTACTCTGGTGTGCAGAAATTGCTTTTCGGCCTCCTCATGGCCTCGAGAAAGCTGCGCCATTACTTCCAAGCATATGAGATCACAGCTTGTCACTCGCTTCATGAAGAGGGTATTGCAAAATCCGTAGCAAAAGGCAGGATTGTCGAGTGGGCACTGGAACTGTCAAGCTTTGGCCTCAAGTTTGAAAGCACTTCAACTATCCAAAGCAGAGCATTGGCAGAGTTTATAGCAGAATGGACGCCAACGCAAGATGAATAAATTCCAGAGACGAGCATCCCCGTCAAGGAGGCAAGTAAAGAGTGGCTGATGTACTTTGATGTGCCTTTTCGCTGCAAGGCGCCGGTGCGGGCGTGCTGCTAGTCGCGCCCACCGGAGAGCACCTCAAGTACATAGTCCAGATGCACTTTCCCAAGGAGCAAGCAACAAACAATACAGCAGAGTATGAAGGTTTGCTTGCCGGTCTCAGGATAGCAGTGGACCTTGGGATCAAGAAGCTCATTGTCAGGGGTGACTCGCAGCTTGTCGTCCGCCAAGTAAACAAATATTATCGGAGTCCGTTGATGGAAGCCTACGTTGATGAAGTGAGAAAGCTAGAAGAGCACTTTGACGGCCTGCAAATGGAACATGTTCCAAGAGCTCAGAATGATATAGCTGATGGCCTGTCAAAGTGTGCCGCACTCAAGTTACCTGTGGAACCAGGGATTTTTGTGCTCAAGCTGACTCAACCAACCGTAACGCCATCAACAGGACAGAACAAGAAGAGGAAGTTGATTTCTGGTGACTATTTTCCGGCAGAGCTCCCTGAAGCCGCCGCCAAGAAGGTCCCCAAGATCAACACCAAGAGCGCTGAGGAACAGTCTGCTCCAACAAGCCCTAGGGTTTGTTTCGTTGAAGCAGACACTCCCGATAAGTTTTGCTCCGGCAAGCTTGCCGGGGAACATCAAGCTCCGGCTGAGCCGCAGGTTCTCGCCGTGGAAGCGGATGTTCCCGCAGCGGCAGATGTGCCTTTAGTCCTTGTTGTCGAGCCGCAAGCTCCAACATGGGCGCAGCAGATTGTCCATTTCCTTCAGATAGGAGAACTTCCCGAAGAGCAAGAAGAAGCGGAAAGAGTAGCCCGGCAAATCAAGTATGTACCAGTTTGTTGACAAGACGCTGCATGTAAGAAGACTCAACGGTGTGAAATTGAAGTGTATTCACCGAAGATGGATGAAGCTGTTGGCAGAGATACACGGAGGCATATGTGGTCACCACATTGGCGAAGAAGAGCACTTGCCGCAAAGCTTCCGGCAAGGTTTCTTCCGCCAACAGCCTCCGTGATGCAACCGCACAAGTAACCAAGTGTGAAGCGTGCAAGGCCCATTCCAAGCAGATACACCAGCCAGCTCAAGCTCTCCAGACGATCCCTTTATCCTGGCCATTTTCGTCCGGGGCTCGACATCTCGCCCCTTTCCCGAAGTTGTCGGGGCTTTGAGTACTTGTACGTCGTAATCGACAAGTTCACAAAGTGGCCGGAAGTGGAAGCAGTGAGGAAGGTGATCAGAGATCAAGCAATCAAGTTCTTCAGGTCGATTGTTTGCCGTTTTGGGATTCCTAACAGGATCATCACCGACAACGGCACACAATTCACGAGCCGCACCTTCATGCAATACGTCCAAGATCTTGGCGCCAAGGTCTGCTTCGCTTCTGTTGCTCATCCGAGAAGCAACGGTCAAGCGGAGAGGGCAAATGCTGAAGTGCTGAGAGGGCTCAAGACCAGAACTTTCGACAGGCTGCACAAGTGTGGAAGAAACTGGATTGAGGAGCTGCCGGTGGTTCTTTGGTCGATCAGGACGACGCCAAATCGAGCCATTGGCCAGACACCTTTCGCTCTAGTCTATGGAGCAGAGGCAGTTCTCCCCACGGAACTCAGATACGGGTCACCTCGAGTACTCGCTATGATGAGTTTGAGCAAGAGCAGCTGCGACAAGATGACGCTACTGCTCCTTGAGGAGGACCGCCTTCGTGCTGCAGACGAGCTGCTCGTTACAAAGAAGCTTTGCGCCGCTACCATAGCCGCAGTTAGTGCCGAAGTTTCGAGGAAGGCGACCTTGTTCTTCGCTGCTCTCTGTCCGCCAAGAATTCCAACAAGTTGACGCCAAGTGGGAAGGCCCTTATCGGGTGAAACGAAGTCACTAGGCCTGGCGCTGTCCGCTTTGAGACCGAAGATGGCATTCCGTGAGCAATTCCTGGAATATTGAGCATCTTCGTAAGTTTTTCCTGATAGGCGCTGTTGTCGAACCTGTTCCGCAACCACCTTTTGTACAAGTCTTGCCCATGTTGCATGTAATCCTTTGTACAAAGCCGGGCGCAGACTTCTGCATCAAGAAGCTCATGTGTTGCGCATAATTTGTCAAATACATGCTTTCATAATCATTTTTGCATGTGTTGTCTAACATTTTGTGCAGCATCCACACCCGGTAAGCAATAACGAGCCACAAGGCTCCATAACTTTATTTTCTCTTCTTTCTCTCTCTCAAAGAAAGGAAGTTTCCCTCGCGCACAAGTTAACCAGGGGGGAAGGAAAAGATATTACCATGGACCAAGCGTTGCTCGAGGAAGTTTTGCCTTACCGGAAAGCAAATGACACAAAAGCTAAGTTGCCAAAGTTTGAGCAATCAATTTTTAAAATTTTAAGTTATCTTCCTCGAACGATAGTACTTTGTATGGAAAACCTGTGCGCAGAGGAACCAACTCGTAGCTTGTTTGCGCCCTTACTTTGTTTCGAGTCCGCTCAACAACTTAAGTGAGCTGCAACTAGTTGCATAAGGTTGTTTGTCGGAGGCGGCACCGCCAAAGAAGTTGCTTGACTTTCCGCACTCAGCGCCATGCAAAGGTGCCCGCTACGACAAGTTTCCCTAAAAGCGTAAGGCATGTACATACAAAGGAAGGAATCAAGTAAAGGAAATAACATTGCAATCATTGCCTAAGATAGAGTTATATTACAAAAATAGCTTGTCGCAGATCTAATAAATTGTTCTCCTAAACATGATCAGCAGCGACAAGGAAAGATAAAATTGGCGGCCTAGTCTACACGGTCGCCATCAACCCGCTTGATCTTGCCCACCTTGTCCACAATGGTGCGATAAGGGCTTTGAGCGCCTCGACGCCGGCATCCGGCGGCAAGGATCGGAGGACGCCGTGAGGTTGAGGCCTGGATTGCGGAAGGCCACCTTCATCAACACCTTCGAGGGCTCTCGCGCAGATCCGGGCGCGATTCTCGGCCAGCTGCTTCGGGATCTCTTCCCGAGTCGCTGGAGAGCCGCCACCACGCCTTTGAGGAACAAGCTGAGCTTGGCGCCGGGTTGAGGCGCCGCGTCGAGGAGTATCCGAGCTCCACCATCCCCAGCTCCATCAGCTCCTTGTCGATGGCGGCGGCGATATTCACAAGACCTTCAGTCCAGAGCTCCACATTCTCCCTGAAGGTGCTCTGGGCGGCAGTAGCACTCGCCAGCTGCTCCTCGTTGGCCTTGATCTTCTCCAGCAGGCCCACCTCCGCCTCCTTGGCGCCGGCCCAGCGCTCCATTAGGGTGGTCAGCTTCAGCTCAAGATCTGCCTTGGAGTCCTTGGCGGCATCGAGCTCTTTGATCCTTTCAGCGAGACGGCCCTGCAACTCGCCAAGGGTGTAGGCGTCCTTCTCGCGCTCGTGCTTCAGCGCAGCAAGCTCCTCGTCGCTCTTCTGGAGGTTGGCCTCCAGCTGCGTCACCTTCGTCTCCAACTCCTTCTTGGCGGCCTCGGCAGCTGCGGCATCGTCCTTTGCTTCTTTGAGAGCTCCGCCAATTGATTGCTCGCGCACGGCAAGCTCTTCTTCATAGCTGTCAAGGTTGATCTTCCGCTGCGCCAGCTCGCCTTCTTGCGCAGATAGCTTCTCGGCAGCAAGCCGTTGCTGCTCCTCGACCTCAGCCTTCTCAAGGATGAAGACTGTGAGCTCTTCTGCGAGTCGCTCCCGCTCTTCTGCTACGTTCCGGAGAGCTTCTTGGTTGGCGCCCCGGAGATCTTCTAGGCGCTTCTCCATGTGTGCTCCCGCCCTCGCGACAAGTGCTTCCCGGGACTCCAACTTGGCTTGTCGGGCGCGGTAGAGCGACAACAGCTTCTTCAAAGAATCGCCTCCTCAAACTCGCCACTGCTGCTGCTTGGCGCGTCAACCAGCGACAGCCCAGCGGAGGCGAGCAGCTCTTCGTCAAAGGTCTCCCCTTCGACCGGTGCCCTGGAGCTCGATGCCCAGGGGAGCTTGATGAAGACGCCGTCGCCGGCCTTCAGATAGGCACCGGGCTGGAGCTCTTCGGAGCCTGACGCTGCATCGGTGGCGGAGGGATTGGCGGTCGGCGAAGGCGCTGGCGCTTCTGCGGCCTCGTGGTCGCTGGTCGATCGCTGCACCCTCGCCACCTTTGCGGCGGCAGCCTTGGCGGCCTCTTCGCCGGCGGACCCATCGGCGCCAAAGATCTTCCTCCATGGTGGTGACGCCATCGGTGTTGCCTGCCGCGTCCTCCTCGCCGGCGACCTCGGTCCCATCGGCTCAAGGGCGGATGGATCCGACGATCGAAAAAGAAATGACAACAAGCAAATGTTCGAAGAAGAACAGAAGAAAAGAACCCAAGGGAAATTTTCGTCAAAGGATTACCTGCGATGGGATCTCGCCATGGTCTCGACAACCGGAGGATCACTGGTGCTGTCCCTCGCCGGAGAAGTCTCCCTTGCCGGAGAACGCTCCCTTGCCGGGGAATTCTCCCTTGGCGGCGTAGTCGAAGCAGACGGAATTTCGGGAGCGACTTCCGGGCCCTCCTGATGAGGCTGCTCTGCTCCTACACAAATCAACAAGTCAAATACCAGCAAAGAAGGAGCACCCATGCACACCTAACCGTAAGAAATAAATCAAATACTTACGCTGGGGGCTGTGCTGGGGGCTGCTCTGAGGAAGGGTTGCCGGGTCCGGCAAGGGGGTCTCAGACGCGCCTCCTGTTGCCACGGGGGGATCGTCTTCGATGACAACCACCGGGGTCTTGGCCCTCTTCGACGCTCTCTCGACCAGCGTCCTGAAAAGGAAAGAGTTCAGAATGAAGCAAATCAGATACAAGACGAAGCAACAAAATTGAAGAAATACAAGCACAACATAGAAGCTTACTCTTCTTCTTCTTCCTCGTCGGAGCTGAGCGCGGAGAGATCAAATTCCGGCTCGCCTCCGGTACGAAGAGGTGGAGCAGTAGGTTCCCTTGGCCGCTTAGGCGGGGTGGCAGCGGTGGCTGAGAAGATCCCGCCTCGCTTGTTGCAGCGGTGTGGGGTGCTCCGCTGCAACAAGGCTTGCCATGGTGGAGGGCGCGCAGACGGCGCCTGCGGTTGTTGGCCTGCTCTGCCACCCCTCACTTCCCGCCTTATGGAGACGCCTTCTTGGTGGAGCTGTGGGCTCCGCCATGCAAGCTACTTGAAGGTGTGGAGGAGGCGCCTCGCAGCACTCGCTCGGCTCAACTTCGGCTCGGCCTGCCCCTCCTCGTCGGCAAGCTCCTCTCGATCGGCAAGGCTTGCCGCCTCTGCTGCTGCCTCCTCCATGGTGAACCTGACCACCAACCAGCGCAGCTGCTGCCGCCTCCTCCAGGCTGGGTGGCGCGCGCTGCATCTCGGCGTCGGTGGTGTCGCGGTGAGCCACTTCGCTCGTCGGAGTGGATCGGCACTTCTTCCAAGCTATCAAGAACTGCCGACGACGTCGTCCATGCAGTTCTTGCCAAAGTTGAACGATCCCATGTGAATCGCACAACGACATCATTGCACGGATGTGGTCGAGCGAAGAGTTGTTGCATAAAGGAACGACTCTTGGCAACATGAACCATTCGGGTGATCGTGGTCATGCTTGAACAACTCCGAAGCATTGCGCCCAACTCCAAGACGGTGAAATTCCAGTTGAGGCCCGGGCGTAGCCTCATGATATCCGCCGGTTTTGGAACTCCCAAGCAGGTCTCCTCCTCTCCTGCAAGGGAAGCGTCACGGCGAAGGAAATCCGCGCCAACTGCGCCTACAGTGAGTCCGGCAAACCTGAGGCGCAGGATCCGGGTCACGGCAATCTTCAACCTAGCATCTTCCGGCGCCAAGTTGCTCCAATCGTTGCTGCGCACTATTGGAGTTTGGCGCTGGGGAGTGAAGGGCTGCGGGTTCTCCTCAACGATCCAACACCAATCGGCTCTCCACTCCTCCCACTTGCTACGGAGTTCTCCTTCCAGATAGGCTTCTTTCTTGCCGATTCTGGAGATCCAAGCAATCCCTCCGGCAAGTGGCTCTCCTCTCTCAACGCGGGGCATGAAGAAGTGGCGGAAAAGGGCTACGTTTGGGTGGACTCCGACAAAGTTTTCACAGAGGTGTGCGAAAACCGCCATGGTCAAGACAGCATTGGGGGTGAAATCAAGGAGGCGAAACCCGTAGGTGTTCATGATATCGCAGAAGAACTCAGAGAAGGGCGGGCAGAGCCCGCAATAGAAGAAGAGCGCGAAGAAGGGGTACCCGCCAAGCTGACTCGATCGCGGCGGAGAGAGTACCTTCGCGCGCGGATGCGCCTGCGTCTCCGCCGACCAAGAGGTAGTATCCTCCCTCAGCTCCTTTGCGCCGAGCTGGGGCGAAGATGGCCTGCCTTTCGCAGCCCATGAGCCGCTGCGCCTCGGCCGACTTCACGCCTTCCCTTGTCGGCTTTGAGCCATGGCGGAGGTGGTAGAGGAGCGACGGTGGTTTTCGAGATGGGACAAAGAATGGCGAGGTGGGCGACCTGCCCCGATTCCCCTGCTTATAAGGAGGGAGAGGGCGGACGCCCGCTTTCCACTTAAGAAAGCCCCCACGATCTCTCCCACGACGCCACGCTCGGGCGCGGCTGTTCGTGGGGGACGTGGTGGGTCCAGCAAGTTACGGCGTGATCCAGGCCGCTGCGTGTCTGCAGACTGCTTTTGGGCCTGGCCCAACAGCGCTTCGCACTGCAGGTGGCCCAGGCCCGGGGGCTCCTGTCGGTGTACTAGAGTAGGGGTACCCTAGTATCCCGAACTCGTGCACGGCCAGTCGCAGCGCCCCGCGGCAGGGTTTGCCTGGTGACCGCCAAGGTCCTCCATAGTTCCTTTGGAGCCATTCAGGAACAAAGTATTTAAGCCAAGGAGACAAGTCCCCGACAAGAGGAGCTTGCCGGGAAGGCCACTCAAGGCACGCAGAAGACAAGACCCCAGCAAGAGGAGCTTGCTGGGAAGGCTCGATGAGCGACAAGCTTCCGGGCGCGACAAGGATTCAACTGCGGCAAGGCGCTTGCCGCGGCAGGCAACCTCTCTTCATCTCCGCTCCAGCTCATCCACCAACGTGTCGCCATGGGACCATTCCAGGCGTGCGTGTCAAGAGGTTGTGCAGCCAGCGGAGAGCAGCGGTAAGCGGCGCTGACAGGAGTGCCATCGTGGCGAGCGGTGGCGCCCCTGACGGTCCCTTTCTGCACTGTTTAGGCGACATGGACGGGCATTTAATGCTTTTGTCCCTTGCCGTCAGAGTTAGGTAGAATACACTGTACAAAGTAGTTGTACCAACCGCAGCTCATTTTTCCCATTTTGCCCTTGTCTATGTTGCCACCTGTTGGTGACCCCTTGAGCCTATAAAAGGAGGCCCATGCGCAATGTAGAGGGGGTTCGATTCGGCTGGATTCGGTTCGACTCATTCGAGACTATACACACACACGCTAGGTTTTGTAGCTCTCGGGGCTCCCTAGCAAGAACACAATACAATCAGACAAGCAGCAGTAGGAGTATTATCTCTCCGGAGAGCTCCGAAGCTGGGTAAACTGCTCGTGTGCTTCGCCTCGATCTGCTCTTTGTGCGATCTCCGCCCCCCGCCGAACCGAAAGGGGCTCGGTCCGCCGGTCCCATAGGTGTTCGTGGGTTACGATCAGCTTCCCCGAAAGTGGATGACATAATTGTAGCAAGCTCCTCACAAGATGCCACGTTGGCCTTGTTAAGAAACTTAAGAAGTGAATTTGCCTTAAAAGATTTGGGAGATCTACACTATTTCTTAGGTATTGAAGTGAAGAAGATGCAAGATGGCATTCTTCTCACTCAAGAGAAATATGCTTATGATATTTGAAGTCGTGTAGGAATGAAGTATTGTAAGCCTTCTAGCACACCTATGTCAACCACAGAAAAATTGTCCTTGAATGAGGGAAAATTGATTTGTCAAGAAGAGAGGACAAAGTATCGAAGTATAGTTGGGGCACTTCAGTATCTTACATTAACAATAAAGTTTGTCAGTTCTTGCATGCACTAACCTCTTTGCATTGGACAACTATGAAAAGAATATTGAGATACATTCAAGGAAGCACTGGAGTTGGGTTAAGTATATGTGAGTCTCCATCAACTACAGTAAGTGCTTTCTCTGATGCAGATTGGGCAGGGTGTCCAGATTATAGAAAGTCCAAAGGGGCCTTTACAGTGTTTCTGGGCTCAAACCTTGTGTCATGGCAATCAAAGAAACAAGCAACTGTCTCAAGATCCAGCACTGAGGCAGAATATAAGTCACTAGCAAATGCTACCAGAGAGGTAATGTGGGTAGAAACACTTCTTGATGAATTGGGTGTCTCTAGATCACAAGTTTCACGCTTATGGTGTGATAATCTTGGAGCAACATATCTTTCTGCAAACCCTGTGTTTCATGCAAGAACAAAACACATAGAGACTGATTTTCATTTTGTCCGAGAAAGAGTTGCACAAAAGAAATTAGAGATAAACTTCGTTCCAACTGGAGATCAAGTGGCAGATGGTTTTACCAAACCACTACAAGTTCGACAACTTCAAGCCTTCAAGAACAATCCAAACCTTGATGTGTTGAGATTGAGGGAGGATGTTAAATGATAGGCTTGTGTTGTATAGACGTGACATGTGTGTCACGTTATTGTATGCGTGTTGTATGCGTGAGTATCATGTAAACCGGGCAGGTTGTTGGCTAGATTAGATCCTATCTCTTGTATAGTGAAAGTGCGTTATATCGACTAGAGGGGGGGGGGGTGAATAGGCGATTTTTATGAATTCTTCACTGAGGAATATGCCGGTGAGGAAATTCCTTAGAGAAGAACTACATGCAGCGGAATAAGTACTCAGAAGTAAGCATAGCAGAATATAGGCATGGTCATCATGATGAAATGAAGACAATCACAGAGTACAGAAAGCGTAGTCACGGGATAACACAAGATGAAAACAAACAGACTGAAGAAATTGAACTGAGGAAATTGAGAAAGTCTTCAGTCAAAGTCTTCAAACACAGATATGTACAAACACTCAACACAGTAATGAGGAAATGAATGAGTTGAGGAGATAGAACCAGATAGGTTGGTGAAGACAATGGTTTGGTAGACCAATTCCAACTGCTGTCTCAGTTGTACATCTGGTTGGAGCGGCTGAGTATTTAAACTCGAGGACACACAGTCCCGGACACCCAGCCTCTGAAAGCACGCAGCTCAGACACCAAGTCCTCACCGATTCTCCTTGAACTAAGGTCACACAGACTCGCCCAATCACTCGTGGTAAGTCTTCAGCGACATCCAAACCTTCACAGACTTGGTCACTCGGTGATCCACAATTCCTCTTGATGTTCTAGACCATGACGCCTAACCGTCTGGAAGAAGCACAATCTTCAAAGGTAACAAGCGGATCCACTCAGATCAATTTCTTCATGATGCTCAATCACTTTGGGTTTGTAGGGTTTGGTTTTGGGTTTTCTCACTTGATGATTTTCGCCAAAGTCCTCGAGGATGGGATGCTCTCAATTGACAAGTGTCGGTTTCTCTGAGCAGCCAACCAGCTAGTGGTTGAAGGGGCGGCTATTTATAGCCTAGGAGCAGCCCGACATGATAAGACATAAATGCCCTTCAATGATATGACCGTTAGGTGGATAAGATATTTTGGGACAGTCAAGCGCAGAGCACAAGAACGGTCGGAAATTTGACTCTCAAATTCTTCAGGGCTATCATGTTCCTCACTGTAGGCAATCCAGACCGGCGAATTCCTAACTCCTCGGTCAGATAAATTCTCAACACTGTAAGAACTTCGCCTCACATCAAGAAATTGACTGAACTGTATGAGATTTCCAAAGGCTTCACTCAAGGGATTGGTAGGTGTAGGATTTTGAGTTGAGCATCACATGGAAATTTTTCCTTAGTATTTCCTCGACCCCTTTAATAGTACGGTGTTTCCTATGACTCAAGAAAGAGAAAATGAAACTACGAAAACAAAAGTCTTCACGCTTCATGTTCCTCAAATGAATACCAAGTCTTCAAGGTCACACCAATTTCTTCACTTTCAAAGTCTTCAAAGTCTTCGAATATCAAAGTCTTCAAAGAACTTCATTTTAAGGGTCGACTTTCTCTGTAAATATCAAACTCCTCATAGACTTATAGACCTGTGTACACTCATAAACACATTAGTCCCTTAACCTATAAGTCTTCAATACACCAAAATCACTAAGGGCACTAGATGCACTTACAATCTCCCCTTTTGGTGATTGATGACAATATAGGTTAAGTTTTCAACGGGATAAATATATGAAGTGTAAATACTGATATTGAGGAATTTGATTGCAAGATATAGAAGAACTCCCCCTGAAGATGTGCATAGTGAGGAATTTGCTTTTGAGGCAATGCACATTTGAAGAGTTGAATCATGGAGATCTCCCCCTATATCTATTAATTCATACACGCATTTGACATATAATATGAAGAATTTGAAATGCATGATGAAATATGGTGACTGATGTAATTCAGCATGCGTGTATTGACATAGCGAGGAATAAGCATGCAGAGGAACACATCAAAGTATCAGAGCACCATCGGGTTTAAGATTACAACTCGATCCAATAAAAGTTTCAGAAGAACGAGAGTTGTAACTTAGCAAAAAAATATGCATATAATAGACCCGCTTGAAGACTAACTCAAATTTCTCCCTTTGTCATCGAATGACCAAAAGGATCGAAACTGAGGACTAACGCCCCTGAAGAATATCAAGTTGATGGAGGAGCGCCAGCGTTGTCGGGGTCGGTTGTGGTAGTAGGGCCTACCGCAGTGTCGTCCAAGTCTTCATTTTCATCAGTGTCGCGCGATGAAGAATAAGAGCTGGCCACCAATGGAGGAACCTTGACCCTCTTGAATTTCTTCGGCGGAGGTGCAGACCAGTCAAATTCTTCCTTGAGACCCATCATCTCCAGTTCTTCTGCGCTATAGACATGAGTAAGAACAGCCCAGGTGCGGTTGAAGGTCTCATGAAGGTAGTAATGGTTTTTCTTCAGTGCATTGTGTGTTGAGGTCATGTTGTGAAGAATTGAACCAAACTGACGCTGACCCATTTATGATTGCGATCAACCTTTTGATGAAGACCGAGGAGTAACTCACGATCACCATCACCCGGGTGCAGAGCTTGAGGATTTTGCTTGGCGAGGTATTGGCGGCAGAGTCATGTGTGGCAGAGTCGTCATTGGTGGAGTAGGATGCTGCCTTACGAAATTGACCATCCAATGGACGAATGCCTTCATCTATCACAGCAGTGGCCTTGCCTTTGTCATCAGCTGAGGAAACTGTCCGTTTGAGGACTTCAATGGGAGGCAAGTAGCTGCAGTGGTTCAGAGTATCAGCTTTGTAATTGAGTGAAGACCTTGCCCTGATGAATCTCATAATCCAAGGCGCATAAGGCTTCAGCTCAAATGGTGACATAGCAATGTTCGCCAGAGTCCTCATGAAGAAATCATGGAAGTTGACGGGAACGCCATGAATGATGTTGAAAAGCATTTTCTTCATGATGCCAACGACTTCTTCATCATTTGAGTCGTGGCCTTTGATAGGACTCATTGTCTTCGTCACAATGCGATAGACAGTCCGAGGCACATACAATAATTCCTTGACGAGGAATTTGGTTCATGGGGCCTGCCCTGGCTTCAATGGCTTCATTAGCACTTGCATACAGTGATTTGTCAGTTCAGGTTCACTGTAGATGCAACGTGCACCGTCAAGGGGAGGACTGAGAGGAAGGACACGAAGCAATTCTGTTGTTGGTGCCTTGTAGTGAGTATTTTCAGACATCCAGTCCAACACCCATGAGTTCACATCTTCAGAATCTCCTGTGATGTGCAGCGTCGCATAGAATTGAAGAATGAGTTCTTCATTCCAATGACAGATGTCAGTGCAGAAATTCAGTAGTCCTGCATCGTGAAGAACACTGAGGACTGGCTCAAAGCCTGGCAGAGATTCCATGTCCACATGAAGAATATGTGCATGATCGAAGATTTTGTCCTTGTTGAAAAGCATAGAGGAATAAAAGTTGGCTTGGCTTGCAGTCCAGAAACGCCTCTTCCTTATGCGAGCAGAGTCATAAGGATTGTAATCAGTGAAGAAAACATGCTCGCCAAAGAAGTCTTCAGCCTTGAACTTTTGCTTCCGTGAGAACAGATCCTTTGGCTTTGGCAGTGGGGTGTCAGTGAGTTGCATCACCACCTCAGGGATCGCGAGCTCAGGTTCTTCAGGCTGAGGAATTTCTGGTTCCTCTTCATGTGCAGACTGAGGATCAGCAGCAGCAGGTTCTTCAGCACTAGCAACTGGAATTTCTTCATGCACAGAGGTAGTGGGATTAGTTTCTTCAGACCCCAGTTGAACTGTTGGTGCAGGGGACTGAGGAATTTGTTGGATTGGGGTGAAGAGTGGTGAATTTGGATGCTGACTGTCCCAAAAGTCGTCATTCATCACTGGCGTGGTGCATCCAATATCCACGTCTTCATCTTCAATTTCCTCAACACCAGCCTGTTCAGCTGTGAACTAAGGCATAGGCGAGGAAATGATTGGCGTTGAAGGGATTGAATCCACTTCAATTTCTTCATCAATCTGCTCTGACGAAGCAGAAGAATGATTTTCTTCATCAGATCTGCTTGGGATCTCATATTCTTCACCAAAAGGAACAAGGTCCTTTGATGGCATGGAGGAAATTGGAACAACATCAATAGGATTTTCAAATGAGCTGGTTATTGGCTTCATTTTCTTCGCAGCCGAAGAATTTGACGCAGCTGATGCCTTCCTTTTCTTCACTGCAGCTTGCTCTGCAGCCTTGGTCTTCTTCACATCTGATGCAGATGGAAGGATTGAAGTTGGTGTAGGCGCGGGAGGAGCTGAGGAATCTGGTTGAATTTCCTCAGGCGCAACTGATGCAGTTGCCCTGACTTCTTCAGTTTCTTTAGGCGCACCACTAGTGGATGCCCTGGCAATTTCTTCAGCGGCTGGAATGGAGTCATCAGCCCTGGAACTAGCATTGTCATCAGCAGGATAAAAATCATTAGCGGTGCTGGCATGTTCTTCAGCAGGCTGAGCAGAGGCTCCAGCCTGAGGAATTTCTTGTTGCGTTGGAGCTGCAACATTTGTGAATTTCTTCGTCATGTTGACGAATCTGACTTTGGCTCCTTGCCAATCAGCATAATAAGCATCAAATTTTTTGCTGAGGGCTTGGATTTCAGTTTGGACCTTGAGAAGTTCCTCAGGGGTCATTCTGACAACATTTTTCTTCAGGAACTTCTCCTTCCTGAATTGAGCTTTCTTGATTTGTCTTGCCTTTTGAAACTTCCATTTCTCTTCACTGATGAAATGAGTCAGCATATGACTTTGTCCAGGAGTCAGATGAAAGTCAGGCATAGGAGTGTCTAGATCCTTGTGCCAGAGGTCAATGTAATCGAGGATTTTCTTCGGATCCAAAAGCAGGTGCACAGATGTGCCTTTGGCGCTAGCGGCCTTTACTTGTCTGTCTCTGATGATTTCTGCAAGTTCATCATCAGAAGCTTCATCATCAGATGGCATGGAATGGAACCTGTTTCTTCTTCGGACTTGGCCGAGGACCTCGTCCAGCTGTTGCTTTGGTCTTCAGCAGTGTGGGGCCTGATGAAGAATTTGGTGCAGCTGAGGAACTTGCTGAGACACCAGAAGCAATGGAGAAGCCTGCAGTCCTTTGACACGTGGCTAGATGCACAGGTGCTGAGGACTTTGAGGGAGCTGCTGAGGACTTTGGTGGAGCAGGAGTAGTATGAGGAATTTTCCGTGAGGGCATTGCTGAGGAAATTGGCCGTGAGGGCGCGGCTGGTGAAGCACTTGGCTTGTGTGCGGGCTTCTTTGCCATTGATTTTCTTGGCTTAACAGCGGCCTCAGTGGCTGTCACAGTAGCAGAATCCTCATTGAATTTCCTCACAGCCTCCTTGGCTTGTCTTGCCAATTTGGCTTGGCGCTTGGCCCATTCTTCAGGAAAATCCTCACCACGCTTGATGCTGGTGGGGTCAGCTACTTGGCCAGGTGCCAATGGAGCTCTTGGACATGGAGGATTGAGGGCGAATTTCCTCATGTACTTTGGAGTAACATACCTGTATTCCCTCCATTCCCTTGCCCATCTCCGTTCAATCCTCTGAATGAGCACCTTGCGCTGATTTTTGTTTTCCTTGCCAAACTTGGCTTCATCAGGTGTGCAGTAATCAGCATAAATGTCCTCAGGTATCTTGAAAGCAGTCATGACCTCAGGCTTCTTTCCTCCTTTCTGAGGCTTCTTTCCGTCTGCCATATTCTTCAGCTGAGGAATTTGAACAATCGAATTCTCTGAAGAAGTATGCAACTTTTCTTCGAGGAACGCTGCAAATGAGTTAAGTTGATGAGAACCTAGTGATTCAGCAGCGGGCATGAGTACCTGTGAACAGAGTATAGTTGCGAGGAATTTGGAGAGGTCATATGCGTTCTCAGAAGATTTTTCGAAAAGACATGTTTGAGGAATTTGACCAGATGAGCCTTGAATAATTTCACTAAGCGTTCTTTGTCTTAGGTTCCAGAGTTGTATAGATCAAGGATCCACACAATTGAGGAATCTTGAAGAAAAATCATTGCTTAGAGAAACGAATCAAGAGCATATGACGTGTGAGGTGTTCATATGTGTGAAGATTTGAAGAATAAACACCTTTGAAGATTTTTAGGAAAGCTTGAGAATCAAAGCGAGTAATAAAAGTAACTTTTAATTACCCGAAGTGAAGAACACGACGAACTGAGAAGAACATATGTGAAGTTCGTCAGGTTAGATATTCCTTGCCCTAACTCGGCAGAGGAAGACAACTACGGCGGCGGCGGAGTGAGGATTTCCGCAACCGGCGCGAGTACGATGGCGACGAGGTCGAGGCAGTGAAGCTCTTCCTCACCGGCGACGATGGAGTAGCGGCGGCGCTAGGGTTTGAGAAGCTCGAGCGGGAGAGAGGACGGTCGAGCGGAGTAAAAGAAGTGAGGAAGGGGAGCGGGGGTATTTATAGCCACGGTGAAAAACTGTTCGCCCGAAGATTTTGGGACGAACGTGCCCCTGACCCTTCTTATTCGCTTGACATCTGTCACCCACGTACTGAAAAGTGGAGATTGCGTTAGATCGTGGGTGAATAGATAAATCTATCATGGGATGCAGAACGGTTTGAGCGGCAAAACCGAAAATTTGGATAAGATTGGTTTTAAAGTTCCATTCGCAATTTGTTCAGCTGACAAGGACACAGTGAAGATTTTGAACGAGTTTCAAATAGAACGCACATGAAGAATTTGTGAATAGATTGGGTTGAGTATAGCATAGAAGGGGAAGGGTCCGATCACATTCACTTAGCGCAACATGAATGCAACTTGAGGAAATAACCATAAGTGAATGTATATAGAGGACATAAACCCATATATATATATATATATGAAGAAAAATATAGCCAATGAAGAAAAACGACGGAAACAAAGTGAAGATTTTGCAAAGTTGAAGAATTTGAAAAACTGAAGAATTTCAAAACAGAGGAAAAACTCAAATTGAAGATTTTCAACTTTGGTGGTGGCGTGACCCACCAGATAAGAATGATGATTTCAGACACCGCGCATAATTGTCGAGGGTTCTGAGAATCAAATTCTTCATTAATTTCTTCACACTTAGAGTGTTATTCTTCATTGATTGAAGAAAACTGTTTCTTCATGTGTTGCACATCTAAGTCATCAATTTTGCATAAGTGTCAGGATGTGTGTCCCTTTCAAAGAACATTCGAAGATTCTAAGATATTTAGCTCACACCAAAACTTGCTAAATCTCTTCTCATCCAAGGGCTTAGTGAAGATATCAGCTAGTTGTTCTTCAGTCTCCACGTGCTCGATGGAGATGTCGCCCTTCAACACATGATCACGAAGAAAATGATGACGAATCTGAATGTGCTTTGTCTTCGAGTGCTGAACTGGGTTGTGAGCAATCTAGATGGCACTCTCATTATCACAGTAGAGAGGCACATTCTTCACGTTGACGCCGTAGTCCTTGAGAGTTTGCTTCATCCATAGCAGTTGAGCACAACAAGAGCCAGCAGCAATGTACTCAGCTTCCGCAGTAGAGAGTGATACACAGTTCTGTTTCTTCGAGGACCAACAGACCAAAGATCGTCCGAGGAAATGACTAGTGCCAGATGTTGACTTGCGGTCCACACGATCACCAGCATAGTCAGAGTCAGAATATCCAATGAGATCAAAAGTAGAGCCCTTGGGGTACCATAATCCTAGTGTTGGTGTGTGAGCTAGATATCGAAGAATATGCTTCACAGCCTTATGGTGTGATTCCTTTGGTGCAGCTTGAAATCGGGCACACATGCAAACACTAAGCATTATATCTGGCCTAGATGCACATAAGTACAATAAAGAACCAATCATGGAGCGGTATACCTTGTGATCGAAGTCAATACCATTTTCATCAGTGCATAGATGGCCATTTGTGGGCATAGGAATTTTGACGCCTTTGCAATCTTGCATGCCGAATTTCCTCAGAACATCTTTGAGGTATTTCTCCTGAGATATGAATATGCCATTGCGCTGTTGACAAATTTGAAGACCTAAGAAGAATTTCAACTCTCCCATCATAGACATTTGATATTCTTCACTCATCATACAGGCAAATTCATCACTATAACGTTGGTCAGTAAAGCCAAAGATAATATCATCAACGTATATTTGGCACACAAACAGTTCACCATCATAAGATTTAGTAAAGAGAGTGGGGTCGAGTGAACCAGGTGTGAAGCTATTCTTCATGAAGAATTCCTTCAAGGTATCATACCACGCCCGAGGGGCTTGCTTGAGGCCATAGAGGGCCTTGTTGAGTCTGAAGACTTTGTCGGGATTCTTTGGATCTTCAAAACCTGGGGGTTGAGCAA
Organism: Aegilops longissima; assembly: GCA_021605205.1. NCBI lineage: Eukaryota > Viridiplantae > Streptophyta > Magnoliopsida > Poales > Poaceae > Aegilops > Aegilops longissima. Next base: position 49,033,618 of record CM038677.1, on the reverse strand, counting down.
CATATACCTCTTCCTCAAGCTTACCATTGAGGAATGCACTTTTCACATCCATTTGATATAAAATGATATCATGATGGTTAGCATAAGCAAGTAATATGCGAATAGCCTCAAGTCTAGCAACAGGTGCAAAATTTTCATCAAAATCAATTCCTTCAACCTGTGTGTAGCCTTGAGCTACAAGTCGTGCCTTATTTCTCACCACAAGGCCATTTTCATCTTGCTTGTTGCGGTAGATCCACTTTGTGCCAATGATATTATGCTTGCGAGGATCTGGACGTATGACCAGTTCCCAGACATTGTTGAGCTTGAACTGATGTAATTCTTCTTGCATGGCCTGAATCCACTCCGGCTCCAAAAATGCTTCATCTACCTTAGTGGGCTCTGTGATAGAGACAAAAGCATAGTGCCCACAAAAGTTAGATAAATGTGAAGCTTTTGAGCGTGTGAGAGGACCTGGTGCTTCAATGTCATTGATGATCTTTTCAACTTGCACTTCTTTTGCAACGCGAGGATGAGCTGGTTGTCGCCGAGGATTTGATCAGCATTTTCTTCAAAGACCATTTTCTTCAAAGATTATCTTCAGGTGCATCAGCTCGACGTTCTTCATGAACTGGAATGAATTCTTCAGCAGATTCTTTAGTAGGAATGACATCCTCAGTCGCCTTGAACTTGATAGAATCCTCAGGTGCTGGTTCATCTATCATAGGAGGTAGGTGCTCTCTTTGCGAGCCATTAGTTTCATCGAACCACACATCTACAGTTTCAACAACCTTGTGAAGAGCGGTGTTGAAGACTCTGTAGGTGTGCGAGTCCTTTCCATAACCAAGCATAAAACCTTCATGTGCTTTCGGTGCAAATTTAGCATTGTGATGAGGATCTCTAATCCAACATTTAGCAATCAAGACTTTGAAATAACTCACATTGGGTTTCTTGTCGTTGAGGAGTTCATAGGCAGTCTTCTTGAAGAATTTGTGAAGATATACTCTGTTGATGATGTGGCACGCAGATCAATTGCATCAATCCAAAACGATGAGGCGCTTTGTATTCATCAAGCATAGTGCGAGCCATCTCAACAAGAGTTCTGTTCTTGCGCCCACGACGCCATTTTGCCGAGGAGTATAGGGAGTAGATAACTCATGAGTAATACCAAGTTCATCAAGATAGTCATCAAGACCAGAATTCTTGAACTCAGTTCCATTGTCACTCCTGATGTGCTTGATCTTCACACCAAAGTTGGTTGAAGCCCTCGAGGAAAATCGTTTGAAGACTTCCTGCACTTCATGTTTGTAAGTAACAATGTGTACCCATGTGTAACGAGAGTAATCATCAACAATAACAAAGCCATATAGAGATGCATCATTAGTGACTGCTGAGTAATGATTAGGACCAAAGAGGTCCATGTGAAGCAATTCGAATGGATGAGTAGTGGTCATGATAGTCTTTGCTGGATGCTTGGCCTTGGTCATTTTTCCAGCTTCACAGGCTCCACACAAGTGATCCTTGAGGAATTTGACATTCTCAATGCCAATGACATGCTTCTTCTTTGCAAGCGTGTGCAAATTCCTCATGCCTGCGTGACCAAGTCATCGATGCCATAGCCAGCCTTCTGAAGCTTTTGCAAGTAGGCACACGGCTGGTTGTGGTCTTGTAGAGAAATCAACAATATACAAGTCTCCTCTCCTAAAGCCTTCGAAGACTTTGGAATTGTCAGCTTCCATAATCACAACACAGTGATACTTGCCAAAGACAACAACCATATCAAGATCACAAAGCATTGAGAATGACATGAGGTTGTATCCTAAGGACTCAACAAGCATGACTTTGTCCATGTGTATGTCCTTAGAGATCGCAACCTTACCAAGACCCAATACCATACTTTTGCCTTTGTCAGCAAAGATGATATGCTTCAGATGTGACGGTGATAAGGGAGCATCCATCAATAGATTCTTGTCACCAGTCATGTGATTTGTACATCCACTATCGAGGACCCACTCAGTGGTTTTGGGTTGATCATCCTGCAGATGAATTAGTGCAACTTACGATCTCATATACTTCATCAGTGAAGAATATGATATCAAGTTCATCAAATGAATTTCATCAAGCAGTAAAAAAGATATAGCAGTAGGAGGACGTGTGAAATGAAAGTTCATTTCTTCATGATTAGCTCAAGGCCCTTTCAGCAAGTTTGTCGTCCCCAAAGAAATTCTTCAGACGTTTAAAGCATGTCCGAGACCTGACCCTCGCAGAAGAGATTAGTTCTTTTCTTCACCACCCACATCTCAAGGGGTGGCAAAGAGTTCATCACTCATGAAAGCACCATAAGAGAATGGTGGCATAGAGGCCAAACCATTTTGTTTCACATAAGAGGGGTTAGGGTAAGCATATGAATAAGCAGAGAAATTCTTCGAGGACTTATGAACATAATGGTTTGAAGAATAATGCACATATTCATAGCCTTTAGCTCTACCTCATGTAAATAGAGTTGTTAGCACGATGATAATCATATGAGGACTTTGATCCTTTTTAGGAATTTGATCCACATGAGGAATTTGGTCCGTATGAGGACTTGGATCCATATGAAGAATTTGGTCCATATGAAGAGTTTGATCTGGGGTTCCTATTCTTCACAGGTGGTGTCATGAGGACATTCACCTGAAGACTTTCAAGGCATTTCTTGGGAACCCAGATTTTCTTCATAGGAGGACCGTTCCTGCAGTTAGTGCCAACATATCTAGCAAATACTTCACCATTCTGATTTTTGAACAGTTTATAGTTGGAGTCAAATGACTCATCAGAAGAATGAGGAGATTCACATGTAAAGCCAGATAAGTTAGATGGATCAACTGAGGGTCCTTTGCAGAACCCATGAGGTTTTGGGGTACCGCTCAAAGCTTCCAATATGTTCCATCAGCATTGAGTTTCCTCTCAAAGGCAATACCTCTTTCCTAGGGTTTCTGTTGAGGATCTGCTTTTTAAGCACATCACAAAGAGTCTGATGCCCTTTGAGGCTTTTGTACATGCCTGTCATGTACAATTCCTTCAGCCCTGCATCGTCAGTGATACTAGCAATGTCCTCAGATGAGGAATTAGTGATAGCAGAGGCAGGTGAAGAATTTGTGACTGTTGAAGCATTTGAACATTCAGGTGAAGAATTAGCAGATTCACGTTCAATGCACTTTAAGCATGGAGGAACAAATTCATCCCGAGAAGCGCTGATTTGTTGAGCTAGCAATGAATCGCGCTCCTTCTGAAGATCTTCATAACTCACTCTTAGCTTCTCAAGATCTTGCTTTCTTTTAAGAAATTCATAAGAAAGTTTCTCATGATCAGATAAGAGAGTGTTATGACGACCTTGAAGGCTATCTAACCTAGATTGAAGTCTCTGAAGATTTCCAGTCAGGGCTTTAGTGCGATCCATTTCTTCACCCAACATATCATCACTTTTGTCTAGCATGTTTTGAACCTTTTCCAAAGCCTTCTGTTGCTTTACAGCAATCTTAGCAAGTTTAGAGTAGCTGGTCTTGAGATCTTCATCAGATTCATTTTCATTAGATTCAGAGGAGGTTTATTTGAGTACCTTTGCACCTTTTGCCATGAAGCAATAGGTGGGAGCGTAGTCATCATTATCTTCGTCAGGCTTGTTGGTGAGGTCAGTTTCTTCAGTGTTGAAGATGGACTTGTCGATTTAATGCAGAGCGAAGCCGACTCGCCACACCGTGATTCGGATTCCTCGATGCGTCCTCTTCCTCATGTTCCCCAGATTCAGCTTCAGAGTCCATTTCCTTGCCAATGAATGCCCGAGCCTTCTTGGAGCTGCTCCTCTTGTGAGATGAAGACTTCGAGGATTTTGATGATGAAGATTTTGACGATTTCTTCTTTTTCTTAGCGTCATCAGAACTGTAATCCTTGTATTTCTTCTTCTTTAATTCCTTTTCCCACTGAGGACAATCTTGAATATAGTGACCAGGTTTCTTGCATTTGTGGCATAGCCTTCTCTTATAGTCACTGGATGTGGAACCACTGCTTCTTGAGGATTTTCCAAAGCGCCCACGTCTTGAAAACTTCTGGAATTTCTTCATGAGCAGTGCTAGCTCCTGGCTCAATTCTTCAGGATCACCAAGGCCACTACCAGAATCCTCACATTCAGATTCAGACACAGCCTTGGCCTTCAGGGCACGTGGTTTGCCATAGCTCGAACCATAGAGATCTCTCTTTTCAGCAAGCTGGAACTCGTGAGTGTTTAGCCTTTCGAGGATATCAGCGGGATCAAGAGACTTGTAGTCAGCACGTTCTTGTATCATCAGTGCCAGAGTATCAAATGAGGAATCAAGTGATCTCAACAGTTTCTTCACCACCTCATGGTCTGTGATGTCAGTGGCACCAAGTGCTTGAAGCTCATTTGAGATGTCAGTGAGGCGATCGAAGGTTTGTTGAACATTTTCATTGTTGAGTCTTTTGAAGCGGTTGAAGAGATTCCAAAGAACATCAACTCGAGAGTCACGCTGAGTTGAGACTCCTTCATTTACTTTGGAAAGCCTATCCCAGATAAGCTTAACAGTTTCCAAAGCACTCACTCTTCCATACTATCCTTTGCTCCGATGGCCACATATGATATTTTTCGCTTGAGAATCGAGTTGCTTCAATCTCTTCACATCGGTAGCATTCAGTGAGGGTGAGACAGAGGGAACACCATTTTCCACAACATACCAGAGATCGTTATCAATTGCCTCAAGATGCATTCGCATCTTGTTCTTCCAGTAGGGGTAGTCCGTTCCATCAAAGGTAGGACACCCAGCTGAGACCTTGATCATACCTGCGGTCGACATAACTAAAACTCCAGTTGGTTAAAGCAAAATCACACAGAACAAGGGAGTACCTTGCTCTGATACCAATTGAAAGTGCGTTCATCGACTAGAGGGGGGGTGAATAGGCGATTTTTATGAATTCTTCACTAAGGAATTTGTCGGTGAGGAAATTCCTTAGCGAAGAACTACTTGCAGCGGAATAAGTACTCAGAAGTAAGCATAGAAGAATACATGCATGGTCATCATGATGAAATGAAGACAATCACAGAGTACAGAAAGCGTAGTCATAGGATAACACAAGATGAAGACAAACAGACTTAAGAAATTGAACTGAGGAAATTGAGAAAGTCTTCAGTCAAAGTCTTCAAACACATATATGAACAAACACTCAACACAGTAATGAGGAAATGAATGAGTTGAGGAGATAGAACCAGATAGGTTGGTGAAGACAATGGTTTGGTAGACCAGTTCCAACTGCTGTCTCAGTTGTACATCTGGTTGGAGCGGCTGAGTATTTAAACTCGAGGACACACAGTCCTGGACACCCAGTCGCTGAACATGCAGCTCAGGACACCAAGTACTCACCGTATTCTCCTTGAACTAAGGTCACACAGACCTCGTCCAATCACTCGTGGTAAGTCTTCAGGCGACTTCCAAACCTTCACAGACTCGGTCACTCGGCGATCCACAATTCCTATTGGATGCTCTAGACCATGACGCCTAACCGTCTGGAAGAAGCACAGTCTTCAAAGGTAACAAGCGTCGGATCCACTCAGGATCAATTTCTTCAGTGATGCTCAATCACTTTGGGTTTGTAGGGGTTTGGTTTTTGGGTTTTCCTCACTCGATGATTTTCGCTCAGAGTCCTCGGAGGATGGGATGCTCTCAATTGACAAGTGTCAGTTTCTCTCGGAGCAGCCAACCAGCTAGTGGTTGAAGGGGGCGGCTATTTATAGCCTAGGGAGCAGCCCGACATGATAAGACATAAATTCCCTTCAATGATAATGACCGTTAGGTGGATAAGATATTTTGGGACAGCTGGCACGCAAGAAGACAAAGAACGGTCGGAAATTTGACTCTCAAATTCCTCGTGGCTATCATGTTCTCATCGTAGGCAATCCAAGACAAAGCGAATTCCTAACTCCTCGGTCAGACAAATTCTCAACACTGTAAGAACTTCGCTCTCACATCAAGAAATTGACTGAACTGTATGAGATTTCCAAAGGCTTCACTCAAGGGATTGGTAGGTGTAGGATTTTGAGTTGAGCATCACATGGAAATTTTTCCTTAGTATTTCCTCGACCCCTTTAACAAAGATAGTGTTTCCTATGACTCAAGAAAGAGAAAATGAAACTACGAAAACAAAAGTCTTCACGCTTCATGTTCCTCAAATGAATACCAAGTCTTCAAGGTCACACCAATTTCTTCACTTTCAAAGTCTTCGAAAATCTTCGAATATCAAAGTCTTCATCAAGAACTTCATTTTAGGGTCGACTTTCTCTCAGAAATATCAAACTCCTCATAGACTTATAGACCTGTGTACACTCACAAACGCATTAGTCCCTTAACCTATAAGTCTTCAATACACCAAAATCACTAAGGGGCACTAGATGCACTTACATATAGCTTGGAGGATGGGTCAAGTCTACAACAACCTGCCGATGATGTATCCTATTGTGCTATATAAACACGCATGCGTCCCTGCGCCAGATGCATACGCTTCCACGCCTCAATTCTTACACATGTAAGGGTGGAAACGAATCAAATTTCTAAGGTGAATAATAAAACAAGTAAAATTTGACCACTTATTTCACTTTATAGTTGGATAATTGGAATAGCCGCTACCACTTTCCACCCCTAGGTTCTTCAAATTAGATGGTAATTAGGGCAGTAGTTCCTAGGTACTAATTAGTTAGTAAGAACTAGGTACTAATTAGATACTAGTTTATTTTTATTTATAGTAAGTTTATTTTTAGTAAGAACTAGTTGAATTAATAGAACTAGTTAGTAAGAACTTTGTGCTATTTTTTTAGTTAAAGCATTTTTTCCCGCATCGACGTGGATGATGCATATCCCGCATCCTCGTTGTCGAGTCGGCGCAGGACGACACCTGCTTGACGAGATGGGCCATGTCCGGGACTGGGCTCCGCCGGGGTAGTACTGGGAGGCGCTACCTACCGGGGGGCGCAGGTTGGTGAGGAGCCAGCCTGTCGTTGACCCGGACCTTCTTTGGTGGCGGTCGCGTGGGCCAGTGAGGGTCCAGAGGCTCGAGGACTCCGCGGAGGTGGTGCGTCACCGTGTCAGTGAGGAGGACGCGCACGTCCGTCGCTACTTGTTTGCGTTGGAGCACAGGTTCTCCAATACCTGGCAGGTCCTCCAGGGATCTCACTGGAGCTAGGATCCCGTGATGGTTCCTTCTCTGTGGGTGTCCACCGCCCGCGCCGATACCCGTCGTGTGCTAGGATTTTAGTTGTATTAGTGATGTTATATGTATGAAACTATTCGGGATGTATTAGTGATAATATTCGACGATGTACGGACGCATGAGATGATTTACTTTTGCTTATTGAATGCATGCTAAATTGAGTCCTATCAGATATTTTGAAATGTATATCTTGTGTTGTTCAATATCCAAGTGGCCGGTCATGTTTGCAGGTTACACCTCGGAGTGGCCTATGTTTTACCGGAGTGTTGATTCATTTCCGTTCCGGCAAATTTCAGGCGCTCGATATGTCCTATTTTAGCAAAGGTCATGCCGGATTTTTCTGTGAATTTTCGCATGACTTGTGCCAGAATATTTAGGAAATATCTAGTGCCTCGGATTTGTGTGTTGAGTATCCTGGTAGTTGTCTTTGATCGATTTTCAAGTAATGTTTTAACTATGAACGTAGGAAATGTCTGACGACGAAAAGGATTTTGGTATTTGCAAGTAGTGCAAAGACGAGCGCGGCCTGTGCGACGGAATCTTCCTAGATGATGATAGGCGCTTCAGCATCAAGCTGGACGAGAACTTCGAAGTGGATACTGTAAGTCACAACGACAAGTCTTTTTTTATAATTAAGCATGACATCTGCATCATTTGCTTCGACTTATATTTTTTTATTATTCTACTAGCGTATCCCCTGCCATGCAAGAGTTTTTGTATTGGATAAGATAGGTTTCAGTCATACTATGGAGGTAAAGAAAGTTCACTTGAAGACCGAGCATGGTTATATTTTCCACGCAAAATTATACAATTCAGACGACTACACCTATTTTGGATGCAAAACATGGCGACCACTATGCAAGACTTATGCATTTGAGCCTGATATGGTTATCACCTTTGATATTCGTCCGAAGATGATATTGAAGGTAATACCGACATCTGGTCGATGTGCGACGCCTCGATTATACCATTATGTAAGTTTCTCAACCATATTTATGTCTTTGATATTGTTTATTCAAAAATAGTTGACAACTAATTTGTATTGTCAGTTATTTCGGTGCAAGCAAACATGTCCAGCGCTTGGTTGACAGGACCTACTACTGTCCCGGGGCTGAACTCAACTGCGAGGAGCTAAGTCATTATGTTTCATGGCTTGCAGATCTTGATACTGTCAAGACAAATTTTCTTCCTGCATTTAGAAATGTTAGTACTGAAAACGTGCGACCAATAGTGTTCGTAATGAGCTACGGTCACATCTATTTAGAAGGATGGTAAGTGAGGGAGTCCTAGATTAGGGGGTGTCCGGATAGCCGAACTATCATCTGTGGCCGGACTCCTGGACTATGAAGATACAAGATTGAAGACTTCGTCCCGTGTCCGGATGGGACTTTCCTAGGCGTGGAAGGCAAGCTTGGCGATACGGATATGTAGATCTCCTACCATTGTAAACGACTCTGTGTAACCCTAACCCTCTTCGGTGTCTATATAAACCGGAGGGTTTTAGTCCGTAGGACGAACAACAATCATACCATAGGCTAGCTTCTAGGGTTTAGCCTCTCTGATCTCGTGGTAGATCTACTCTTATACTACCCATATCATCAATATTTATCAAGCAGGAGTAGGGTTTTACCTCCATCGAGAGGGCCCGAACCTGGGTAAAAACATCGTGTCCCTTGTCTCCTGTTACCATCCACCTAGACGCACAGTTCGGGACCCCCTACCCGAGATCCGCCGGTTTTGACACCGACATTGGTGCTTTCATTGAGAGCTCCTCTGTGTCGTCACCTTTAGGCCCGATGGCTCCTTCACTCATCAATAACGACGCGGTCCAGGATGAGACTTTTCTCCCCAGACAGATCTTCGTATTCGGCAGCTTTGCACTGCGGGCCAATTCGCTAGACCATCTGGAGCAGATCGAAAGCCACGCCCCTGGCCCTCAGGTCAGATTTGGGAGTTTGAACTACACGGACGACGTCCGTGGAGACTTGATCTTCGACGGATTCGAGCCATAGCCAAGCGCGCCGCACTGCTTCGATGGGCACGATCTAGCTCTGCCACCGAACAGTGCCCTGGAGGCCGCACCAGTGTCCGCTCCGACCCTTAGCTCGGAGTCGACTTCGCCGATCGAGGACGAGTGGCTAGACACCGCCTCGGGGGCTGCGATCCCTATGGCGATTGAGCCGACCATCATCCCTGTCCTTTGCGAAGCTCGTGACTCCAAAGTGCTGGACTCCTATCCGGACTCCGAACCTTCCGCGCCCCTGCCAATCGAATCCGATTGGGCACCGGTCATGGAATTCACTGCCGCATACATCTTTCAGCACTCGCCCTTTGGCGACATCCTGAATTCACTAAAATCTCTCTCTTTATTAGGAGAGCCCTGGCCAGACTATGGTCAGCAAGGTTGGGATGCGGACGACGAAGAAATTCGACGCCCACCCACCACCCACTTCGTAGCCACTGTCGAAAGTTTAAACGACGTGCTCGATTTCGACTCCGAAGACATCGACGGTATGGACGACGATGCAGGAGATAATTATGAACCAGCACCTATAGGGTACCGGACAGCCACCTCATCTCATGATGTATATATGGTGGATACACCTAAAGGAAGCGACGACGAGGAACAACGGGACGCTACGAAGGATAATTCCCTCGAAAAGCAGCCAAAACGGCGACGTAAGCGCCGCTCAAAGTCCCGCCTCGACAAAGACAGCATCCATACAGACCCAGCCGAGCAGGGCGAACCGGTGGACGACGAACATTCCATCGAGCAACCATCCGAACAAGATAACTTGGATAAACAATCCGTCCCCGGGGAAGATAACAGTCCGGACGATCTCACACCGGACAAATTGTTGGAGTAGAAGAACCTCCACAAAAGGCTCGTCGCCACTGCACGTAGCCTGAAAAAGAAGAAGCGGAAGCTAAAAACAGCGGAAGATGCACTCAGAATCAGATGGAGCAAAGTACTCAACACCACAGACAAATACGGCGACAGTTGCCAAACAAAGAGCTACCCGAAGCGCAAACTACTGCTCGAATTCGATGAGGAGGTCATAGAGCCCCCACAATCAAAGAACAAAGAGGCCGCCCGGTCGGATAGACGACCACATGGCAAACATAGAGCGGCAAGAGGCGCCGCACACAAGTCGGCACGCGATCCACATAAGGATTCGCACCAAAAGGATGGCCCAGTCAGGTCTATCTATGGGCCAAGAAAACAGGCTCTAGAAAGCAATGCAACACGTCGAGTATTCGAACATCACGGCACACCCAAATATAGGGGTGCCGCACACCCCCTATGTTTCACCGATGAGGTGCTGGATTATGAATTTCCAGTGGGATTCAAACCTGTAAACATAGAGGCATACGACGGAACAACAGACCCTGGAGTCTGGATTGAGGATTACATCCTCCACATACACATGGCTAGAGGAGATGACCTCCACGCCATAAAATACTTACCCCTCAAGCTTAAAGGGCCAGCCTAGCATTGGCTCAAAAGCCTCCCAAAAATACGATTGGAAGTTGGGAAGAGCTCGAGGATGCGTTTCGGGCAAATTTTCAGGGGACTTATGTCCGCCCTCCGGATGCAGACGATTTAAGTCACATAACTCAATAGCCCGGAGAGTCAGCTCGCAAATTCTGGAACAGGTTCCTCACAAAAAAGAACCAAATAGTCGACTGTCCGGACGCCGAAGCCTTAGCAGCTTTCAAACACAACGTCCGAGACGAATGGCTCGCCAGAGACCATGGCCAGGAAAAGCCGAGAACAATGGCCGCATTAACAAGCCTCATGACCCGCTTTTGCGCGAGAGAGGATAGCTGGCTGGCAAGATGCAGTACCATTGACCCAAGTACATCCGAAGTCAGGGATGGAAATGGGAAACCACGACACAGCAAGGACCAGCGCTGGACCAAGGGAAACAAACCGAAGAGCACGACAGTCAACGCCGGATTCAAAAGCTCTCGACAGAATAATAAAATACTGCCCCTTAAGGATAACAGCGACGAGCTATCCAACTTAAACAAAATCTTGGACAAGATATGCCAAATCCACAGTACTCCCGGGAAGCCTGCAAACCATACCCACAGAGATTGTTGGGTCTTCAAGCAGTCCGGCAGACTCAACGCCGAACACAAGGGGCTCGACACACTAAGTGAGGACGATGACGAACCCCACAAGCAGACCACCGGAAAACAAAAGAATTTCCCACAAGAGGTCAAAACAGTAAACTCACTTCAAGTGACAAAAGGGAAAAACAGAGCGGGGCCCATTGAAATACGCGCCGCACGGTCTATCCCAGCGGAGTCCCGACATTGGTTGTCAAAACCAATCACCTTCGACCATCAGGATTACTCCAGAAGTATCCGGAACGCAGGATGGACTGCCTTGATATTAGATCCTATAATCGACGGACTCCAATTTACACAAGTCCTAATGGACGGCGGCAGTGATCTAAACCTGCTATATGAGGACACAATCCGCAGAATGGGGATAGACCCAGCCGAAATTCGCCACAGCAGCACTTCCTTTCAAGGGGTAATGCCAGGCCCATATGCCCATTGTACGGGCTCCCTACAGCTAGAAGTTGTGTTTGGCTCATCCGACAACTTCCGTCGCGAAAAGTTAACCTTCCACATCGCCCCATTTAAAAGTAGCTATCAAGCACTACTGGGACGTGAAGCTTTCCCCCGCTTCAACGCAATACCGCATTATGCATCTCTTACACTTAAAATGCCCGGTCCACGTGGCATCATCTCACTAAAAGGAAATATTGAGCGTTCCTCGAGCACGGAAGAATGTGAGACTGCCTTGACAGCCACACATTAATCCGGCTTCGCTAATCAAAGCACTCAAACAGGTCGTCCATACCCCGGACACGGTTAGACGAGTCCGGCGTAAACATACAAGAGCTTACTAGCCGCATACCCCTGTACAAGGGGCTCCACGCATGTACAACAAGAGACCATAAAGCTCAATTTTGTTCATTTTTTGAATCGTACTATGTTTATTTAATATAAAGTACATTTTTCGGACGTTCTTTTTTCAACTAAGTTCCTCTCTTTTACAGATGAACACCGTGCTACACCCGTCCAGGATACGGCACAACGGAGACACAGGCGCAGACGTGCAGTAGGGACCCGTTGCAAGGATTCTTTTCAGATTAAGACCCAGCGTAAACCTTTTTTACTGTCTCTTGTTGATACACATCCCCCGGTTTCTTGATGTAACCGAGGATGAGGCTGGCATTTTGGCATCGGCCGCGTCAGAATTTTGCGCGTACCTGGACACCAGGGGCTTGTTAACAAGGGCGTTGTTCGGCCCGTTTTCATAAAGACCGAATACCTTTGGGAGTGTTCGGCGTCTCGAGTTTGTCCTTATATGCATCAGCTCCGAATCATGTCTTTGGTCAAATGTTGGGTTTGCCCAGCTCCTGTGTTTTGCTGCCTTACATTCCATTCTATCGACTAACGCGGCACTAGGAGAACTACTGCGATTGTGCCCCGGTTCGGCCAGGTGAGCACCTCAGTAGAGAAAGCCGATAACTGACTGTCATGATATAGCGTGAGAATGGTCAACCACTCGATGACCCACCGGAATGCTTAGAATTCCTCCGCATTAACGAAGGACCGTTTCCTGGTCAGGCACATACGCGCCCCAAATTCGGGAGAGCGCGGTGCCCCTAGGGGCTGTATAGTAGCCCCACCATCGAACTCCTGTGGCTAAGTGAAAGTGATAAAGCATTATAGTCCGGTTGCCTAGTTTGCTACGCTATAACCTCCTTTACAGGACCAAGACGTTGGATTAAGTGTGAAAATGCACCTTTTTGCAAACACCCCCGCATTATGTGCATGGGGGCTGAAGCCGAAGACTGCCATCTTTCAGGTTATATACACATATACATTAACGGCCGCACATGAGGTATCTTACTACTTGAATGCACAAGTATAAAAAGCTCTTATATTCTATTGAAACATTGTTTCACAAATCATACATGTCATTCGAACATAATATCCTTCGAGCACTGTGTCTCTATTAAACGAGCGCCCTGCAGGACTTCCTCAAAATAGTGCTCGACAAGCACTCAGCTTCCGTCCGAATCTTGGGATGCAACGTCGATGGCCTTCATCTCCGCCCAGTATGTCTTGACACGGGCAAGAGCCATCCGCGCACCCTCATGCATGCCGACCGCTTCATTGCATCGATATGCGGCACCGCACCAAGGAACTGCTGCACCAAGCCAAAATAACTCCTCGGCTCGGGCCTTTTCGGCCACAAATGAGTCACGACAACCTTCATGGCAACTCCGGACAACCTATTCAGCTCAGCCCATTCGGCTAACCGATCGGTTAATGGAAGTGGATGCTCTGGATTACGGAATTGCGACCAAAACAGCTCTTCCATTCCGCGATCCTTTTGATCTCGGAAGTGCTCGACCGCGTCCGCGGCACTCGCCACTAAGTCCAGATAAGCATCCTCCGCACCCCATAGCCGGTCCAACTGAGCATATTTCGGATCCATGAACTTCCTACGCAGCAGAAAGGGCTTTCCAGCCGCGATATCCCCGGCTTGATGTAGCTCCTCCTTTATAGCTCTCATCGCGGAGCGAGCATCCTTGGCCTCGGTGGTGGCCTTTTTCAGGTCCTCTTGCTCCGCTCGACCTTCTTTTTCAAGAAACTCGCAGCGGTCGGTAGCATTCTTCAACTTCACGGCCATCTCGGCCATTTCCTTCTTGCTTCGGCAGTGAGCAGCCTGTTCGGCTTTTAGCTCTTCGGCCGCCTTTAAGGCAGCCGCATCACTTTTCCTGGCTTGCTCCTTGGCTCGGGCGAGCTCCGCCCGAAGGTTCTCCATAGCAGTAGCACCATCTGCATTAAGCATACATGTTGTAAGGCATGGGCGTCAAGCTCCCTTACCAGGTGTCCGCGGACAAGTTGCATACCTTGTGACTCGTCAAGCCGCTTATTGACAAGCGCGATGTCCGCATCCGCCACGTCAAGTTGCCGCTTCATTTCGGCAAATTCATCAGTCCGGCTGGCCACCGGACGCTCCGCCACCTACATAGGAAAGGCGACATTTTATAACTGAGATTATGATCCTCGGCGCGCTGTCACTTTTGACAACGTACCGAGTCTCAGGGGCTACTATCTATACAGGGCGCATTCTATATGCAAAACTGTCAGAAGGTACATCATTTTGCGTACCTCAAACCCCGTCAGTAAACTTTTGACGGCCTCATGCAATCTGCTCTCAGCGGATGAAATTATTTCAATCACCATACCCATTAATGCACGGTGATCTTCTGAGATAGACGCTCGCCCGAGAAGATCCTTCAACTCCTCCGACCGTACACCAGTTGGTGCCGGACTCATCCGATGGCCTTTTTTGAAGGCCGGACGCAGAGGGCTTTGAGGGGACATACGACGGCCTTCCAGCCCCGCCGGACTCGGGGAAACCCTGCGCGATGACACCTTAGGGTTGCCCGCCTCGCATGACGGTACGGCAGGTGGAGGCGTTTCGCTCTCCATCATCTCCGGACGAAGACCCCCCGAAGATGAGCTCTGCTGAGAAGGGCTGAGATCTGAACTACAAGGTAAAATTTCGGTTATCTTCAGAAATAAAACGTGGATGTCTCTTGCTTTAAAACTCCCCTCTCTACTTACGTCTCGCTGGAGCGTTGATCTCCTTGGGGAAATAATGCGGCCGAGACACCTCCCGGCACAGGACCCTCTGCCGAAAATTTCTTCCCTCGCTTTGTGGCTTTGGTCTCCGGATCTTCAGAGGCGGTCCTCTTCTCCCCCTGAATAGAGGGATTTGTCGATCCCTCCTTTCTTGATAGCCTCCTTCGCGGAGGGAGTAACTTCCCTGTTCCCCCCTTTGCCCTCCTCCAAAGGCGCGGCCTCCAGCATCCTGGTTAACACGGAATCCGACGTGGTCTCAGGGCGGGGGGCTGGACACCTTATCAGCTTTGCTTTCGCTATCCACTCCTGTTCAAGGGACAACTCTTTTAAAGGCAAGTTTATGATAAATGTACGGATAGCGTGTCCGGGTACATGACTACTTACTTGAGTATCCGGGCGATTGCAGCTCAGACCTGTGTCCTCGGTCAAGTCCGGACACATCTCTTGTGATCCGAAGAACAGTTTATACATCTCCACGGGCGTCGCGCCCATAAAATGTTGGAGAGCTCGTGGTCCCTCCGGATTAAACTCCCACAGGCGGAGGGGGGCGACGCAGGCAGGAGGCGCCGAATCAGCATGACCTGCGCTACTACGACCAGATTGATCTCTCTCTCTAGGAGGTCTCGAATACGGCCCTGCAACAGAGGTACGTCCTTGGACGGCCCCCAGTCAAGCCCTTTATTGACCCACGACGCCAGCCGCAGTGGAGGACCTGAGCGGAAGGCAGGTGCCGCCACCCATTTGGTGCCCCTGGGAGCGGTGATATAAAACCACTCTTGTTGCCATAGACTGAGCTCCTCTTGAAAAGAGCCCTCGGGCCATGGAGCGTCAGCATTCTTGCTTATAACAGCCCCTCCGCACTCTGCCTGCTGCCCCTTGATCATCTTCGGCTCCACTTTGAAGGTATTGAGCCACAATCCGAAGTGAGGGGTAATGCGGAGGAAGGCTTCGCATACGACAATGAACGATGAGATGTGGAGGATGGACTCCGGATCCAAGTCATGGAATTCCAGCCCATAATAAAACATGAGCCCCCTCACGAAGGGGTCCGTCGGGAAGCCTAAACCCCGAAGGAAGTGGGACACGAACACCACACTCTCACCAGGCTCGGGAGTGGGAATAACCTGTCCTTGGGCAGGCAGCTTATGCGAAATTTCGCCGGTTAGATACCTGGCGTCTCTCAGCTTTAGCACGTCTTCTTCCGTGATGGAGGAAGGCATCCACCGGCCAGGCAGGTCGGAACCGGACATCATCGAAGGTCCGAAGCACCTGAATCTGGAGCTTTGGGTGTTGGAACTCGAGGCGAGGGGCGGATTCGATTGAGATTGAAAGAAAGGAGCGGGCCTTGGTCTCGTTATAAATAGGTTGAATACCAAGAGCCCTCCCCGTGACTGTTTGGGACTCGCCTTCGATAGAGGAGGTGTGCCAAAGGGCACGACTGGGTTACCCATGCCCGTATTGATGAGAATCCCGGAATAAGGGGGCACGATCTCCGCTTTGATAAGACGTGCCAAGGAAACTGCCTCGCTAAACATGCTGAGATGGGACAGTAAAAACGATTCGAATAAAGGCCTGGCCGTGGTGTGATGTCACGCCCGCGAATACGCCGCAGAGATATGTGTAAAGATTATTCTCTACGGTGGTATGTGGAACTTGTTTTGTAGAGCCGACACTATCCTTGTGTTCAAAATCTTCTATGAAGAATTCGAGGAGGAACCCGCCTTGCAATGTCGAAGACAATATGCTACCGGACTCGTCGTCATTGAAGCCTGGTTCAGGGCTCTTGAGGAGTCCCGGATTAGGGGTGTCCAGATAGCGAACTATCATCCGTGGCCGACTCGGACTATGAAGATACAAGATTGAAGACTTCGTCCCGTGTCCGGATGGGACTTTCCTTGGCGTGGAAGGCAAGCTTGGCGATACGGATATGTAGATCTCCTACCATTGTAACCGACTCAGGTAACCCTAACCCTCTTCGGTGTCTATATAAACCGGAGGGTTTTAGTCCGAGGATCGAACAAAAATCATACCATAGGCTAGCTTCTAGGGTTTAGCCTCTCTTATCTCGTGGTAGATCTACTCTTGTACTACCCATATCATCAATATTAATCAAGTAGGAGTAGGGTTTTACCTCCATCGAGAGGGCCCGAACCTGGGAAAAAACATCGTGTCCCTTGTCTCCTGTTACCATCCGCCTAGACGCACAGTTCAGGACCCCCTACCCGAGATCCGCCGGTTTTGACACCGACAGTAAGATTTTTACTATTTGTCCTTAGTGCATCTTTTCCATACATTATTTTTGAAGCTAAACTTCATTGCTAAGTATGTTACCATACGATGTTCTTCAACAGGGACTCCTGATGAATGTTGTGCCTTATGGGATCGAGACTAAAGGTACCATGAGTATTATTAGCTTACGGCCAAGATATCCTACAGATTACTTTAGTGCATTCAAGATCAGCGGCGGATGCTTAATAGTGCAAGACTGGACCAAATATGTGATGGGGGAGCGCAGAGAAGTACTAGGGGGCAGCAAACAGATGCGCTACCCACGATTAGGAGACATGTTCATCTGCATGCTCCAACTTGATCAAGGAGGAGAGCTACACATGTTTTATGTTATTTAGTTTGAGGATGATGATGTGCTACACTATTACTATGATGATAAAATAGCTAGTGTTGGTGGTAATGACTATGATGATTATTATTAGCTACTGTTAGTGGTGATTAAATAAATACTATTGGTGGTAATGACTATAATGATGATTAAATAGCTTGTGCTGGCGGATTACATTCAAGTGGAGGCAACATGGGGGGCACATCGAAAGTACTACTAGTCCAAACTAGATCAAGTTTGAATTAGTAGTATACTTTTGACATGCACCACATATTGCCTCCACTTGAACCTAGTCCACCTTCATTTGACACACTGTTATGGACATAATGAGTAAACCTCATAACTGGTATTGTACCAATATTTGTATGATGGCGCATAAATACACTAAAAATAAAAAAAATAAAAAAATACTAGTAGCGATGGAGAGAAAACACGCTGCCAGTAGTTACATTAGCAGTAGCGTGGGATTGAACAAACGCTGCAGCTATTTGTCCTAGCAGTAGCGCCTTATCAGTAGCGCGCCTACCCGCGCTATTATTAAGCACAAAACCAGCGCTAATGCAAGGGTTTTCCCTAGTAGTGAAGACGCAATGCGGCCGGCGGAACAGATCCATCAACCGGCCGGGTGCAAAATTTAGTGGAGTATCTCCATTGATTGACGCATGCATGCATGTGCAGATAAGTAATTATACAAGATAATCTATTGGTAGCTAGTACGACAACAATCTATCTACACCCATGTCTCAATCTGGATTGCCGCCGGTGAACTGTTCACACACAAGAACAATGCAAAGAGCGCAAAGTAAGAATCCCACGGTGCAGAACAGAAGCGAGAGGAGGAGCACGACAAACGGCGCAGGGCCGCTCTCGAAGTCGTGCATCAGGTAGATGGTGAAGCCGACAAGCGTGACGCCCCCACATCCCAGGAGGCAGATCATCGCCCACCTGCTACACTCCCGGGGCTCCGCCTTCGCGGTCGCCAGCAGTTGCTCCTGCTCGCCGTTGTTGGCCATCGTACGCGAGCCCTAAGCTTGAGTACCTGGTTTCTTAATTTTCTAGGGTTGGTTATTTTGGTGTTGTTTGGTCTGGTACCAACGATTGCCTGTACTAATGTCGGTGGGAAATGACACCTATGGGATCACAAGAATCCCTACTGCGGTTGCGGGGCGCGAGGGTCGTGAGAAGAGCGGATCAAACAGGTAGCACACGATTCATTTATCCAGGTTCGGGCCGCGAGGATGCGTAAAACCCTACTCCTGCTTTGGTGGATTGTATATCTGTGTTCTTGAGCTAGCTATGGGGCGTGAGGAGCTCCAAAAAGCTGAATCCTTCTCCTGGTCGCCTCGGGCCTCTTTTATAGGAAAGGGGCTGCCATAGTGGCAGACAGGAGGTGGAAAGGGTACAGTAATGCGAGTTTATCCCTCGTATTACATGACAAGGCACATTTAATGTGCCCTGCTTAGGTGTCCTTACTTTATCGGGGTCGGGGGAGAGTCCCGTCTCGTCCGTCGCCGCTCCCTCTTGTGTCGACACGCGCCCTGGCCAGCGGTGCTCGTGGTGCCATGTAGGCAGGCACGCAGCTGAGGTGGCGCAGTGGTGGGTCTCCACGAAGATCTGCATGCCGCCACGCAGGTGCCTGCCCAACTGGTTGGGTTGGCAGCTGCATGCGAACGGAGGTGGAGGTGTGACTGGTGCTGGCCTGATGGTGGCCCCACGGGTGTCCTCGGCAAGGGCCTTGCCGGGGCCCCGGCAAGGGTCTTGCCACGGCGCTTGCTGTCATCCCCGGCAAGGCTCTTGCCGGGGCCTTGTGGTTCTTCTTGGCTGGGATCCCGCCAAGGATCATCATCTTCTCAAGTGTGTATCTGATCTTGAATGTCTTCACAAAGATCTGCATGCCACCACGGGGATGTCTCCCGAATCCTTGCCCCATGGCGGTAGTGGACTCAAGGGTGACTCGCTTCATAGGCGTGGGGTGAGCTGCCCCGGCAAGGGTCTTGCCGGGCCTGCTAGAACCTCTCCCCGGCAAGGACCTTGCCGGGGGAGTCCGCTTCCCACCTTGCTCTTTGTGGTCTTGGTCTTGGCGTCGTTCCGCTCCTCTTCGGCTTCGGTCTTACCTTGGTTTCACCTTCCTCGCCGTGCTTGGCGCGGCAGCGCCCGTGGCTCAGACTGCCCGTGCACAGCCATGGGGGTACAAAGAGTGTACCCCTCTTTTTGTACACCGACAGGAGCCCCCGGGCCTGGGCCACACATAAGCGCGACGTGTTATTGGGCCAGGCCCAAGAACGGTGCGCGGGCAGGCGGGGCGGTTTTTACCGCGGTAAGTTTCCTTCGCGCGCTAAGCCCCCATGCTTCCTGCGCGTGGCGTGGCGTGGGGAGGCGTGGGCGTGACGTGGGCGGCATGCGCGGGGCTGAGCTCTGCGCGCATGCGTCACGTCGTAATAAAGAGGCAGTGCGCGTCCTCCCCTGAAACGGAGGGAGGCGTCGAGGCGCGGCCTTTTTACTGAATGGGGCCGACGCGGGGTCTTCAAGGCGTCCACTCCCCACGATCACGGGGCGGGGAGAGGTCGCCTCATCCATCGCTTCGGTCCAGCACGCCCGCCACACGGCCCCCATGCGCTTGGGGTGGCGAACGGTGGAGGCGGAAAACCGGGGCGCGGCGGGCTGGAGTAGCGGGCCGGTCCCAGTCCCCTGCGCCTTCCGTGTCTTGATTGGCTGAGCGGGGCGGCCGAGCCTCACCCCGTTCCTTTATAAAGAGCGGGAGGGGAGGGATGGCGTCCCACATTCCTTCATCTCCTTCTTTCTTCAGCTTCTGCTCCCCTCCTCCCATTCGACATGGAGAGAGGGAATTCTGGTCCTTCAACGGTGGCAGTGAGGGTCGCCGCTCGACAGCGCATCCCTCCTTCCCTTGCTCCTGCGGTGGCGGAGCCAGCCGCGAGGGGGAGGGCAAGGGGGCGAGGCCGTGGGCGAGGCCGAGGCGCCCGTAGAAGAGGAGGACGGGGTGGCGCGTCGGTCTCGCCTCCGCCAGCAGCTCCTCCTCCCATGGAGGGCCATGTTGGCGATGACCCTTGTGAGTTCTTCGTCAGGCTGCGCCGGCCGCCTCGCCGTCGCCTTCGTCTCCCGACCCCATTTGCGAGCGAGATGGAGCTGGACCCACCTGAGTCACTGCGGCTGCACATGAGGGGCTGTGGGATCAGCGGTACGCGAGTCCGCGTCGACTTCCCAGCCCCTCACGTGATGTATCTTGGTCGAGGGTGGAAGACGTTCGCCCATATCCACCACTTGACGGCGGGGCTCACTCTCCATTTAAGCTGATGGAGGGCGGCCTCCTCTCCGTCAAGGTCTTCGGGTGCTTTGGGACTCGGGCAAGGTGCTGCGTGGAGAGGTCTTCTGATAGCAAAGACCCCTCCTCAAGCGGGAGCGGCGAGGAGGACAGCGGCAGCGACGACGAGGTTAGCGGGCGGCAGGATGACGGGTCCGACTAGGTGTCGGGCGTCGCTCCGTGCGGCACCGGCATCCCCATCATCCGTGCCGCCAGCTCCTTGAACTTCTCGGGGTCGTCTCCTTGGGCGGCTGGCGTTGGGAGGCTGCGGAAGAGGAAGAGGGCGGGCGGCAAGGCCGTCAAGTCGGAGTACGCGCACATCGACGCATTCGACGCGTGCTGACGTCCTGCCGCCTCGTCTTCAAACTCTACTCCCGGTGTCGCCATCACCATCCAGCCTTTGGACGGCCACCGAGATGATCTCTTGGTGTCCTCTGCCACCTGTAGCTTGCCTAGGCGCTCCTTTTGCCTTTTTCGCCTCCTTGACCTACCTCCTGAGGAGAGGGACAAGAAAGGGGTTACGGGCATATTATCTTTTTTCATCTTGTAAGCCTTCGGGCCTTAGCTGAATTTAGGACTTGTAATCCCATTATTCATGTTTTTCATTCCCTATGGACTGTACCTGAATGGAATGTTTTTAATGAAAAAGGGATGTTTGCCGGGTCGTTTGTTTGTGGGTAGAACCCACGACAAGGAGCGAGTCCTTGATATCTTTAAGATAAACATTTCCTTACCCGGCAACAGGCCTTGCTGTCTTCCCACTTTGCTCAACCTTTCCCACGCGTTCGGCGGAGGCAGGGATGAAGTGGGTTTAAGCCCCTTGTTCCATCCTTTTGCTGCCGTGACTACAACCAAACCTGGCCCCAGGAACGAGCCCCAGGGCCTAGAGTTTTAGGGGAGCATGGTAGCTTTAGGAAGAAACGAGGTTTCACATACCTCAGTCCATAAGGGGATGCATGACAAGGGATGAAAAACTTATCTGAAGTTGCAGCCCCCGGCAACTTTGGTTTGCCGTGGATGAACCTTTGCTCTTGCAGCCCCCGGTAATATTGGCTTGCCGCGGTCTAGATGCTGGTCCGTCCTTCTCCTCCTTTTCATCCTTAAGTGGTCCGGCAAGGATATGTGTGAGTCCTATGAACCAACAAAGATGAAAGAACGGCAAAGGGATGCACACTCGACCTCTAAGCTAGGGGTTAGTCGCCGCCAAGCACTATCAACCCTAACCAAGAACGAGACTCGACCTAGCATGCATGCTATAACTTAGGGCGCCAGCGCTTCATTTATTTATGCTCAGGTTCTGCGCATGGCTTTGTACAAATGGTTACATGCATCATCGGCAATGCTTGTACAAAAGGTGGCTTGCCGGGGGGCCCGGCAAGTCACGCTTCTGAGTAAAACTTGCGAAGATGCTCAATGTTCCAGGAATTACTCACAGGAACGGCATCTTCGGTCTCCAGGTGGACTGCGCCGGGCCTGGTGACTCGTATTACCCGATAAGGGCCTTCCCACTTCGGCGTCAACTTGTTGGAATTCTTGGCTGATTGAACGCGCCGAAGAACAAGGTTGCCTGCCTCAAGGGTCCGGGCATGAACCTTGCGGCTATGGTAGCGGCGCAAGGCTTGCTGGTAGCGTGCTGCTCTCACAGCCGCCCGAAGACGATCTTCCTCAAGGAGTAGTGCGTCGTCTTGCCGCAGTTGCTCTTGCTCAAGCTCATCATAAGCGAGCACTCGAGGTGACCCGTGTATGAGTTCAGTGGGGATAACTGCTTCCGCCCCGTATACCAGGGCGAAGGGTGTCTGGCCGGTGGCTCGATTTGGTGTCGTCCTGATTGACCAAAGAACCGCCAGCAACTCATCAATCCAGCGCCTTTCGCTCTTGTGCAGCCTATCAAAGGTCTTGGTCCTTAAGCCTCGCAACACTTCAGCATTTGCCCTCTCAGCTTCTCCGTTGCTTCGTGGGTGAGCAACGGAAGCGAAACAGACTTTGCTGCCGAGGTCTTGAGTATATTGCATGAAGGTGCGGCTTGTGAACTGTGTGCCGTTGTCGGTGATGACCCTGTTGGGTACACCGAAACGGCACACTGGCCCCTTGAAGAACTTGACGGTCGATTGAGCTATGACCTTCCTCACTGCCTCCACTTCCGGCCACTTTGTGAACTTGTCGATTGCAACGTACAAGTACTCAAATCCCCCGACAGCGTGGGGGAAAGGGCCCAGTATGTCGAGCCCCCAGACCGAGAAGGGCCAGGAGAGAGGAATGGTTTGAAGGGCTTGAGCTGGCTGATGAAGCTTTCTTGAATGGAACTGACACGCTTCACACCTGGTGACGAGTGTTGTTGCATCCTGGAGGGCGGTGGGCCAGAAGAAACCTTGCCGGAATGCCTTGCCGGCAAGGGCTCTTGACCCGATGTGGGATCCACATATGCCTTCGTGTATCTCTGCCAACAGCTCCAGTCCTTCCTCACGAGGGATGCACTTCAATTTCACAACGTTCGGTCTCTTCCTGTACAGGACGTCATCGACGAACTGGTACATGGCAGAGCGACGGGCTACTTTTTCTGCTTCTTCCTGATTTTCTTCTTCACGGGCCGTGCATGAGGACAGACAGCAAGGTGGTGCTCAACCACCTCCCTGGGAACGCCGGGGATGTCGAAAGCTTGCCATGCAAACACATCGACATTCGCCCGCAGGAAGGTGACGAGCGCGTTTTCCTATTTGTCGTCAAGGGTGGAGCTTATGGTAAAAGCTCCTCCCGTGCCGTCCCCATTGACGGAAACCCTCTTGGTTCCCGGTGGCGTGGCCCTGGACTTCTTGCTTCCGCCGTCGGAGCTCTCTGGTACGTCCTCGACGACAGCGCTACTCTCCGAAGAGGTGCGCTTGCCGGAGTGCGTGCCCGAGGTCTCACCGGCCTTCTTCTTCTTCTTCCCTCCCGGGGTCCCAGCAGTAGGAGCAAGTGGCTCTACGGCGGCGGCCGCCGCGATTGCTTGCTGGTACAGTTGGTTGGCGCAGATCAGCGCATCTTTCTTGTCGGAGGGGATGGTGATGATCGTCACGGGCCATGGCATCTTCAGGGTGTTGTACGCGTAGTGCGACGCCGCCATGAATTTGGCCAGCACTGGCCGGCCAAGGATCCCGTTGTAGGGCAAGGGGATCTTGGCAACATCAAACACAATCTTCTCCGTCCTGAAGTTCAGGTCGCTTCCAAAAGTTACGGGCAGCGTGACCTTTCCCTTGGGTTGGCTTCTTCCCGGGCTGACCCTTGAACGCGTGCCGCCTCTTCGAGGTCTCCATCAGGAATCTGCAGCTTCTCGATCACGGCAGGCGAGATCAAGTTCAGACCGGCCCCGCCATCGACTAACATCTTTGTCACCTTGAGGTTGCGTATCGTTGGTGAAACCAACAACGGCAAACACCCGACCGCAGTAGTACGATCGGGGTGATCCTCAGAGTAAAAAATGATAGGTGTGCTGGACCACTTCAGCGGCCTTTGGGCATCAAACGACGGCTCTGCCGCTGTAATCTCTCGCGCCCACTGTTTAAGCTGGCGCCGAGAGGTATGCAGCGAAGCGCCGCCATCGACGCACATGGCCTCTGTAGCTTTCTGAAACTCTTGATCGCCGGACTCGTCGTCCTCTTCGTGATCGTCATCTTCTGGTTTTCTGTCACAGCCCCGAGCGGGCCACTCTTGTTGTTTATCCTTGCCGCGACGGCCCGCCTGGCCGTCGCGCTTCTTGTCGGATCCCTCAGCACCGTCTTGGCCCTTCTCCTTGCCCCGCCTCTCATATTCAGCTCCCTGCTTCTCAGCGAGGAGCTCAACCTGTCGGCAGTCTTGGAGAGCATGGCCTTTGGTGCGATGGATCTTGCAGTACCGCTTGTCGGAGTTGCCTGGCTTCTCGGTAGCCGCCAAGGCCCGGCAGGCGACACATCCAGCAATTTCCTTGTCGGGGTCATCTGCCTTGGTTTTCTTGGTGGAGCCGGTGTCATCAGATCCCTCGACGGAAAGCACGGCTTTTCCTTTGCGCTTCCTGTTGCGGCGCCGGCCTTTCTTCGCCGGGGCGGCGGTGTCCTCATCTGAGGAGTCGGTTTCCACGCCGGCGTCTTCGCCGGGGTACTTCCTTCCTCTTCAGCCGGGCACATCTGTCGGCGAACATAGAGCTCATGACATCCTTCACCTTGTTCATCGCCACTCTTCGCGCATCTTGCGGTTACGTGACGCTCGATGGAACGCGCTGATGATGGCGGCGGGTGAACATCGGTATATTGTATCGCACCCGCTGAACCTCTGGATGTACTTGCGGAGACTCTCGCCCCTTCCGGGAATGACGTGCAGATCACTTGCTTGGCCATGAGCTTGGTGACCGCCAAGAAAGGCGCCCACGAACTCATGGCACAACCGACCAGGAGGAAATGGAGTCTACCGCAAGTGCATCAACCATGACATGGCGTTGGGTTTAAGAGCCAACGGAAAGTAATTCGCAAGCACCTTATCGTCGCGGGCTCCGGCAGCCTGCATCGCGATGGTGTAGACGCTGAGGAACTCGGACGGGTGGGTCTTGCCTCCGTATCGCCTACGTCAGGTTTGAAAGTGCGGTGAGTGGGCCACTGGAACTGCTGCAGCTCACGGGTAAAAGCCGGGCAGCCTACCTCGTAAGGCAGGCCTCCAGGGCTCTCCGGTGCCGGGTGGTCAACAGCGGGCCCTGCTCGCCTATCTGACTGGTGGCGTGCTCCGCGCCGGCGCTCGATGGTGGTCCGAGCGTATTCATGTTCCTGATCCCGAAGGACCTGGCGTTGGTCCCGGCGGGTCCGCGGGTCGGACGACGCTACGGAGATCTCGTCGCCCGTAACGTCGCGACGGGCAGGTGTCCGTGGTATCGGGCAAGGAGGAGGCGAATGCACCGTGGTCGCGGCGCCGCCAGCTTTCCTACCGCTGGTACGCGGGACCCCGTCGAAACGTCGACCCGGGGGCTCCGCTGGGCTCAGCTCGTATTTGTTGGCCACCGCAACAAGGCTTCGGATGGTGGTTTCCATTCGCCGAAGTTTCCCGTAGTGGGAGGAAAATCGAGGAGCAATCGTCTTGTAGCGCCAAGGCTTCTGCTGGCGTCGGTGGCAGCGAAACCTGCACGGATCGCGACGCGCTTTGACTTCTGACCGTGTCAGAAGGAGCTCTATCGCGACCGCGCGGCCGCAAGCCATCTTCACCAGCGCCTCGGCGAGCGGGCAGGTCTTCTACATCCCGGGAGTGGCGCTCGGGGCTCTTCCCACGGCGACGCACGGAGTCTTTGGTGCGGCCACGCCGTTCGTCGTGGGCCGCTTGAGAGGAGCGCGCCGCTGGCGCTAGCGTGGGAGTCTTGGAAGCCCTTGCGTCGCCCTCAGGCGGGGCGGCAGCGAGCCTGGAAGGCCCCGCGCCACCCGCGGAGGGCCCGGCTCCTCCTAAACACCGACTGCTGGGACGGCATTGGTGTTCCCGAACAGCGCCCCGGGTCCTTTCAGCGACCGGTCCGCTGCTCACCCGCGTCGGGGCGGGATGCCCGGCCTCCGACGGGCCAACCGCCACCGTCGTCTTCTTCTTGGGCGCCATGATGATGAAGAAGCGTCGAACTAACTGCTAAAGCCGATTCTCACAACTTCGCCCCCTTCCCCTACCTGGCGCGCCAAAGATGTCGGTGGGAAACGACACCTATGGGTTCACAAGAATCCCTACTGCGGTTGCGGGGCGCGGGGGTCGTGAGAATAGCGGATCAAACAGGTAGCACACGATTCGTTTATCCAGGTTTGGGCCGCGAGGATGCGTAAAACCCTACTCCTGCTTTGGTGGATTGTATATTTGTGTTCTTGAGCTAGCTATGGGGCGTGAGGAGCTCCAAAAAGCCAAATCCTTCTCCTGGTCGCCTCGGGCCTCCTTTTATAGGAAAGGGGCTGCCATAGTGGCACACAGGAGGTGGAAAGGGTACAGTAATGCGAGTTTATCCCTCGTATTACATGACAAGGCGCATTTAATGCGCCCTGCTTAGGTGTCCTTACTTTATCGGGGTCGGGGGAGAGTCCCGTCCCGTCCGTCGCCGCTCCCTCTGGTGTCGACACGCGCCCTGGCCAGCGGTGCTCGTGGTGCCATGTAGGCAGGCACGCAGCTGAGGTGGCACAGTGGCGGGTCTCCAGGAAGATCTGCATGCCGCCACGCCGGTGCCTGCCTAACTGGTTGGGTTGGCAGCTGCATGCGAACGGCGGTGGAGGTGCGACTGGTGCGGGCCTGATGGTGGCCCCACGGGTGTCCTTGGCAAGGGCCTTGCCGGGGCCCCGGCAAGGGTCTTGCGGCGGCGCTTGCTGTCATCCCCGGCAAGGCTCTTGCCGGGGGCCTTATGGTTCTTCTTGGCTGGGATCCCGCCAAGGATCATCATCTTCTCAAGTGTGTATCTGATCTTGAATGTCTTCACAAAGATCTGCATGCCACCACGGGGATGTCTCCCGAATCCTTGCCCCATGGGGTAGTGGACTCAAGGGTGACTCGCTCCGAGGCGTGGGGTGAGCTGCCCGGCAAGGGTCTTGCTGGCCTGCTAGAACTGCTCCCGGCAAGGACCTTGCCGGGGGAGTCCGCTTCCCCCCTTGCTCTTTATGGTCTTGGTCTTGGCGTCGTTCCGCTCCTCTTCGGCTTCGGTCTTACCTTGGTTTCACCTTCCTCGCCGTGCTTGGTGCGGCAGCGCCCGTGGCTCAGACTGCCCGTGCACAGCCATGGGGGTACAAAGAGTGTACCCCTCTTTTTGTACACCCACAACTATAACATTTAAAGGGAAGGTGTACGTATATACTAGTATTATACATGTAACTATAGGTTGTTCGATTTCCTTTTTGTTGAGATGCTGCTTGTCTGTTCGGGTTGGTCTTCCACCGGCAGGTTACCTACGAGACTACGATCGATGCAGTGTAGTTCAGGAAAACCATTTTGATTTTGTCTACACCTTTTCTTTTTTGCGGGGAAAATTTGTATACACCTTAGGTGAATATATACTGAATTGAATCCAATCCGAGACCAATTCACACTAGCTAGCCCATGGCGTAATACTATTTTTTTAGGAAAATAGCAAGACTCTTCTGCGATTTTTTAATATTACTAGCAAACATACCCGTGTGTTGCAACCGGAGAAAAATGTTTGCATGTTCTCCCATTAAAAAACACAACATAGAAAGCACGGGAATCAGGATGTGGTAGACTGATAGATAAATATGCAAATTTTGCTGCTTTTATCTTGTTTTGGCTCACATGTAAACATCTAGAAAACCTCACCTTGTCCGAAGTTGGTGTCGAGGAAGGCGAATCTTTGATAAAATAACCCAGAAAAACATGCACAATTTTTTTTTGAGAAAAGGCCGTTATGGATAGCTTTATTGAATAGAAATAATGTTTACATCATCCACGAGCTCCTTAACCAAACAGTCTGGAGGCTCGTCAATTAAGAGAGTACTTATTACAGGAACTAAAATTCGCTACCACATGAGCTGCTTGATACAAGAACGTAAACAATGCTTAAAGATAACATTTCCAATTGAGGAGACTATATCCACACACCCCGCAAACACTGCCGCTGCTTCATCCCACCATCGTGTATGACCAGTGCAGAAGTTAATAACTTGGAGAGAGTCGGACTCCGCCTCTATCCGATCAAAGCCAAGAGAATTAGCAAATAAACGACCATCTCTCATTGCCAGAGCTTCAATAGTGATTGCATCAGCTGTGAAAGAAATAAATTTGCATTGGTAGGCGATGAAGTTTCCCCTTGCATCTCAAAGAACAGCCAATGTTGCCTCCATTCCTTCATCTGCAAATAAAGCTGCATCAACATTTAATTTTGTGAATCCTGGATCTGGTTTTCACCATTTTGTTTGAGACAACTCCAATGCCCTGTAGATGGTGATTGCAAATTCTGAATAATTGAAAGAATTGATATTGGACATCTCCAAGAAGGTGGGACTGCTTCATTTTGCGTAATTCGTCTTCTAATCCACCATAGATGCCATGCCCCTACAACCAAGGCTTGGTTGAAATTAACATTCGAGTGTAAAGGTTGTTGATGATCAGGGAGCGACAAGATATGCTCAAATATAATTGAACCCGATTGTTCAATAAGCCCCCACATGCCCAGCCGTCACCAAAGATCCTTCGCGTGCATGCACTAAAACAATAAGTGCCTGATGTTCTCTGCCCCCTGATAACAGATTGGGCACGCTCTGTCTGAGCCGACATGTCTGTTTGTCGGGATAGCCTTTAATGGAATGGTGCCACGCAAAACCCTCCATCAGAATACCTGAACTTTACGTGGCACCGATAGTTTCCATATCGCATTCCATACTGCCAAAGGTGCAGAACCACTTGGCCACTCCATCCTATTTGCATGTGCACTGAAAGTGTGCAACCATTGCAAGTGGTAAGTTGTTCGAACCGAGAAGAAACCTGAACGGTTTGGTTGCCATGCTATGAAATCATCGAATCCTTGATGGTGAATAGGAATTTGTAGTATTCTTCGAGCATCCACTGCATAGAATATATCTCCCACAAGGTCCTCATCCCAAGTACCGGACACCGGATCTATAAGTTCACAAACCCTTGAGAGAACTATTTGGTTCCTTGGCGTGATTACTTTCACGTCCGAGCTAGAAGGAATTCAAGGGTCCTTCCAAATGTTCACTTCTTCTCCTGTACAGACTCTCCAAATGTACCCTTTTGAAGGTTTCCAATCCTTTTAGGATACTTTAACATGTGAATGAAGACCCGTTATTTGGTGTAGCACTTAATATATTCCAATTAGGATAGCTAGTCATCAACCCGTGCACCTGCACGGGCTAGCTATTTGAATAAATATTAGTAAACTTTTTTTTAAAGAATATTTATATATAAAAAATGCATGATTTACGGATACCAAGATGCAGAAAAAAAATCAGGGTTTACTATCTAAAACACTTTAACACATAGCTTGTTTTACTGCAAATGAATCTCAAAACAGTTGTTTCTTCATTTCACGAACACATGGAGAAAACCGATCGATAAAAAATGAATACGTGGGGAACCAAAATCTTAAGTTACTTATGACTCTTAACTGACAACTATAATCTTGTAATGCCGATATAATTTTGAAATGTAAACATTAAAATATGTTTGATTTACTATTCCTTTTACAGCGTTTAAGCATATGCCACTTTGCTGCCATGCTTGAACTTATTGTTTGAAATTAGCATATAAAACATTCTTAGTTGTTCAAAAGCCCACGGTAAAAAGAAAAGAGGTTAAAGTTGGTAGCAAAAACAAAAATTACAGGTTTATGTCTGGTATATCTGATACAAAACTTCAATGGTTGTACATGAATGTAATTATCGGCTGTTCTTTTGACATCTTATCATTTTAGGTATCTATCAAAAGATTTTTCCTCCACTCCACGCATCCGAACGACATTACTTTCATCCTCATTTAATATACATATAGATTAAACATGTTTACAGTTGAATTGGAGATATTGGGGGTGTCAAATTTGATAGACTAAGATAGCAGGTCAGAACAAATATTGTTTGTGGGAGTCACGGGATGCATGCCACTTCGCAAAATCCGATACAAAACAGATATTAGGTAATACAGCGTGATCAGTTAAGAAAAACAATTCTGAAGGACATCTACATACGAACTACAATCTGGCAGTACTTTGAGTAATAATAAACTTTGAACAAATGAAAAGTAGCTGTGTAAAGCTAACTGTTACGACCTGGCTTGTGATTTTAACACCAAGCTATAACATTTAGAAGTAGACGTGATTACAGAGTATCAACATGCACCTCCTTTCTAAAATAAAACTTGTTGCCGAAATAAGTTGTATCAAACTGGCTGCTATTCTATTTTTTTCACGCAATCAATAATCATGATTCTTTGCAAGAAATCATGAGCATTTACCAACCAATTAATTCAACAGTAGTTACATTATATGGAGAAAAGAAAAGTCTAGTCAGTACATCATGGCTAGAATATCATATTTGGACAGACATTTTGTTCTGTTGTAGCCACAAAACATGCAGGATAGAATATTTAAGAACTAACGACAGAACAATATTAGCTGAGATGAAGCCTTGAACAGTTATAGATTGGAATCTTCAGAAAAAAATAATTCTTACAAACAATACAGATTAATGATGCACTAAGCAAGCTCTCTCCCAATGAACAAAAATGTACCTCATTAGAACACTGACAAATTTTAATGTCAACAGTACATGGACAATTGAATAGATGCAGAACACTGTGAGCTCAGCTGGTCAGATATTATTCTAAATCATGACGCCCTACACAACAAAATGGCAAATGAGAGGTGTAAAAAATAATGGCAAATGAGGCACCTCCAAGCTGGGTCCATGGTTGTTCTCGTGTGATTTCATTAGACATATGCCATTGTCACATGCTACTGATGGGATAATTGGAGGAAGAGACGATCTGCTAGCCTTTTATCGGCATGATGTCGATAGCCTTAAAAGTATCAACAGGTTTGAATATATCAGGCTACTGCAGGTAATTTTTTGCATATATACATAAGAAACTGGTACAAAGAGCGTCACCTCCGGTCCTAGATTTCAAATGGTTTTCATATAGATTTTGCACCAATTCCCCCAAGAGAAGAACAATGTAGCATCTGAAATTTGAAGTTATCTATACATATCAGAATCATTCCCAAATGTGCTTCTTATTAGCTAACATAAATCTTGAATCAACTGAAGCTTTAGGAAATAAGGAACTATTTCAGTACAACTTTAGGAAATACATGCAGAGTAGTAGATTACGACATACACTTGCCATGTATCTCTCATACTTGATATTCTTCAAAGAGATTTAATTATTATAGTACTGTGTGCTCCATGTACAGAAACTTCATGGACGTTGTGCATGGATTTTCAATGCACAAAATCTCTTTCACCTCCATGTAGTTTCCTGGTCCAAAATGGCTTTGATAACAGATGAGGATAATATTTGATGAACTAAGTATAGAACTCCCACACAACTCTTGTGTGGTACTGAGGATACCGAAACAAAACAAAAAGAACTTAGGACTGAACTCTAAGTCAACCCTTGCGTGGTACAGAGGATACCTAGACAAAATAAACAATTGTAAGAAGAAATCTTTGGATCAGCTAATACAGTATTAAGAATAGAATTAAAAGTGACACAACCACTTAAGAACGATTACCATGAAAATAATGAAAAACAAAACAGCTGTACGGCAGGTGAGCTTGGATCATAAACAAACATGGAGTAGAAGATCTATCGAAAAGGCAATCTATTTATCTTTGTAGAGGTTGATGGCATAGTTTCAAAAGCCGTCCAACAAAAGCTATATATATCATGATGAGATTACAAAAATAGAGGTGTCGGTGTGTTAGTATCCTAATCATGATTACATATGGAAGGTTGCAGGTTGCACATATTGCCTACTGGGTGAATTTGAGAAATCAGTGTTTAGCCGAAGAGGATTCCTGGGGCCGTTTAAGACGGTTGTGTGCACTGCATTACCTGGATCGCTGATGACCATCGCGCTGCTGCTACAACCAAAATTGCAGCCTCGCAAACCTGAGCCAAGGTGACGCTTTGGTGGAACAGCGCCATGGAAATTAAAGCATACGACGGTGCTGGTGGGATGACTAAAACTGTAGCTTCTAATTTTGAGGTTGGATGTGACACTCCCGGCGGAGTAGGTCGTTGAAGGTCGGGGACAGGAGCACTCGAGAGAACGTCAAGGAGAAGGCCGTGGAAAATCATGGGACGGGAGGACTTGGGGAATATCTAGATGGGAACCTAACCTAACTGCAGGTAGGCAAAGCAGAATAGGTAGATCCGATAGGTAGGACTCTAGGAGGAAGAATTTCACACGGAGATGGGTTGGTAACGTGGGAGAATTATGTACGTGGCTTGTTAGGAGGGCATTTTTCGTTTTTTTTTTGAATTATGTAGTACTTGTTTTTTTTTTGAGAATTCTGTACGTGGTTTCCAGGAGGGATGCTTTTTTTCTTCTGCTAGTCATTACCTACGTGTTGGTTGGGCCAGATTGTTTATTTTTTCCAGCAAGATTATTGTAACGCAAATCGTAAGGTCAAGATAAATCAATTGCATAGAATCAACGGTTAAAATATTCTTAATGATGTGGATTAACATGGGAGTTCGTATGGTGCCTCCAATTAGTAAATAGAAGATACTTGGCCTTTAATACTCTTGCTACTCAGTAACAAGCCTCCAACATTGTTTTGTGGGCATAGCTAGGTTGAACGAGTATACGTCACCAAACCCCATACCTCCTTCACTCTTAGCAATACGAAATTTCCACCATGCCAACCAGTGCACCCTC
Source organism: Aegilops longissima (assembly GCA_021605205.1). NCBI lineage: Eukaryota > Viridiplantae > Streptophyta > Magnoliopsida > Poales > Poaceae > Aegilops > Aegilops longissima. Next base: position 49,000,408 of record CM038677.1, on the reverse strand, counting down.
TTATGATCTTCATCATCACCCCACCAAAACTAAGCAATAATATCTGTAATTTCCTTGCATATCCCCTTAGGAATACTAAACACTGACATTGCAAAAACTAGAATAGCTTGTGCGGCAACTTTTTATCAATATTTCTTTGCCCCCGGTGGACAATTGTTTCACCATCCACCCTACTAATCTCACCTAAATTCTTTCAACAAAGTGCCTGTAACAATCACTCTAATCTGATGGAAATACTCCCTAGAGGCAATAATAAAATGGTTATTATTATATTTCCTTAATCATGATAAAGTTTCATTATTCATGCTAGAATTTTATTGACTGGAAACTTAAATACATGTGTGGATACATAAACAAATATGTGTCCCTAGTGAGCCTCTACTAGAGTAGCTCGTTGATCAAAGATGGTTAATGTTTCCTAACCATAGGCATGAGTTGCCATTTGATAAGGGGATCACATCATTAGGAGAATGATGTGATGGTCAAGACCCATCTGTTGGCTTAGCATATGATCGTTCAGTTTATTGCTATTGCTTTCTTAATGTCAAATACATATTCCTTCGACTATGAGATCACGAAACTCCCGGATACCAGAGGAATACCTTGTGTGCTATCAAACGTCACAACGTAACTGGGTGAGTTGTGAGCTATCAAACTCCCCTATAAAGATGCTCTACAGGTATCTCCGAAGGTATCTGTTGAGTTGGCATGGATCGAGATTAGGATTTGTCACTCCGTGTATCAGAGAGGTATCTCTGGGCCCTCTCGGTAATACACATCACCAAGAAGCTTGCAAGAAAAATGACTAAAGAGTTCGTTACGAGATGATTTATTACAGAACAAGTAACGAGACTTGCTGGTAACGAGATTGAACTAGGTATAAAGATATTGACGATTGAATCTCGGGCAAGTAACATGCCGATAGACAAAGGGAATTACATATATTGTCATAATGGTTCGACCGATAAAGATCTTCGTAGAATATGTAGGAACCAATATGGGATTCCAGATTTCGCTATTGGTTATTGACCAGAGAGGTGTCTCGGTCTTGTCTACATTGTTCTCGAACCCGTAGGGTCCGCACACTTAACGTTCGTTGACAATATAGTGTTATATGAGTTACGTGATTTGGTGACCAAATGTTGTTCGGAGTCCCGGATGAGATCACGGATATGACGTGGAGATTCGGAATAGTCCGGAGGTAAAGATTGATATATAGTACGATATTATTCGGACACCGGAAAGGTTTCGGAGCGTATCGGGTAGTCATCGGATCACCGGAAGGGGTTCCGGGAGGCCCCGGGAGGTTTATGGGCCTAATGGGCCAAGGGGAGGCACACACACCAGCCTACAAGGGGGCTAGCGCGCCCTCTCCCTAGCCGCCGACCCTTGAGAAAGGAAAGGAGGGGGCTAGCCCCTCCTGCCTTCCCTCCTCATGGGAGAAAGGAAAGGGGGGAGGGGGGCGCCACCTCCTCCTGCCTTCTCTCTGGCGCCAAATAAGGAAGGGTGGCGCCAAAGGGCAGGTGCCCAAGGGGGCTGGATGGCCACCTTGGGGCGCACCCAAGGCTGCCAACTTTGGTACTTGATCGGTTGGATCGCAGAGAAGTTCAACTACATCAATCGCGTTAATAAACGCTTCCGCTTACGGTCTATGAGGGTACGTAGACACACTCTCCCCTCTCGTTGCTATGCATCTCCATGGATAGATCTTGCGTGTGCGTAGAATTTTTTTGTTTTCCATGCAACGTTTCCCAACATTATCTGCCCCAACCATAGCTGGCAGCCCAAGATATTTATCTGGTAAGGCCTCTATATATGTCAATATGAAGGATTTGACTGATTTCTGTTTTTGACACCACACTGGCATTGGGACTGAAAATATGCTTGATTTTGCCAGACTCACCAATTTTCCTAAGCCTACACAATAGGTGTCCAGTACTTGCTGTAAGGAAGTTGCATTCAACACATCTGCTCTCATGACAATTAGAGAATCATCAACAAATAAAAGGTCTGAAACTGATGGTGCATTTCTGCACACCCTAATCCCATTCATGCCACCAACTTCTTCTTCATACTGCAACATACTAGACAGACCTTCTGCATAGATGAGGAACAAATATGAAGGGGTCTCCCTGCCGAATTCCCCTAGAAATGATAAACATGCCAGTTCCATGGGAATTAAATCTTACTTTGTATCTCACAGTTGAAATACATGCCATGATTATATGAATCCAAAGGCTATGAAATCCAAGTTTCTCCATCATACTTCTCAAGAAAATCCACTCCATTTGGCCGTAGGCTTATGCATATCCAACTTGACTGCACAAAGTCCTGCCAAGGGATGGCAATGGGTACCCATTATCCACGTACCCCTGCGTGTAAAAACCCTATTAGGGTGAGGGTATGAGACAAAAAAATACCCATGGGTATATAAATAGGAAATGTTAAACCTAGGTACAGTGGGTACGGGTGTGGGATCATATAACCCATACCCATTTACCCATGTACCCATATAAAATCTATATGAACTCAAAATTATCTCTACACTTTTCATGAATTTGTGAACTCAAAATGTATGACTATGTGATGATGTTTTGATGTGTTATTGTTTACGAGAAAGTGATGTTGTTTATTAAATATGTTGTTGTTTATGATGTGTTGTTTTTATAATATGTTGTGGTTTATAGATTATAATTATATGTTATTACTTATGACTATGAGTTGTTCAAACTGACGCTTTGCAAACATGGATAATTTTACCCGCGGGTACACATCACCCTGTTAGGTAACGGTTATGGGAAAAAATTGTACCCATTGACGGGTATGGGTAAGGGTGATGGGTAAGATTAGAGGTGACGGGTAAGGGTATGGGGTGGCTCCACCCATACCCAGACCCTGCGGGTGCCATCCCTGGTCCTGCCTGCCCTGCCCTAGTATTCTTGATTTTATGAACACATTCATAGGCAATTAGAACATAGTCAGTGATGAGTCTTCCATAAAATTCTTTATCCATGTGGTTACTAAGAACAAAAGTTAATTTTTAATATAACTATTAATATCCATAATATTTGTGCTTTAGGTCCTATCCCAACACCGAGTTATTTATATAGCCTGAATTAACCATGCCTATTATCTACGGCATGTAAGTACGCAATACATAGACAAACAGAGTGTCACTAGTATGCCTCTACTTGACTAGCTCGTTGATCAAAGATGGTTATGTTTCCTAACGATAGACATGTGTTGTCATTTGATAAACGGGATCACATCATTAGGAGAATGATGTAATTGACTTGACCCATTCCGTTAGCATAGCAGTTGATCGTTTTAGTTTACTGATGTTGCTTTCTTCATGACATATACATGTTCCTATGACTATGAGATTATGCAACTCCCGATTACCGGACGAACACTTTGTGTGCTACCAAACATCACAACGTAACTGGGTGATTATAAAGGTGCTCTACAGGTGTCTCCGATGGTACTTGTTGAGTTGGCATAGATCGAGATTAGGATTTGTCACTCCGATTGTCGGAGAGGTATCGCAGGGCTCTCTCGGTAATGGACATAACTATAATCCTTGGAAGAAATGTGACTAATGAGTTAGTTGCGGGATGATACATTACGGAACGAGTAAAGAGACTTGCTGATAACGATATTGAGCTAGGTATTGAGATACCAACGATCGAATCTCGGGCAAGTAACATACCGTTGACAAAGGGAACAATGTATGTTGTTATGCTGTTTGACCGATAAAGATCTTGGTAGAATATGTAGGAACCAATATGAGCATCCAGGTTCCGCTATTGGTTATTGATCGGAGACGTGTCTCGGTCATGTCTACATAGTTCTCAAACCCGTAGGGTCCGCACGCTTAAAGTTCTGTGACGATTGGTATTATGAGTTTATGTGTTTTGATGTACCGAAGGTAGTTCAGAGTCCCGGATGTGATCACGTACATGACGAGGAGTCTCAAAATAGTCGAGACATAAAGATTGGTATATTGGAAGCCTATATTTGGACATCCTAAGTGTTCTGGGTGAAATCGGGTTTTTACTGGAGTGCCGGAGGGGTTACCGGAACCCCATGGGGGTTAATGGGCCTTGTTGGGCCCTAGTGGAGAGAGAGAGGGGTCGGCCAGGGCAGGCCGCGCGCCCCCTCCCCCTCTGGTCCGAATTGGACTAGGAAGGGGGGGGCGGTGCCCCCCTTTCCTTCTCATTCTCCCCCTTCCTTTCCCCCTCCTAGTAGGAGTAGGAAAGGGGGAGTCCTACTCCTACTAGGAGGAGCACTCCTCCTCCTTGCGCGCCCTACAGGGCCGGCCCGCCTTCCCCCTTGCTCCTTTATATACGAGGGCAAGGGGCACCCTAGAACACACAAGTTGATCATTGATCTCTCTTAGCCGTGTGCGGTGCCCCCCTCTACCATAATCCACCTCGGTCATATCGTAGCGGTGCTTTGGCGAAGCCCTGCGTCGGTAACTTCATCAACATCGTCATCACGCCGTCATGCTGACGAAACTCTCCCTCGAGCTCTACTGGATCGTGAGTTCGCGGGACGTCACCGAGCTGAACGTGTGCTGAACACGGAGGTACCGTATGTTCGTACTGAGGATCGGTCGATCGTGAAGATGTACGACTACTTCAACCGCATTGTCATAACGCTTTCGATTCGGTCTACGAGGGTACATGGACACACTCTCCCCTCTCGTTGCTATGCATCACCATGATCTTGCGTGTGCGTAGGATTTTTTTTGAAATTACTACGTTCCCCAACATTGGCATCCGAGCCAGGTTTATGCGTAGATGTTATATGCACGAGTAGAATACAAGTGAGTTGTAGGCGATACAAGTCATACTGCTTACCAGCATGTCATACTTTGGTTCGGCGGTATTGTTGGATGAAGCGGCCCGGACCGACATTACACGTACGCTTACGTGAGACTGGTTCTACCGACGTGCTTCGCACACAGGTGGCTGGCGGGTGTCAGTTTCTCCAACTTTAGTTGAATCGAGTGTGGCTACGCCCGGTTCTTGTTGAAGGTTAAAACAACACTAACTTGACGAAATATCGTTGTGGTTTTGATGCGTAGGTAAGAACGGTTCTTGCTCAGCCCATAGCAGCCACGTAAAACTTGCAACAACAAACTAGAGGACGTCTAACTTGTTTTTGCAGGGCATGTTGTGATGTGATATGGTCATGGCATGATGCTATATTTTATTGTATGAGATGATCATGTTTTGTAACAGAGTTATCGGCAACTGGCAGGAGCCATATGGTTGTACTTTATTATATGCAATGCAATCGCCCTGTAATTGCTTTACTTTTTCACTAAGTGGCAGCGATAGTTGTAGAAGCAATAGTTGGCAAGACGATAACGATGCTACGATGGAGATCATGGTGTCGCGCCGGTGACGATGGTGATCATGACGGTGCTTTGGAGATGGAGATCAAAGGCACAAGATGATGATGGCCATATCATATCACTTATATTGATTGCATGTGATGTTTATCCTTTATGCATCTTATTCTGCTTGATTGACGGTAGCATTGTAAGATGATCTCTCACTAAATTTCAAGGTATAAGTGTTCTCCCTGAGTATGCACCGTTGCCAAAGTTCGTCGTGCCGAGACACCACGTGATGATCGAGTGTGATAAGCTCTACGTTCACATACAACGGGTGTAAGCCAGTTTTGCAGACGGAGAAATACTCGGGTTAAACTTGACGAGCCTAGCATATGAAGATATGGCCTCGGAACACTGAGACCGAAAGGTAGAGCGTGAATCATATAGTAGATATGATCAACATAGTGATGTTCACCATTGAAAACTACTCCATCTCACGTGATGATCGGACATGGTTTAGTTGATATGGATCACGTGATCACTTAGATGATTAGAGGGATGTTTATCTAAGTGGGAGTTCTTTAATAATTTGATTAACTGAACTTTAATTTATCATGAACTTAGTACCTGATAGTATTTTGCATGTCTATGTTGTTGTAGATAGATGGCCCGTGCTGTTGTTCCGTTGAATTTTAATGCGTTCCTTGAGAAAGCAAAGTTGAAAGATGATGGTAGAAATTACACGGACTGGGTCCATGACTTGAGGATTATCCTCATTGCTGCACAGAAGAATTACGTCCTAGAAGCACCGCTAGGTGTACCACCCGCGCCGGCAAACATTGTGAATGCCTGGCAGTCGCATGTTGATGACTACTCAATAGTTCAGTGTGCCATGGTTTACTGCTTAGAACCGGGACTTCAATGATGTTTTGAACGTCATGGAGCATATGAGATGTTCCAGGAGTTGAAGTTAATATTTCAAGCAAATGCCCGGATTGAGAGATATGAAGTCTCCAATAAGTTCTGCAACTGCAAGATGGAGGAGAATAGTTCTGTCAGTGAGCATATACTCAGAATGTCTGGGTACTGCAATCACTTGATTCAAATGGGATTTAATCTTCCGGATGATAGTGTTATTGACAGAATTCTTCAATCACTGCCACCAAGCTACAAGAGCTTCATGATGAACTATAACATGCAAGGGATGGATAAGACAATTCCCGAGCTCTTCGCAATGCTAAAAGCTGCGGAGGTAGAAATCAAGAAGGAGCATCAAGTGTTGATGGTTAACAAGACCACCGGTTTCAAGAAAAAGGGCAAAGGGAAGAAGAAGGGGAACTTCAAGAAGAACGGCAAACACGTTGTTGTTCAGGAGAAGAAACCCAAGTCTGGACCTAATCCTGAGACTGAGTGCTTCTACTGCAAAGGGACTAGTCACTGGAAGCGGAACTGCCCCAAGTATTTGGCGGATAAGAAGGATGGCAAGGTGAACAAAGGTATATGTGATATACATGTTATTGATCTGTACCTTACTAAAGCTCGCAGTAGCACCTGGGTATTTGAAACTGGTTCTGTTGCTAATATTTGCAACTCGAAACAGGGACTACAGATTAAGCGAAGATTGTCTAAGGACGAGGTGACAATGCGCGTGGGAAATGGTTCCAAAGTCGATGTGATCACCGTCGGCGCGCTACCTCTACATCTACCTTCGGGATTAGTTTTAGACCTAAATAATTATTATTTGGTGCCAGTGTTGAGCATGAACATTATATCTGGATCTTGTTTGATGCGACACGGTTATTCATTTAAATCAGAGATTAATGGTTGTTCTATTTATATGAGTAATATCTTTTATGGTCATGCACCCTTGAAGAGTGGTCTATTTTTATTAAATCTCGATAGTAGTGATACACATATTCATAATGTAGAAACCAAAAGATGCAGAGTTGATAATGATAGTGCAACTTATTTGTGGCACTGACGTTTGGGTCATGTTGGTGTAAAGCGTAGGAAGAAACTCCATACTGATGGACTTTTGGAATCACTTGATTATGAATCACTTGGTACTTGCGAACCATGCCTCATGGGCATGATGACTAAAACGCCGTTCTCCAGAACAATGGAGCGAGCAACCGATTTGTTGAAGTCATACATACTGATGTATGTGGTCCAATGAATATTGAGGCTCGCGGTGGGTATCATTATTATCTCACCTTCACAGATGATTTGAGCAGATATGGGTATATCTACTTAATGAAACATAAGTCTGAGACATTTGAAAAGTTCAAAGAATTTCAGAGTGAAGTGGAAAATCGTCATAACAAGAAAATAAAATTTCTACGATCTGATCGTGGAGGAGATTATTTGAGTTACGAGTTTGGTCTTCGTTTGAAACAATTCGGAATAGTTTCGCAACTCACGCCACCCAGAACACCACAACGTAATGGTTTGTCCGAACGTCATAATCATACTTTACTAGATATGGTGCGATCTATGATGTCTCTTACCGATTTACCGCTATTGTTTTGGGGTTATGCTTTAGAGATAGCTGCATTCACGGTAAATAGGGCACCATCTAAATCCGTTGAGACGACGCATTATGAACTATGGTTTGGCAAGAAACCAAAGTTGTCATTTCTTAAAGTTTGGTGCTGCGACGCTTATGTGAAAAAGCTTCAACCTGATAAGCTCGAACCCAAATCGGAGAAATGTGTCTTCATAGGATACCCAAAGGAGACTGTTGGGTACACCTTCTATCATAGATCCGAAGGCAAAACATTTGTTGCTAAGAATGGATCCTTTCTAGAGAGGGAGTTTCTCTCAAAAGAAGTGAGTGGGAGGAAAATAGAACTTGGAGGTAACTATACCTGCTCCCTTATTGGAAAGTACTCCATCACAGAAACCGGTTCCTGTGACACCTACACCAATTAGTGAGGAAGTTAATGATGATGATCATGAAACTTCGGATCAAGTTATACTACCGAACATCGTAGGTCAACCAGATTAAGATCCGCACGAGAGTGGTACGGTAATCCTGTTCTGGAGGTCATGTTACTTGACCATGACGAACCTACGAACTATGAGGAAGTGATGATGAGCCCAGATTCCGAAAAATGGCTTGAGGCCATGAAATCTGAGATGGGATCCATGTATGAGAACAAAGTGTGGACTTTGGTTGACTTGCCCGATGATCGGCAAGCCATCGAGAAAAAAATGGATCTTCAAGAAGAAGACTGACGCTGACGGTACGTTACTGTCTACAAAGCTCGACTTGTTGCGAAAGGTTTTTGACAAGTTCAAGGAGTTGACTATGATGAGACCTTCGCACCCGTACCGATGCTTAAGTCCGTCCGAATCATGTTAGCAATTGCCACATTTTATGATTATGAATTTTGGCAAATGGATGTGAAGACTGCATTCCTGAATGGATTTCTGGAAGAAGAGTTGTATATGATGCAACCTGAAGGTTTTTTCGATCCAAAGGGTGCTAACAAAGTGTGCAAGCTCTAGCGATCCATTTATGGACGGAGTTGGAATAAACGTTTTGATAGTGTGATCAAAGCATATGGTTTTATACAGACTTTTGAAGAAGCCTGTATTTACAAGAAAGTGAGTGGGAGCTCTGTAGCGTTTCTAATATTATATGTGTATGACATATTGTTGATTGGAAATGATATAGAATTTCTGGATAGCATAAAAGGATACTTGAATAAGAGTTTTTCAATGAAAGACCTCGGTGAAGCTGCTTACATATTGGGCATGAAGATCTATAGAGATATATAAAGACGCTTAATTGGACTTTCACAAAGCACATACCTTGACAAAGTTTTGAAGAAGTTCAAAATGGATCAGGCAAAGAAAGGGTTCTAACCTATGTTACAAGGTGTGAACTTGAGTAAGACTCAATGCCCGACCACTGCAGAAGTTAGAAAGAAAATGAAAAGTGTTCCCTATGCTTCAGCCATAGGCTCTATCATGGATGCAATGCTGTGTACCAGACCTGATGTGTGCCTTGCTATTAGTTTAGTAGGGAGGTACCAAAGTAATCCAGGTGTGGATCCACTAGTAGAAAAAGGGGCTTTGGTTCAGTCAGAAAAGAGCATTAATACCGGTTGCATTACGAACCGAGACTAATGTGAGCATTAGTCCCGGTTCGAGCGGCGAGGGCACCGTACAAGCATTACTCCCGGTTCAAATGGGACCTTTAGTCCCAGTTGGTGCCACAAACCGGTACTAAAGGGTGCGATGCCCATTAGTACCGGTTCGTGGCACGAACCGGTACTAATGGTGCAATTTTCAAAGCCTACCCCCCCCCCCGGTGTATCGCCTTTTTAGTTTTGTAAAAAGCAAAAGAAAATGATAAAAATTTCAAAAGTTAAAATCCTTCGAGATGTAGTTATTTTACCACATCTATTAGTTAGGAAAATTTAAAAACTTAAATTTGGACATGTTTTGCAAAAAGTGTAGGGAAAATGTAAAATGGCTATAACTTTTGCATACGATGTCAGAAAAAAACATATAATATATCAAAATGTTTAGCACGAAAATCCGCAACCGATTTTGACGGCCTACGACCTGTTTGCAAATTTTTAGAATCCTAAAATTCCAAAAGGAAAAAAAGTTATGCTAAAATTACAGTTTTTTTAATTTTCGTTAAATCTGGTCAAACTATGGTCAAACTACTTATTCAAGACGTATTACGGTTACTAAATAATTATTCAAGAATATTAGTGTTACTAAATAATTATTTCGTTTTTTTAATTTTGGTCAAATCTGGTCAAACTGTGGTCAAACTGTGGTCAAACAATGGCCAAACTACTTATTCAAGAAATATTAGTGTTACTAAATAATTATTGTTTTTTAGAACAATAGTTTCAAACTCAAACAGTGAAATGTGTGACTTCATGCAAGCTAAACTCCTGAGGGTTAATAGGATTGACATCTTACTATTGTCTGGAAAACAACAAGTCCAGACTTGGAAACGAGGGAGAATAGAACCCGGAAGTTAAGCGTGCTTAGGCTGGGGGAGTGGGAGGATGGGTGACCGTTCGGGAAGTTAGATGATTTGGAATGATGAGGGGTGATTAGTGATTAAATTGAGCAGTGATGAGGGGTGATTAGAGACTAGAGGTTAAAATAATCAAAAATTTGAAAATCGGGAAAATATTTCAAAAAAAATTATTTTTTTTTCAAAAAAATATCCTTTAGTACCGGTTGGTGTTACCAAACAGGACTAAAGGTGAACCTCCAGGCAGCAGCCACGTGGAGGGCCTTTAGTCCCGGTTGGTATAAGAACCGGGACTAAAGGGGGGACCTTTAGTAACGACCCTTTTGTCCCGGTTCCAGAACCGGGACTCAACGCCCTCTAGAACCGGGACAAAAGGCCCTTTTTCTACTAGTGATCACTGGACAGCGGTCAAGAACATCCTGAAATACCTGAAAAGGACCAAGGATATGTTTCTCGTTTATGGAGGTGACAAAAAGCTCATCCTAAATGGTTACGTCGATGCAAGCTTTAACACTGATCCGGACGATTCTAAATCGCAAACCTAATACGTGTTTATATTGAACGGTGGAGCTGTCAGTTGGAGGAGTTATAAACAAAGCGTCGTGGCGGGATCTACGTGTGAAGCGGAGTACATAGCTGCTTCGGAAGCAGCAAATGAAGGAGTCTGGATGAAGGAGTTCATATCCGATCTAGGTGTCATACCTAGTGCATCGGGTCCAATGAAAATCTTTTGTGACAATACTGGTGCAATTGCCTTGGCAAAGGAATCCAGATTTCACAAGAGAACCGAACACATCAAGAGACGCTTCAATTCCATGCGCGATCAAGTCCAGGTGGGAGACATAGAGATTTGCAAGATACATACGGATCTGAATGTTTCAGACCCGTTGACTAAGCCTCTCTCACGAGCAAAACATGATCAACACCAAGGCTCCATGGCTGTTAGAATCATTACTTTGTAATCTAGATTATTGACTCTAGTGCAAGTGGGAGACTGAAGAAAATATGCCCTAGAGGCAATAATAAAGTTATTATTTATTTCCTTATTTCATGATAAATGTTTACTATTCATGCTAGAATTGTATTAACCAGAAACCTAATACATGTGTGAATACATAGACAAACAGTGTCACTAGTATGCCTCTACTCTACTAGCTCGTTGATCAAAGATGGTTATGTTTCCTAACCATAGACATGAGTTGTCATTTGATAAACGGGATCACATCATTAGGAGAATGATGTGATTGACTTGACCCATTCCGTTAGCTTAGCACTTGACCGTTTTAGTTTACTGCTATTGTTTTCTTCATGACTTATACATGTTCCTATGACTATGAGATTATGCAACTCCCGATTATCGGAGGAACACTTTGTGTGCTACCAAACGTCACAACGTAACTGGGTGATTATAAAGGTGCTCTACAGGTGTCTCCGATGGTACTTGTTAAGTTGGCATAGATTGAGATTAGGATTTGTCACTCCGATTGTCGGAGATGTATCTCTGGGCCCTCTCAGTAATGCACATCACTATAAGCCTTGCAGGCAATGTGACTAATGAGTTAGTTGCAGGATGATACATTACGGAACGAGTAAAGAGACTTGTCGGTAACGAGATTGAGCTAGGTATTGAGATGCCGCCGATCGAATCTCGGGCAAGTAACATACCTTTGACAAAGGGAACAACGTATGTTGTTATGCGGTTTGACCGATAAAGATCTTCGTAGAATATGTAGGAACCAATATGAGCATCCAGGTTCTGCTATTGGTTATTGATCGGAGACGTGTATCAGTCATGTCTACATAGTTCTCGAACCCGTAAGGTCCGCATGCTTAAAGTTCAGTGACGATCGGTATTATGAGTTTATGTGTTTTGATGTACCGAAGGTAGTTCGGAGTCCCGGATGTGATCATGGACATGACGAGGAGTCTCAAAATAGTCGAGATATAAAGATTGATAAATTGGAAGCATATATTTGGACATCGGAAGAGTTCCGGGAGAAATCGGGTTTTTACCGGAGTGCTAGAGAGAGAGAGGGACCGACAAGGGCAGGCCGCGCACCCCCTTCCCCCGCTGGTCCGAATTGGACTAGGAAGGGGGGGGGGGGCGGCGCTCCCCTTTCCTTCTCCTTCTCCCCCTTCCTTTCCCCTCCTAGTAGGAGTGGGAAAGGGGGAGTCCTACTCCTACTAGGAGGAGGACTCCTCCTCCTGGCACGCACTACAGGGCCGGCCAGCCTTCCCCCCTTGCTCCTTTATATACGGGGGCAGGGGGGCACCCTAGAACACACAAGTTGATCATTGATCTCTCTTAGAAGTGTGCGGTGCCCCCCTACACCATAATCCACCTCGGTCATATCGTAGCGGTGCTTAGGCGAAGCCCTGCGTCAGTAACTTCATCAACATCGTCATCACGCCGTCGTGCTGACGAAACTCTCCCTCGAGCTCTACTGGATCTTGAGTTCGCAGGACGTCACCGAGCCGAACGTGTGCTGAACATGGAGGTACCGTACGTTCGGTACTGAGGATCGGTCGACCGTGAAGACGTACGGCTACATCAACCGCGTTGTCATAACGCTTCCGCTTTCGGTCTACGAGGGTACGTGGACACACTCTCCCCTCTCGTTGTTGTGCATCACCATGATCTTGCGTGTGTGTAGGAATTTTTTTGAAATTACTACGTTCCCCAACAGTAGGCAACCCTCCAAATGCTACACATGGCATGCAGGTCCACCATGGATACCCTACGAGCGTCCGAGAGGTGACCACGTCGACGATTGGTGGGCGGATTGCTAGGGTTAGGGCTTTGCCGGTGGTGGCGGTGAACTCCGACGGAGGTGGAAGAAGCGACTGTGCTTTCTCTCCCTGCAGGTCGGTTAGGGTTGGCTCTCGTCTGAGCTGCTTATGGCATCGCAGAAGGGGAGCGGGGGGGAGACACCCTCCAAGGCGCTGAATCGATGAAGACGGCGGCTACTGCGAAAACGAGTAGGGGGCGCCCTCCTCGAGTACAAATTGAGTTAGTGTAAACACAAAGAAATGTTGGAATGTAGCACATGTACCGGATTTGGCACGAAGGGGAAGGTACACGAATAATGAGTGTAACAATCATTCAAAATAAGAAGATAGTATTTTTAACCCGAGAAACTAACAAAGGGAGAAGTCCATAAGTTGCAATGCATCTATACCAATAAAAAAGACCCAAAGAAGCATATCAGTAGTTTATTATTTTTATGGAAAGCAATCATTGATGGTGAATGGTTGTAGTGCGTGCAAACAAAATTTGAAAAGTCACTATGTGCGTGAATTGTACATCATGCACTACAAATATGACTTGCTATATTGGGATACTTTGACTTTGGACAAGATTTATATGTAGACTTAAAAGAACCGGGGGAGTACAGTATTACACAAGACAACCAGTTGCTACTGGCTACCACGACAACAACCTATCTACGTTCATTACTCCAACTGCATTGCCACCAGTGTACTGTTCGGACACAAAAATAATGCATTCAGCGATACATGAGCCTCCCACGAGGACGAACAGAAACGCGAGGAGGAGGACGAGGAAAAGCGCAGGCGAGCTCTCGAAGTCGTCCATGACGTAGAAGGTTAGGGCGAAGAGCATGACGCCCGCGCATCCCAAAAGACAGATGATCGCCCACCTGCTACACTCCCGGGGCTCCGCCGTCGCGATCGCCGCCAGTTGCTCAAGCTCCTGGTCACCGCCGTCGGCCATCGTACACGTGCCCTAGTTTCGACGCCTGGTCTCTTGATTTTCTAGAGGGTTGTTAGTTATTTGGAGGTTGGTTGGTCTGGTACTTAGTAGTAGGATTTATAAGAAGACTCCAATGATGCACGCGCGAAGAGATAAAGTGCGTACGTGCTACAACATTCCCAAACGAACAAAAAGTACGTACTACATGCATGAGTAGTTGTTTGTTCGGATTGAAACACCGACCGGTTACCCATGTACTAGTAGTTATTAAAAAGAAAACAAAGCTTAGAATTTGTCCAAATTGGGCTAAGGCTGTCAGCCGGTCAGCCGCCTGGGCAGCCGTTGATTTGCGTTGATTTGAGCCGCTTGATCACACCAACGCTTCCATCTCAAAAACGCACACATCTCTTCTGCAGCCACTCCAGCCAGCCATCGGGTACGTGCACAGCCAGCCATTGGGTACGTGCACAGCGTCGTCGCTTCCCGCACGACGAGCACCGCAGTTGACGGACATGCAACAGCCCCAGCTCAGGTTGCAGCACCCGCTTCACCGGTCATCTCACAACAAAAGGCCAACCAGCTCGCCATGCATGACCACTGCCGCAACGCTGGGTTGCAGCAATGATGCTGCTGTGACCATACCAGCTTGAAGCATCAGAGATACTCCATTGAAGCACCAACGATGCTCCAGCGGCCCGGCAATGCTCCAACATAGCACCGGTGATGCTCCGGCGAACCGGCAAAGATCCATTGCAGCACCAGCGAGGTTTCGGCGCCCGACGATGCTCCATTGCAGCACCGGTGATGCTTCGAAGGCCCGATGATGCTCCATCACAGCACCAGTGATGCTCCATTGTAACACCGGCGATGCTCCAGCGGCCCGTGCGATGCTCCACTGCAGCACCCGTGAGTGTTCCGGAGGCCCGACGATGCTCCATCGCAGCACCGGTGATGCTTCGGTGGCCATTGTAGCACTGGTGATGCTCCGGTGGCCATCGTAGCATCGGTGATGCTCCTGCTGCCTGATGATATGCTCCGGCTGCCCGCGTGATGCTCCATTGCAGCACCCGCGAGGGTTCCAGCGGCCCGACGGTGCTCCAACGCAGCACCGCTGATGCTCCGGTGGCCATCGTAGCACCGGTGATGCTCCATCACGGCAAGCGAGACCCGGCGATGCTCCATGGCGGTACTACTCCTCGAAGCAAAGGTGATGTGGAATTAGGTGATACCGCCAGTCCGCCTCATCTTCGCTAGCTTTAGAGCCATGAAGGCACGGTGGACCCCTGCCCTTGCCGACGTGAGTGACCTTACTTTGTTTTGAGGTGTTTTTGTAATTTCGTTTGGAGTTTGTGTCTTGTTTAGGAAGACGAGGTGGTGGTGGCGGCTTCCTTATGATGGAATATGGTTCTCCCTGTCTCGCACATGTTCCAATAATGCACCTAACGTCGTTGGAGGACGTGTGAAGGTGTGTCTTCGATGGATCTCACGGGATTTGATAGGTGCTGGCCTTCAATGGAACTACTTGGATCTTGTCTTTCTTAGCCTTTGTTCGTGTGCCTAGAAGTTGGATCCCATCTGTTGATGATGGTTGCCTTTATTTGTGCATTGATTCTGTGGGGTCTTAGTAGCACGACTTCCTAGCTGTCTCTACAACAAGTTTGGGCTGACTCCGGTGAGGAAGGGGCGATGACGACGGTAATGCCTTGGTCTCACTTAAGTGGTTATAGTAGTCGCTAGGTGGTCTACAGACATGCATGTGATTTTCTGTTATTTCTGTGTTTTTTGTACTACCATGACATGATGAATAGATCCAAAATTTTCTGACAATTTCCTTGTAAGAATAATGGCCACTACTAGGCGTTATTCAGCTGATATCCACGAACAGCCGGGTTGGTAGATGTTCGATCCACTCGGTGTAGCCGTTCGATGTGGTCAACGCGCCAGTGCTTTCTTCTCTTCCGATTCAGCAGATGCCAGAGTACGCATACGACGAGTATGAACAGCTTCGCCACTCCCGCAGCGCAACACCGCCATGTTCACTGGTGTGACAGCCTGGTTTTTGCCCTTCTTTATTTGTCTGATTTTCATTTGGATTGGTTTTGAAATTTGGAGTTTTTAAATCTTTTCATATGGACTTAAACACTTGGGTACCCCTTGGCTTTCACCCAAGTGCCTCATTTCACTCTCTAATCATCATTCCCTCTCTGGTTCACCTCAAAATAATATTTGGAATATTTTTCTTAAATGAAAAATATATTTTTCCCTCTCCAAAACCCTAGCTAGCTCAATGTGCTCCAAAGCAACCCCAATTTTTCTTGCCCACAAAAATCTGAGAAAATTCACAAATATTCGTAGAACCCTAGGGCACCTTCCTGAGCAAAATATTGCACCACTTTTTGGAATATTTTTGCTACAAAAATTATTTTCTGTTCTGGACAGAAATGGTGGTTTCTACAGCAACTACCATTTTACTTGCTCCAATGAGGCTGATTTTTCTTGTGCGTCATCACCTTAGTAGATGAATGCTAGCCTCCAAAACCCAGCTCCTAACTCCCAGCCGTTTGACCTCAGTAACCTCTCAAAGTTACTGATCAGAAACTTACTTGGCTTGTGAAATCTTTTCTACTGCGTCTGGATCCAAACCAAAGCGTGGTAATCTTCAAAACTACCATGAACAACAAGCCAGACATGAACTTTGGACGTAGGTCGGCCTGGGGGCAAAGTTCACGCGGTGACCACGCGTGTACATGATGCCAGCCTGCGTGTCGACGCGCTCTGAGTGCTGCCGAGCGCTCTGTTTCGCGCGTGCTCGCTTCCCCGACTGCCAAAGCGTGCCAAACCTCGCCACCATCTTCGTCCAAACCCCCTTAACTCTCCCCTGGCACTCGCCGACGCCGGAGCTCGCCGCAGCGAGCACGGGCGCAGTCTGGCCAACGCAACAGTGCGCTCTGCACTGTGCTCGTCGCCTTCCTCTCGATCCTGTGCTCGTCCCCGTTCGCCCACAGTCCCCGCGTGAGCTACGTCGCCTTCTCTCTCTCTCACTGAAGCCGCTCGTGGCCGGGCGCCATGTGCAGGTGTAACTGGCGGAGCCCGATCCACCCTTCGACGCTCGCCTATAAATGGAGCGCTCCCCAGCCTCCTCGAGCACCATCCTGCACTCCCACACACTCCACAACCTTGTAGATAGCCGTAGCCCGGCCGGGCAGGCCGCGGGCCGCTGTCCCCGAGCTCGAGCTCGCCGGCGATCCCCTCGGGTCGTCGCGGTAGCTCCAGCCCGTCCCAGGCCTGGGCGACCCTTCCAGAGCCTCTGCCACACTGCGGTGGTGCCGTTCCGCCTAGTTGGAGCCCCTGGAGTCGCCTCTGCTCGCCGTCGTAATCGTCTCCGGCGAGCTCTGCTTCCTGTCTCCGCTAGAGAGGACGATTGCGACGCCGTCCGACCACCCCTAGCTACTCTATGGGTACGGGCAGGTGCGCCTCCTTCTCCTCTCTCGATCCCTCCCTCTCGTTTTGGCCAAGGAGCCCCCGCCGCCGGCGTGAGCTCCGGCGAAGCCACGCCACTCTCTGTTTCCTTCTCCCCCCCACCTCACCTGACTAGCGGGGCCCGCTAGTCAGCCACTCAGTACGCGCGCGGAGCGGTACGAGTGGTGGCGCCCCGAGGCTTTACGCCTTCGACGTCACCCCCGATTCTGTTTTTATTTAAATTCAAATTTCATTTTATCCAGAGAGATTCAAACAGCTATAAATCTTCAACCATAAGTCCAAATGAATTGATTCTTTTTGCATTGTGTTCTTTGCAAAGAAATCTAGGAGCTCACCAAAAATGAGATTTTTCTACGCTTTCTAGGTTTTCTGGTGAATTTCAGAAGGGTTCTTGATATTTTCTTCTTGTGTTTAAAATTATTTCAGAGAGTGAAGCTTGTCTTGAGGATCACCAGAAGGCTTGTGAACCTCATCTACTAAGGCAAGCCACGGCAACATTTTCATGATGCCACTTAATATTTGTGATTTTTCTACTTGAATGAATGATTTAATCCATGCATTTAAATCACTATTATATTATTTATATTCTGTTTGTTGCTTGTTTAAGTTAATATGCTTGATTTATAGAAAGTTTAAAGCTAACTAAGTTGTTAAAGAAACTAGGATTAACTTTTGTTATGATAGAAATAATATGGTTATGGATATAAGTAATTAATTGGAGTTACTTTTCTTGTATGAGAAAAATCATAAATTTGTTAGAATAGATTCTGTTAAAGTGAAGGTTGATCATAACCAGAAAAGTATGAGGAGTTGTTGATGTTTATGGTTAGTGTGGAGTTAGTTGACTCAGTCATTTCCGTTAGTATGTGATGCATATGTTAGTGTTGCATTTCATGGCATTGCTATGACACCGGTTATTTTCAATTTAAGTTGAACCTGATAATAACACAACTTGAATATTTTGTTGACCGGGTCATGGTGCCACTGAATCGAGTTTTCCCAGTGCAACCACATTTGCCTTTATGGGAAGTCCTTTATTTGGTCCGTTGTCATGCCTCTGGTCGGTGCCTCCAACGAGGGAAGGTCATGGGCGTGCGGTACCCTGGCCCGGTAAGCAGACATAACCTTGTGTGCCTGTTGTTGAGATTTTTGGTACCGGTCCCCGTGAGGGACGTTTATGTTTTGGCCACGACGGTGGTCGTTGTGTCTTTGGTAGACACGGGCCCACCCAGGACTAGCCCAGTTGGGAGTGGGTCGGAGTGGCCGAGAGAGTGTCATGGCAATGGAGGGGTTTCATCGGAATGCCGTTGGTCCACCCGAATGGGAGTACGAGGCCATGGGTTCCGTGGTGTGGCTACAATGCGCTACCTCTGCAAGGTGTATTAATCTATCGATAGCCGAGTCCACGGTTATGGACACCTCGAAAGTAGGTCACACCATGGGTCAACATTTAATTAATCTTGCACACTAAGTCATGAACTTTGCACTGTTGAGGATGGCAGGAAGGTCATCCTGTTGGTTGAGACCAAGTGTTGGTCGTGGTTGTGATCGCCGGATGGATCACTGTTTGAGACCAAATATTGGTCGTGGCTGTGATCGCCGGAATGATCACGAGGTATCCATAGCTAAGATCATGTGGTTGGTACGTTTGTGATCCAGAAGCGATCACCGTTGGTAAGCTAGTCCGAGGGACTGTTCTCATAAGAGTGTGATCACAGCATGTTGGTTACATTGTTGCATTACTAATAATTGGTTAATTATCATGATATTGTTTGTCATTATGTTTATGCTTGTTGTGAGCTTGCAAGTACATTCAATGTACTGACCTGGCGTGTCATGCCAGATTTCAGGAAAGTTCCGTTGGAAAGGAGTGCTATTCGAGTCTCATCGGTGTCCCTATGCTATGGAGTTCCGCTATGACATTGTTCCGCTGCCGCGTAGTTGTTATGATCGAGGTCCCTTTATGTTCACTAAATAATGTACATATTGTTCAGCCGCACCGGGTGTGCCGCTTGTCCTCGCTACCTGTTGTAATATAAACTTTGAGCCGCTAGCATCAATAAAGTGGTTGTTTTTTGTACCAAGATGTTGTGTGTTGCCAGAAGACATGGTCTCTGGGCTGGCAATGCATGGTAAACCGGTCGCTCTGAGCCGGGGTGCCACAACGCTTGGTATCAGAGCCGCGCTGACTGTAGGCCACGCTAGACTTTGACGTGTTAACTGGATGTTAGATACAAGTCTAAGTTGAGTGCCGGTAGCATTTATAGCTGGTTGTTGCATTGCATGCACATGTTTTATTTTTATGTTAACCTGCTAATGGTTGTGAGTGTAGATGGCTCCGGTGCCGTATCCGTGCCAGTTGCAGCTGATGTCATTCACGTCACCGCATCTCCTTCGTAGCGTGTGGCGTCGGCTGTACCCCTCGGTGACGACCCAGTCTATCACATGTACCGGGAGCGTCTAGCAGACTCAGTGTATGAGTATCAAGCAGTGGTTACTCTGCGCACCAGTTCCGATTCCAGCACTTACACTCGTACCTCTCGGAGCGGTTACGCTTCTACCGCCTCTCAGGCTGTCCAATTTGCTGCATTCGAGGTCCTTGTTGAGCTTCGTTATAATGAGGTTCGGATGTGAACCACCCAGGTTTCTACTACTATCCTTCTCTGCACGATAATGGTCGTGTCCGTTTCCCTATCATTGATCCAGAGCCTGATAGTGTTGCTCGCCATCTTGCTCGTTATATCACCGCTAGCTATCTTATGATCCACGAGCTGGCTCGAGAGCTCACTCATGCTCTTACTGCTTTAGCCACTACTTTAGTCTCTACTAGATCTGCCACTACTCCATCCTCCCTGGGATTTACTCCTTATATTCCAGCCAGTTCTAGTTCCCCTGTTTCACCGGTTACTCACCCGAGTAGCTCGGGCGCCTCAACGGTGAACCCTCTCAATGCCTCTACTGAGTGGGTTACACTTCTCACTAGTCCTGTAGCCCCGATGCTTCACCCTACAACTACCACTGAGGGAGAGCCCTCTAGGAAGCGTCGTCATGTTACCTTTAATCCGGAGGTCTCAGTTAACCTCGTCAGTTCAGGATCCGAGTCCGCTTCAGGAGAGGACCCCGCAGGACCAGCAGGGCAGTAGAGCCTCTGAGTATCCGCAGTCGTCGGGATGATGTACGGATGTAGTAGTTGTTGGGGATCATAGCAGAAATTTAAATTTTCTCCGCATCACCAAGATCAATCTATGGAGTCATCTAGCAACAAGAGAGAGATAGAGGAATGCATCTACATACCCTTGTAGATCGCGAGCGGAAGCGTTCAAGAGAACGGGGTTGATGGAGTCGTACTCGTCGTGATCCAAATCACCGATGATCCTAGCACCAAACAGACGGCACCTCCGTGTTCAACACACGTACGGAGCAGAGACGTCTCCTCCTTGATCCAGCAAGCGGGGAGGAAAAGTTGATGGAGATCCAGCAGCATGACGGCGTGGTGGTGGAAGCGGCGAGATTCAGCAGGGCTTCGCCAAGCGCTACTGGAGGAGGAAGAGGTGTCACGGGAGGGAGAGGGAGGCGCCAGGGCTTAGGGTGCGGCTGCCCTCCCTCCTCTCCACTATATATAGGGGCTAGGGGGTGCATGCCCCCTTGGATATCCCATCTAGGGGCGGGGGGGCGGCCCCCGGGCTGGCGGCCCCTCGGGGGGCAACGGCCCCCTTAGGGTTTCAACCGGGGGCGATGCCCCACAGGGGCACGGCCCCTAGGGTTTCCAACCCTAGCCGCCTTGGGCCCTTGGGGGGGAGCACCAGCCCACCAGGCTGGTTCCCACGCCACTTCAGCCCATGGGGCCCTCCGGGATAGGTGGCCCCACCGGTGGACCTCGGGACCCTTCGGTGGTCCCAGACAATACCGTGACCCCAAACTCTCCGGGTGGCAAACTGGACTTCCTATATATAAATCTTTACCTCGACCATTTCGAACTCCTTGTGACGTCCGGGATCTCATCGGGACTCCAAACAACTTTCGTTAACCGCATACTAATATCTCTACAACTCTAGCATCACCGAACCTTAAGTGTAGACCCTACGGGTTCGGAGACACGAGACATGACCGAGACAACTCTCCGTCAATAACCAACAGCGGATCTGGATACCCATGTTGGCTCCCACATTCTCCACGATAATCTAATCGGGTGAACCACGATGTCGAGGATTCAATCAATCCCGTATACAATTCCCTTTGTCTATCTGTACGATACTTGCCCGAGATTCGGTCGTCGGTATACCGATACCTTGTTCAATCTCGTTACGGCAAGTCTCTTTACTCGTTCTCGTAACACATCATCCTTTGAACAACTCCTTTATCACATTGAGCTCATTATAATGATGTCCTACCGAGTGGGCCTAGAGATACCTCTCCGTCATACGGAGTGACAAATCCCAGTCTTGATTCGTGCCAACCCAACAGATACTTTCGGGGATACCCGTAGTGTACCTTTATAGCCACCTAGTTACGTTGTGACGTTTGGCACACCCAAAGTACCCTTACGGTATCCGGGAGTTGCACAATCTCATGGTCTAAGGAAAGGATACTTGACATTAGAAAAGCTTTAGCAGACGAACTACACGATTGTGCTATGCTAAGGATTGGGTCTTGTCCATCACATCATTATCCTAATGATGTGATCCCGTTATCAATGACATCCTATTTCCATGGTTAGGAAACCGTAACCATATATTGATCAACGAGCTAGTCAACTAGAGGCTCACTAGGGACATGTTGTGGTCTATGTATTCACACATGTATTACGATTTCCGGATAAAACAATTATAGCATGAACAATAGACAATTTTCATGAACAAGGAAATATAATAATAACCTTTGTATTATTGCCTCTAGGGCATATTTCCAACAGTCTCCCACTTGCACTAGAGTCAATAACCTAGTTACATTGTGATGAATCAAACACCCATAGAGTTCTGGTGTTGATCATGCTTTGCACGTGGAATATGTTTAGTCATCGGATCTGTGACATTCAGGTCTGTATGCACTTTACAAATCTCCATGTCTCCATCTTGAACATTTTCACGAATGGAGTTGAAGCGACGCTTGATAAGCCTGGTCTTCTTGTGAAACCTAGGCTCCTTGGCAAGGGCAATAGCTCAAGTGTTGTCACAGAAGAGAGTCATCGGGCCTGATGCATTGGGAATAACTCCTAGGTCGGTAATGAACTCCTTCATTCAGATTGCTTCATGTGCTACCTCTGAGGCTGCCATGTACTCTGCTTCACATGTAGATCCCGCCACGACGCTTTGCTTGCAACTGCACCAGCTGACTACCCCACCATTCAAAATATACACGTATCTGGGTTGTGACTTGGAGTCATCCAGATCTGTGTCGAAGCTAGCATCAATGTAACCCTTTACAACGAGCTCTTCGTCACCTCCATAAACGAGAACATATCCTTAGTCCTTTTCAGGTACTTCAGGATATTCTTGAACGCTGTCCAGTGTTCCATGCCGGTATTACTTTGGTACCACCAAACTTACGGCAAGGTTTACATCAGGTCTGGTACACAGCATGTCATACATAATAGACCCTATGGCCGAGGCATAGGGGATGACACTCATCTTTTCTCTATCTTCTGCCGTGGTCGGGCATTGAGCCGTGCTCAATATCACACCTTGTAATACAGGAAAGAATCCCTTCTTGGACTGATCCATATTGCACTTCTTCAATATCTTGTCAAGGTATGTGCTTTGTGAAAGACCAATGAGGCGTCTCGATCTATCTCTATAGATCTTGGTGCCTAATATGTAAGCAGCTTCTCCAAGGTCCTTCATTCTCCTGTCACGTTGATTCTCAACCTCACTCTGAAATTCCTTGAACTTTTCAAAGGTCTTAGACCTGTGTTTCATTAAGTAGACATACCCATATCTACTTAAGTCATCAGTGAGGGTGAGAACATAACGATAACCACCGCGAGCCTCAACGCTCATTGGACCGCACACATCAGTACGTATGATTTCCAATAAGTTGGTTGCTCACTCCATTGTTCCGGAGAACAGAGTCTTGGTCATTTTGCCCATGAGGCATGGTTCGCACGTATCAAATGATTCATAATCAAGAGACTCCAAAAGTCCATCTGCATTGAGTTTCTTCATGCGTTTGACACCAATGTGACCAAGGCGGCAGTGCCACAAGTATGTGGGACTATCATTATCTACCTTACATCTTTTGGCATTCACACGATGAATATGTGTAACATCACATTTGAGATTCAATAAGAATAAACCATTGACCAGCGGGGCATGACCATAAAACATGTCTCTCATATAAATAGAACAACCATTATTCTCAGATTTAAATGAGTAGCCATCTCGCATTAAACGAGATCCAGATACAATGTTCATGCTCAAAGCTGGTACTAAATAACAATTATTGAGGTTTAAAACTAATCCGTAGGTAAATGTAGAGGTAGTGTGCGACGGCGATCACATCGACCTTGGAACCATTCCCGACGCCGATCGTCACCTCGTCCTTCGCCATCTCGCTTATTCCGCAGCTCCTATTTTGAGTTACAAATATGAGCAACCGCACCGTATCAAATACCGGGAGCTACTACGAGCGATGGTTAGGTACACATCAATAACATGTATATCACATATACCTTTGGTATTGCCGGCCTTCTTATCCGCTAAGTACTTGGGGCAGTTCCGCTTCAAAGGACTGCTTCCTTGCAATAAAAGCACTACCTTAGGCTTGGGTCCATGCTTTGGCTTCTTCCCGCAATCTGGCTTACGGGCGCTGCAACTCCTTGCCGTCCTTCTTGAAGTTCTTCTTACCCTTGCCTTTCTTGAACTTAGTGGTTTTATTCACCATCAACACTTGGTGTTCCTTTTGATCTCCACCTCCGCTGATTTCAGCATTGAATATACCTCGAATGGTCATTTCCATCCCCGCATATTGAATTTCATCACAAATCTCTTGTAGCTAGGTGGGAGCGATCAAGGATTCTGTCAATCGATCGCATCATCCGGAGATTAACTCCCAGCTGAGATAAGCGGTTGTGCAACCCATACATTTTGAGTATGTGCTCATTGACGTAACTATTCTCCTCCATCTTACAATCAGAACTTGTCGGAGACTTCATATCTCGACCGGGCATGAGCTTGGAAAACTATTTTCAGCTCTTGAACATCTCATATGCTCCGTGCTGCTCAAAACGCTTTTGGAGCCAGGTTCTAAGCTGTAAAGCATGCCGCACTGAACCAGGGAGTAATCATCACTACGCGACTGCGAGGCGGTCATAACGTCTTGAGTTGCTAGGAAAACAGGTGCTTCACCTAGCGGTGCATCAAGGACATATGCTTTCTTGGAAGCTATGAGGATAATCCTCAGGTTACGGACCCAGTCCTTGTAGTTGCTGCCATCGTCTTTCAGCTTGGTTTTCTCTAGAAACGCGTTGAAGTTGAGGGCAACATTAGCATGGGCCATTTGATCTACAAGACATATTGCAAAGTTTTAGACTATGTTCATGATAATTAAGTTCATATAATCAAATTATTTAATGAACTCCCACTCAGATAGACATCCCTCTAGTCATCTAAGTGATACATGATCCGAGTCAACTAGGCCGTGTCCGATCATCACGTGAGACAGACTAGTCATCATCGGTGAACATCTTCATGTTGATCGTATCTTCTATAATGACTCATGTTCGACCTTTCGGTCTTCCGTGTTCGAGGCCATGTCTGTACATGCTAGGCTCGTCAAGTCAACCTAAGTGTATTGCATGTAAACCTGGCTTACACCGTTGTATCTGAACGTTAGAACCTATCACACCAGATCATCACGTGGTGCTTCGGAACAGCGGACCTTAGCAACGGTGCACAGTTAGGGGGAACACAATTATTGATATTTTAATGAGGGATCATCTTATTTATGCTACCGTCGTTCTAAGCAAATAAGATGTAAAAACATGATAAACATCACATGCAATCAAATAGTGACATGATATGGCCAATATCATTTTGCTCCTTTTGATCTCCATCTTCGGGGTGCCATGATCATCATCATCACCGGCTTGACACCATGATCTCCATCATCATGATCCTTGTCATCGTGTCTTCATGAAGTTGTCTCGTCAACTATTACTTCTACTACTATGGCTAACGGTTTAGCAATAAAGTAAAGTAATTACATGACGTTTATGTTGACATGCGGGTCATAAATAAATTAAGACAACTCCTATGGCTCCTGCCGGTTCTCATACTCATCGACATGCAAGTCGTGATTCCTATAACAAGAACATGATCAATCTCATACATCACATATATCATTCATCACATCTTTTTGGCCATATCACATCACACGGCATATGCTGCTAAAACAAGTTAGACGTCCTCTAATTGTTGTTGCAAATTTTTACGTGGCTGCTATAGGTTTCTTAGCAAGAACGTTTCTTACCTACGCCAAAACCACAACGTGATATGCCAATTTCTATTTACCCTTCATAAGGACCCTTTTCATCGAATCCGATCCGACTAAAGTAGGAGAGACAGACACCCGCTAGCCACCCTATGCAACTAGTGCATGTCAGTCGGTGGAACTTGTCTCACGTAAGTGTACGTGTAAGGTCGGTCCGGGCCGCTTCATCCCACGATGCCGCCGGATCAAGATAAGACTAGTAACGGCAAGTAAATTGACAAAATCGACGCCCACAACAACTTGTGTTCTACTCGTGCATAGAAACTACACATAGACCTAGCTCATGATGCCACTGTTGGGGATCGTAGCAGAAATATAAAATTTTCTATGCATCACCAAGATCAATCTATGGAGTCATCTAGCAACGAGAGAGAGAGAGGAGTGCATCTACATATCCTTGTAGATCGCGAGCGGAAGTGTTCAAGAGAACGGGGTTGATGGAGTCGTACTCGTCGTGATCCAAATCATCGATGATCCTAGCTCCGAATGGACGGCACCTCCGTGTTCAACACACGTACGGAGCGGAGACGTCTCCTCCTTCTTGATCCAGCAAGGGGGGAGGAGAAGTTGATGGAGATCCAGCAGCAGGACGGCGTGCTGGTGGAAGCAGCTGGATTCCAGCAGGGCTTCGCCAAGCGCTCTTGGAGGAGGAAGAGGTGTCACGGAGGGAGAGGAGGCGCCAGGCTTAGGTGCGGCTGCGCCCTCCCTCCACTATATATAGGGGCTGGGGGCGATGCCCCTGGAGATCCCATCTAGGGGGCGGGCGGCCTCGGGGACAACGGCCCCTTAGGGTTTCCAACAAGGCGATGCCCCTCGAGAACAACGGCCCCTAGGGTTTCAACCCTAGGCGCCTTGGGCCCTTGGGTGGGCGCACCAGCCCATCAGGCTGGTTCCCACACCACTTCAGCCCGTGGGGCCCTCCGGGATAGGTGGCCCCACCTGGTGGACCCCCGGGACCCTTCCAGTGGTCCCGGTACAATACCGGTGACCCCCGAAACTCTCCCGGTGGCCGAAACTGGACTTCCTATATATAAATCTTTACCTCTGGACCATTCTGGAACTCATCGTGACGTCCGGGATCTCATCCGGGACTATGAACAACTTTCGGTTAACCGCATACTAATATCTGTACAACTCTAGCGTCACCGAACCTTAAGTGTGTAGACCCTACGGGTTCGGGAGACACGTAGACATGACCGAGACAACTCTCTGGTCAATAACCAACAACGGGATCTGGTTACCCATGTTGGCTCCCACATGCTCCACGATAATCTAATCGGATGAACCACGATGTCGAGGATTCAATCAATCCCGTATACAATTCCCTTTGTCTATGGGTACGATACTTGCCTGAGATTCGATCGTCGGTATACCGATACCTTGTTCAATCTCGTTACGGCAAGTCTCTTTACTCGTTCCCGTAACACATCATCCCGTGAACAACTCCTTGATCACATTGAGCTCATTATGATGATGTCCTACCGAGTGGGCCCAGAGATACCTCTCCGTCATACGGAGTGACAAATCCCAGTCTCGATTCGTGCCAACCCAACAGATACTTTCGGGGATACCCGTAGTGTACCTTTATAGCCACCCAGTTACGTTGTGACGTTTGGCACACCAAAGTACCCTTACGGTATCCGGAGTTGCACAATCTCATGGTCTAAGGAAAGGATACTTGACATTAGAAAAGCTTTAGCGCATTTAACTACACGATCTTGTGCTATGCTTAGGATTGGGTCTTGTCCATCACATCATTATCCTAATGATGTGATCCCGTTATCAATGACATCCTATGTCCATGGTTAGGAAACCGTAACCATCTATTGATCAACGAGCTAGTCAACTAGAGGCTCACTAGGGACATGTTGTGGTCTATGTATTCACACATGCATGAACAATAGACAATTATCAAGAACAAGAAATATAATAATAACCTTTTTATTTTTGCCTCTAGGGCATATTTCCAACAGTACTACGAGTCATGATGTTTTGTTTCCTGTATGAGAGTAGTTGAACCTGGCATGTTGGTTATCTTTCATGTATCAGTCTATGTATAATTATGTTGGAACTCTATTTTATTCGCCGTGTTCTCTTTGTCATTTCGTTTTTTCATGGGCTTTTGTTGCTGGCTTTTCCCCAATTTATTTTGAATGTTTCTCATCTCGGTTACGTTGCCTCGGAAAAAATCATAATAGGATGCCGCGGGGAGGCAGCACTAGCAACATTCGTGGGGGTACCCATGTTTGTCGTTTCGCACGACAGGCAGGACACTCCCCCAAGCCGTACGTTCCACCACCGCCTCCACCGCCAAATCCTCCCTCCACCGAACAAATTATGTGAATGTTTGAGGAAAGACGGAATAATGATCTGACTGAAATATTAAGAAGTGTGCAAGCTATGGTTGGTCAGAATGGAAATCAGTATGGTCACCATTCCAAGCTGTCAGATTTTCAGAGGACCAAGCCTCCCAGTTTCAGTCAGGTCCTTGATCCCTTGGATGCAGACGATTGGTTGCGAACCATTGAGAGAAAGCTTGAGATTGCTCGTACGGAAGAAGATGATAAAGTTCCGTTTGCAACTCATTATCTTGAAGGTGCTGCTGCCATATGGTGGGAAAATGCAAAAGACATGTGGCCCGCTGATGAAGAAATTACCTAGACAAAATTCAAGGATCAGTTCTGGAAATATCATATCCCTACTGGAATTATGAAGACTAAGCAGCGCGAATTCCTCTCGCTCCTCCAAGGAAATCAGTCTGTGGGTGAATATTTGCAAAAATTCAATCATCTGGCCCATTACTCCCTTCATGACGTGGCCACCAAAGAAAGAAAGATTGACAGATTTCTTGGTGGATTAAACCCGCAACTCCGGTGTACTCTCAGCATGTTTGATTTCCCAAATTTCCAAACTTTGGTGAACAAAGCTTTCATTGCTGAAAGGGAGCAGAAGCTCGTATCAGACAATAGGCCTGTCAATAACGATCACAAGCGCAAGTTTGAGCCAAAGAAGGATGGGCAACCCATGCAAAAGGCTCGTACCTGGCAGCAGACTCAAGTGGAATACAAGCCCAATTGGCAACAGAATGTTAACAAGACCACCACCCAAGTCAAGAATGTCGCGCCCAACCCAGTGCACAAGGAGCGCCAGCGCATCAATGTTTGCTTCAATTGTGGGCAAACCGGACATTATGCCAGACAGTATCCCAAGAACAGCAAGGCAAATGCTCTATTCAGGCCACAAGTCAACTTTATGGAGCCATGCCCGATCCAGCAAATCATCATTGGGAACATTCGTCACTTCTCCGCCAATGAAGCCCAAGAGAACCCCGAAGTCGTCATTGGTATGTTCTTTGTTAATAACATACCTGAGTAATTTTATTTGACTCTGGGGCTTCCCACTCTTTTATTTCTTGGAGTTTTGTTGCCCAAAACAAATTTCCTTGTTCGCTTTTGGGCAAGAATATGCTGGTATAAACCCCGGGATCATTAATCAGGCGCAATCTGGTCTGCCGTAATCTGGAAATCAATATCAATGGAGTCTGTTTTCCAACTTCTTTGATAATCATTGAGTTTGATAAGTTGGATGTTATCTTGGGTATGAATTGGCTGACTCAATATCAAGTATGCATAAATTGTGCGACCCAAGAGGTTACTTTGACCAGTCCGAAGGGGCAGACTACCAAATTCTATGCTCGTAGAAGCATACCCAAGAAAGAAATGGCCTTCACCACTGTGGCTGAATTGGAATTAATTCCTGTGGTCAGTGAGTTTCCTGATGTATTTCCAGAAGAGTTGCCAGGCATGCCACCAAATCGCGAGCTTGAGTTTGCAATAGATCTTGTGCCAGGAACTGCACCGTTATACAAGAAGTATTACCGGATGCCCTCATCAGAATTAGTGGAGCTAAAGAAACAGCTTGATGAAATGCTCCAGAAAGGATATATCCATCCCAGCTCTTCACCATGGGGATCACCTGCTATCTTCGTGGACAAAAAGGATGGCAGCCTCCGCATGTGTGTGGATTACCGTCAGCTGAACGATGTCACCATCAAAAACAAATATCCACTGCCAAGGATTGATGACTTGTTTGATCAGCTCAGTGGGGCCAAAGTATACTCCAAGATTTATCTAAGGACAGGATATCATCAACTCAAGATTAAAAAGGAAGATATTCCTAAGACCGCATTCACTACTCGGTACGGTCTTTATGAATATACAGTTATTTCATTTGGTCTCACCAATGCCCCAGCTTTCTTCATGCATATGATGAACAGAGTATTCATCGACTTCCTTGATAAGTTCGTGGTAGTCTTGGTCGATGACATACTTATCTACTCAAGAAGTGAGGAAGATCACAAAGAACACCTCCGAGCAGTGCTACAACGACTCCGCGACCATCAGCTGTACGCCAAATTCAGTAAGTGTGAGTTTTGGCTCAAGCAAGTTGGATTTCTTGGACATGTACTATCTACCGAAGGTATAGCCGTGGACCTGAGAAAAGTAAAGGATGTGCTCGATTGGTTGCCACCCACAACCGTATCACAGATCCGGAGTTTTCTTGGATTAGCCGGTTATTACCGTCGTTTCATTGAAGGGTTTTCCAAAATTGCTAAACCCATGACGGAGCTGCTAAAAAGGATAAGAAGTTTGAGACTGAGGACTGCGAGAAAAGTTTCAATGAGTTAAAGATACGGCTGACAACTGCACCTGTGTTAACTCTTCCAGATATCTACCGCAGTTTTGATGCGTACTGTGACACCTCCAGACAAGGTCTGGGATGCGTACTTATGCAAGACGGCAAATTAGTATCCTATGCATCACGACAACTACGACCGCACGAGGGAAATTACCCTACTCATGATCTGGAATTGGCCACGGTGGTTCATGCTCTAAAAATTTGGAGACACTATCTCATCGGGAAGAGATGCCAAATTTTTACATATCACAAAAGTCTTAAGTATAAATTTACTCAGCCAGATTTAAATCTCCGTCAACGCAGATGGCTTGAGTTTGTCAAGGATTATGATCTTGGAATAAATTACCACCCGGGTAAGGCCAACGTGTTCGCCGATGCACTTAGTCGAAAGCCTGTCAGCCTGAATATCATATTGGAATCCTTGCCTCCTGAACTTCAAGAGGAGATTGCTCAGCTCAACCTGGTCATAGTTGATGCTGGCCTTGCTAATATTTTGGAAGCTGCCCCCACACTTGAGGAAGAGATCCGCAAGGCCCAGCCAGCTGACACCGTTCTGCGGAAACGTGCCAAGAATATGGTAGCAGGACAGACTTCAGATTTCTCGAAGGATCAATTGGGTACCCTCTGTTTCTAGGGAAGGATTTGTGTACCCAATCAAGCATATTTAAAGCGGAAAAATCCTGTCTGAAGCACACGAATCTTCGTATTCCATTCACCCGGGAGATACGAAAATGTATTGAGACCTCCAACAAATATTTTGGTGGGATGGAATGAAGAAAGACATTGCATATTTTGTGGCATGTTGCGACATATGCAACAAGGTAAAGGCAGAGCATCAGAAGCCAGCCGGACTTCTCCAACTACTGCCAGTCTCATATTGGAAATGGGATGATGTCTACATGGATTTCATCACAGGACTGCCCAAGACTCAGCGAGGCAATGATGCAATCTGGGTCATAGTGGACACCTTAACCAAGGTTTCTCACTTTATCCCGATCAGAACCACATATCGAGCGGATCAACTCGCACAGTTGTATGTATCCAGGATAGTCAGTCTGCATGGAGTACCTCGAACCATCACTTCCGACCGAGGTTCACTTTTTACCTCGGCTTTTTGGTCACATGTCCATCAAGCCTTGGGGACAGCGCTGAAATACAGTACCGCTTATCATCCTCGGACCGATGGACAGACAGCGGGTAAACCAAATACTCGAAGATATAATGTGAGCCTGTGCTTTTGCCCAAGGATCAAAATGGGAAGACTGTCTGCCGTATGCCGAGTAATCTTATAACAACAGCTTCCAGACCAGTCTAAATGTGTCACTGTACGAGGCTTTGTATGGCCGTAAGTGCCGCACTCCTTTAAATTGGTCTCAAACTGGAGATAGCCGCATTTTCGGAATAGATCTCATGATGGAAGCTGAGAAACAAGTTAGGGAAATCAGAGATAGATTGCAATTGGCCCAATCTCGACAGAAGAGTTATTATGATGCAAAGTGATACGTCTCCAACGTATCTATAATTTTTGATTGCTCCATGCTATATTATCTACTGTTTTGGACAATATTGGGCTTTATTATTCACTTTTATATTATTTTTAGGACTAACCTATTAACCGGAGGCCCAGCCCAGAATTGATCTTTTTTGCCTATTTCAGAGTTTCGTAGAAAAAGAATATCAAACGGAGTCCAAACGGAATGAAACCATCGGGAGCGTGATTTTTGGAACGAACATGATCCAGGAGACTTGGACCCTACGTAAGAGAAGCTTCCAGGAGGCCATGAGGTAGGGGGTACACCTACCCCGGGCGCACCCTCCACCCTCGTGGGCCCCATGTTGCTCAACCGACGTATGTCTTCCTCCTATATATACCTATGTACCCCCAAACGATCAGATACGGAACCAAAAACCTAATTGCACTGATGCAACCTTCTGTACCCACGAGATCCCATCTTGGGGCCTGTTACGGAGCTCCGCCGGAGGGGGCATCCATCACGGAGGGTTTCTACATCAACACCATAGTCTCTCCGATGAAGTGTGAGTAGTTTACCTCAGACCTTCGGGTCCATAGTTAGTAGCTAGATGGCTTCTTCTCTCTTTTTGGATCTCAATACAATGTTCTCCCCCTCTCTCATGGAGATCTATTCGATGTAATCTTCTTTTTGCGGTGTGTTTCTTGAGACCGATGAATTTTGGGTTTATGATCAAGATTATCTATGAACAATATTTGAATCTTCTCTGAATTCTTTTATGTATGATTGGTTATCTTTGCAAGTCTCTTCGAATTATCAGTTTGGTTTGGCCTACTAGATTGATCTTTCTTGCAATGGCAGAAGTGCTTAGCTTTGGGTTCAATCTTGCGGTGTCCTTTCCCAGTGACAGTAGGGGCAGCAAGGCACGTATTGTATTGTTGCCATCGAGGATAACAAGATGGGGTTTTTATCATATTGCATGAATTTATCCCTCTACATCATGTCATCTTTCTTAAGGCGTTACTCTGTTTTCATGAACTTAATACTCTAGATGCATGCTGGATAGCGGTCGGTGAGTAAAGTAATAGTAGTAGATGCAGGCAGGAGTCGGTCTACTTGTCTCGGACGTGATGCCTATATACATGATCATACCTAGATATTCTCATAACTATGCTCAATTCTATCAATTGCTCAACAGTAATTCATTCACCCACCGTAAAATACTTATGCTCTTGAGAGAAGCCACTAGTGAAACCTATGGCCCCCGGGTCTATCTTCAACATATTGATCTTCCAACACTTTGTTATTTCCTTTGCTTTTTTACTTTGCTTTTATTTTACTTTGCATCTTTATCAAAAAAATACCAAAAATAATATCCTATCATATCTATCAGATCTTACACTCGGAAGTGACCGTGAAGGGATTGACAACCCCTTATCGCGTTGGTTGCGAGGAGTTATTTGCTTTGTGTAGGTATGAGGGACTCGCGCGTAGCCTCCTACTGGATTGATACCTTGGTTCTCAAAAATTGAGGGAAATACTTATGCTACTTTGCTGCATCACCCTTTCCTCTTCAAGGGAAAACCAACGCTGTGCTCAAGAGGTAGCACAAAGCACCGACAGATCGGTTTTGAACCCGGAGAACATGTATACCTCCGAGTCACCCCTATGAAAGGAGTCAAGAGATTCCAGACTCGTGGAAAGTTGGCACCCAGATTTATTGGTCCATTTCCAGTGATGTCCCGAGTGGGCACTGTTGCATATCAGTTGGAACTACCCCAAGAATTGTCAGACGTGCACAACGTGTTTCCTGTTTCACAGTTGAGGCGATGCATATCGCCGCCTGAGAAAAGGGCTGCTATGGCCGAGATAGAGTTGGCAATGGATTTAACATATGAAGAGAGACCGGTTAAAATTTTGGATCAGATGGTAATGGTCACTCGCAGTAAAGTGAGGAAGTTCTACAAAGTCCAGTGGGAGCATCACACTGAGTCAGAATCAACTTGGGAACGAGAACAATTTCTAAGGGCACATTATCCCGAATGGTTTTCCCAAGCAACCGAATCTCGAGGACGAGATTCATTCTAAGTGGGGGAGGTTTTTGACAGCCTGGTTTTTGCCCTCCTTTATTTGTCTGATTTTCATTTTGATTGGTTTTGAAATTTGGAGATTTTGAATCTTTTCATATGGACTTAAACACTTGGGTACCCCTTGGCTTTCACCCAAGTGCCTCATTTCACTCTCTAATCATCATTCCCTCTCTGGTTCACCTCAAAATAATATTTGGAATATTTTTCTTAAATGAAAAATATCCTTTTCCCTCTCCAAAACCCAAGCTAGCTCAATGTGCTCCAAAGCAACCCCAATTTTTCTTGCCCACAAAATGCTGAGAAAATTTTCAAATATTCTTTGAACCCTAGGGCACCTTCCTGAGCAAAAATATTGCACCACTTTTTGGAATATTTTTGCTACATAAATTATTTTCTGTTTTGGACAGAAATGGTGGTTTCTACAGCAACTACCATTTTACTTGCTCCAATGAGGCTAATTTTTCTGGTGCATCATCACCTTAGTAGATGATTGCTAGCCTCCAAAACCCAACTCCTAACTCCCAGCCGTTTGACCTCAGTAACCTCTCAAAGTTACTGATCAGAAACTTACTTGGCTTGTGAAATATTTTCTACTACGCCTGGATCCAAACCAAAGCGTGGAAATCTTCAAAACTACCACGAACAACAAGCCAGACAAGCACTTTGGACGTAGGTCAGCCTGGGGGCAAAGTTCACGCGGTGACAACGCGTGTACATGATGCCAGCCTGCGTGTCGACGCGCTCTGAGTGCCGCCGAGCGCTCTGTTTCGCGCGTGCTCGCTTCCCCGACTGCAAAGCGTGCCAAACCTCGCCACCATCTTCGTCCAAACCCCCTTAACTCTCCCCTGGCACTCACCGACGCCGGAGCTCGCCGTAGCGAGCACGGGCGCTATCCGGCCAACACAACAGTGCGCTCTGTACTATGCTTGTCGCCTTCCTCTCGATCCTGTGCTCGTCCCCGTTTGCCCACAGTCCCTGCGTGAGCTGCGTCGCCTGCTCCCTCTCTCACCGATGCCGCTCGTCGCCGGGCACCATGTCCAGGTGTCACCGGCGGAGCCCGATCCACCCCTCGAAGCTCGCCTATAAATGGAGCCCTCCCCAGCCTCCTCGAGCAGCATCCTCCACTCCCACACACTCCACAACCTTGTAGATAGCCGTAGCCCGGCCGGGCAGGCCGCGGGCTGCCGTCCCCGAGCTCGAGCTCACTGGCGATCCCCTCGGGTCGTCGGGGTACCTCCAGCCCCTCCCAGGCCTGGGCGACCCTTCCAGAGCCTCCACCACACTGCGGTGGTGCCGTTCTGCCCAGTTGGAGCCCCTGGAGTCGCCTCTGCTCGCCATCGTCTTCGTCTCCGGCGAGCTCCACTTCCTGTCTCCGCTAGAGAGGACGATTCTGACGCCGTCCGACCACCCCTAGCTACTCTACGGGTACGGGCAGGTGCGCCTCCGTCTCCTCTCTCGATCCCTCCCTCTCATTTTGGCCAAGGAGCCCTCGCCGCCGGCATGAGCTCCGGCGAAGCCGTGCCACTCTCTGTTTCCTTCTCCCCCTCCACCTCGCCTAACTAGCGGGGCCCGCTAGTCAGCCACTCAGTACGCGCGTGAAGCGGTACGAGTGGTGGCGCCCCGAGGCTTTACTCCTTCGACGTCACCCCCATGAGGGAGTCCTGGACTAAGGGGTCCTCAGGCGTCTAGCCTATTATCCATGGGCCGGAATGATGGGCGACGAAGACATGAAGGCCGAAGACTGCACCGTGTCCAGATTGGACTCTACTTGGCCTGGAGGGCAAGCTTGATGACCAAATATGAAAATTCCTTCTTATGTAACCGACTCCATGTAAACCGTAGACCCCCCCGGTGTCTATATAAGCCAGAGGGGTTAGTCCGGAAAGGATACATTCATTACCATATACACATAGGCTAGGATTTTAGGGTTTAGCCATTACGATCTCGTGGTAGATCAACTCTTGTAATACTCATATTCATCAAGATCAATCAAGCAAGAAGTAGGGTATTACCTCCATAGAGAGGGCCCGAACCTGGGTAAACATCGTGTCCCCCGTGTCATGTTACCATCGGTCCTAGTCGCACAGTTCGGGACCCCCTACCCGAGATCCACCGGTTTTGACACTGACATTGGTGCTTTCATTGAGAGTTCCACTGTGTCGTCGATGAAAGGTTCGATGGCTCGCCTTGTCATTAAAGACAACATTACCGCAAGGGTAGTTCTGGCCCCGAGCCAAACCCTCCGGCTGGGCAACTTTACTATGATCGCCCGTTCGGCCGCAGAGCCGACGGTGACCTCTCGGGCCATCGAAAATCCCCTTCGCATCAACTCCGAGCACTCCAAGCAGATGGATCCGGTTGAGCTTTCGTCCTTAAACGAGCTCCTAGATCGCATCGCCACTATGGGAATCGCCACCGATTACGATCAGATCGGGCCTAAAACCGATCAGGGAGAAACCGAAGCTCCACTGGTCACCCGCCAGATCGCGGTAGTCATGGCGCAGGACGGCGAGTCTTCTTCTATATTGAAGATGGACTATGTTCGGATCGCCGTTCATGAAGAGCCGGATAGTTACCTGCGAAAGGATGCATCTAGCCCTCCGAGCATAGCATTGGACAGCGGTTCCAAACAATCAGAAGATATTCCGGAGCCCGTACTGTCCAGTCCGGATGATCATCAGACTCTGGACAATCGGTTTGGTCGGGGTTCGGATTTAATTCCAGCCACTCACTCGGACATAGAGGCTCTCATGAGCGTAAAACGGCAGTCTCAGGAAAAGGTCCACCACTTCTGGGCCAGATTCCTCCTTGTAAAGGACAAGATAAAAGACTGCCATGACGAAGACGCAATATCAGCGTTCTGCAAAAATTGCGCGGACGAAGGAATCCTCAACGCCATCAATCGCCGCCGCATACTAAAATTCGCTGACTTAGCAACTATCGTACAAAATACTGCGCGATGGAAAGCGCCTGGGAAACTAGGGCAGCTCGCACTACAAAAAAAAGACACATCCGTGACATTTTGGGCCGAACGAATTTTTTTCTGTCATACGTATGACACTTCTATGACGATAATGGTGAAAAAACCCAGTATCATCATAGATGTGGTGGGCTCTTACTTCTATGACAAAAATCATGACAGAAAATGGGCTTTTCGTCACTGGCGGGCCGGAGACGCAGCTGCATGACATTCTTTGGACCGTCCATGACGGAAAAACCATGGTAAAAGCGAGGCGAGGAAAATTTCGGGAGTTCCGGTTACGGTGGGAGGTCGGGGCGAGTGATGCTGCTTTCTCGTACACGTGCGCCGCATGTGTGTGAGGCGCTGGCTCTAATCAACCCGAAGCGAGGCGTTGGGCTCTAATCGAACCCAAGCAATTGCACCGCAGGCTACGCGTTCATCGAACCCGAGCGATCGATCGATGGCTGTTAATCGAACCGATCGAGCGATTCTTCGCTCTCGCTGCTAATCAAGCCGATCGATGCTGCCTCTGGATGAACAAAGGAGCGCTATGGGGGAGTTGGATGAACAGGAGCGGTGGCGTTGCCTCCGGATGAACAGGATCCGTGGTGTGGTGGAGGGCTGGATGAACAGAGACGGTGGAGGGGTGCCCGTGGAGGGGTAGTTGAACTGGACCCCGTGGTGTGGAGGGCTGGATGAACAGTAGACGGTGGAGGGGTGGTTGAACAGTAGCCGGTGGAGTAGCACGCGGTGGACGCTGGATGAACAGGAGCCCGTGGAGGCTGGAGGAGGTCGACGGTAGCCCGTGGAGGCTAGAGGAGGTCGACAGTGGAGATGAACAGTATCCCGTGGAGTCCCGTTTTGCGGTATGCCACACCCCTCCCGATGAACAGGACCCCCGTTTCGTCCGTTTTGCGGTATGCCACACCCCTCCAGATCAACAGGACCCCCGTTTTTACCGTAGGAGGTCCGTTTCGTCTGTTTTGCGGTACGCCAAACCCCTCCCGATCAACAGGACCCCCATTTCGACAGTAGGAGGTCGGTTTCGTCCGTTTTGCGGTACGCCAGACCCCTCCCGGTGAACAGGATCCCCTTTCGAACGTGGCCGGTCGAACACAAGGCCGTTTCCTCCGGTCTACGGTACGCCAGGCCTCGTTTCCATCGCGTGTTCCGTCCAAGCCCTCCCGATGAACACGACCACGCATTCCGCTCCGACCCAGCTGGTTGGCTCCCACGCTGCCTGCTGCCTCCCGGCGAACACGACGCATTCCGCTGCCTCCCCATGAACACGACGCATTCCGCTGCCTCCCATGAACACGACGCATTCCGCTGCCTCCCCATGAACACGACGACGGCGCTGTTTCTCCATTCCGACCCAGCCATATACACGAGCCCCGGCCGACGTGATGCGCCGAGTAGGCGTTCGAGACCCGCCCGATGTACACATACGTGGCAGTATTTTCTTTCTTGCACCTCGGCGCTGTACATACGTGTACATGCTACATGCGCGCTTCTACTATGACACGCGGCGCGCGCTCTACTATGACACGTCGCGCCTCTACATCGACCAGTATGTACGTACACGTTCGCGACCAGAATGACAACGCTACGTACGCTTCGACCAGGTGGGTCCCGACTATCAGGCACTTCCTTGTGTCCGAAGATGTAGCTGGTGGGTCCCAGCAGTCAGGCGGCGAATCATTTTGTTTTTTTTTTGCCCGGACGCACTTCCTTGCGTGCGAAGGGGTAGCTTGTGGGTCCCAGCAGTCAGGGGGGAAACGTTTTTTTCACGAAATTCGGTGGCCCGTCCCGTGGGTCCCCGCTGTCGTGGAGGAATAATTATTTTGCATGTAATAAGGAGGCACTTCCTTGTGCGGCCATGGACCCAGCTATCAGCCTCCACGCATCTTGTCCACGTCCGATGGAAGCCGTTCCTTGACCACGCTTGACCACGCCAGCCGAGAGCACCAGGGCGGTGGACGACGGCGAGGCCTAGGAAGGGGACGACGCGGAGCCGGGGAAGATGCGGCAGTGGATGTCCACGCGTAGAGGAGTACGAGGGTTCACTGGTTCGCTGCGGTGTGAGGCTGTCGTCCTCGCAGAATAACAGGGGGTGTGGGTGAGTAGTGGGATGGCCTGGCCAGCGGTGGGAGTAGTAGGGGGCGGTGAGGCCTCCGCCGCATCACAGCCGGCCATGGGAGGCAGGAGCACGAGGCACGACCAGCGCTGGTTTGGGCGGCTGGAGCAAGAAGACCAGAGGTTGAAGAAGCACTACGGCCATTGGATGGACATCGTACGGTCACTGGAGCTAGAATCGTGCATATTGACTAAGTTGACAAAGCCCTCTGTCCCCGTCAACTTAGTAGGCCCACAAGTCAGCCTGCCACTATACTGGGTCCCAGCTAACAGGGGGAGTATTCGTTTTTTGTGCGTAATAAGGAGGCACTTCCTTGCGTGCGAAGATATAGCTGGTGGGTCCGAGCTGTCAGCGGCGGTAACGTTTTTTTCGTGAAATACAGAGGCCCTTTTGGTGGGTCCCTGATGTCAGTTGCAGGAATCATTATTTTGCGCGTAATAAGGAGGTATTTCCTTGCGTGCGGCCGTGGACCCAGCTGTCGGCCTCTCCATGTACAGTCCACTTCAGATGCATGTCGGTCGTTGACCACGTTGACCAGGCCGCGCCGAGAGCACCAGGGCGGTGGACGACGGCGATCCCTAGGAAGGGACGACACGGAGGCAGGGAAGACTCGGCAGTTGTTTCCCACGCGGAGGGGTGTACGACTGTACGAGGGTTTACTGGTTCGACTGCCGTCGCCGGAGAATAACAGCAGGTGTGGGTGAGTAGAGGGATGGCTAGGCCAGCGATGGGGGTACGGTGGGGTGGTGAGGCCTGCGCGGCAGCAGAGCCGGCCGCGGGGAGGAGGGAGCTGGCAGTCCCGCCGGCGCTTGTTTGAGCGGCTGGAGCAGGAAGAGCAGAGATTGAAGAAGCACGACGGCCGTTGGATGGCCATCCAGCAGTCACTGCTTGTGCGTCAACCTTTTTTTAGGAAAGCCTCAAATCTGTGGAAAACAGCATACAGCCCACCTGCCATTATTTCTAATAATTTACAGCCCATTTGCTAATTATTAATGTTTTTTTGGAGCCCATATTCTTTCTGTTAGCATTACAGCCCATATTGTGGCCACGGTTAACAAATTAAACAAAATTTTGCATATTTTAGTGTGGTCTGAACTGTTTTTAGTCCCGAAATTTCGACTCACATTCAAACTGATTTTAAAAATAAATGTATATCAGTATAAAATCCAACAAATTCTCCATGCATAAAAATTAATGTAATTTAGAATCTTGAAATGAAAAAAAAAGATATTTGAAACTAATTGCCGGTTTGGTGTGTTTTAAAAATGTACAACCCATTTCTCATTACTGATGGGCCATTTTCTCGGTCAGCCGAATGAAAGCTCTCCTCGTCTTGAAAGATTTGCAGCCCAACAGGCCTGACAAAGAGACTTACTTGGCAAATCACAAAAAATGGGCTGTGGCCGTGGACCCAGCTGTCAGCCTCTCCACGTACAGTACTCTTCCGATGAAAGTCGTTCATTGACCATGTTGACCACGCCGCGCGGAGAGCACCACGGCGGTGGACGACGGCGAGGCATAGGAAGGGGACGATGCGGAGCTGGGGAAGATGCGGCAGTGGAAGCCCGCGCGGAGAGGAGTACGAGGGTTCACTGGTTCGGCTGCGGTGTGAGGCTCCCGTCGCCGCAGGGCCTGGCCAATAGTGGGAATAGTAGGGGGCGGTGAGGCCTCCGCGGCAGCACAGCCCGCCACGGGAGGCAGGATCATGTGGCATGACCGGCGCTGCTTTGGGCGGCTGGAGCAGCAAGACCAGAGGTTGAAGAAGCACTACTGCCGTTGGATGGACATCGTATGGTCACTGGAGCTAGAATCGTTCATATTGACTAAGTTGACAAAGCCCTTCATCCCCGTCAACTTAGTAGGCCCACAAGTCAGCTTCCCACCAAGGTGGGTCCCAGCTAGCCGGGGGAGTATTCATTTTTTTGTGCGTAATAAGGAGGCACTCCCGGTGGGTCCGAGCTGACAGCGGGGGGAACGTATTTTCACGAAATACGGTGGGCCATCAGGTGGGTCCCAGCAGTCAGGGGGCAAAGGTTTTTTTTTCACAAAATACGGTGGCCCGTCCAGTGGGTCCCTGCTGTCAGTTGGAGGAATCATTATTTTACGCATAATAAGGAGGCACTTACTTGCTGCGTCAGGACCCAACCGAGACTCTCCACGTCGACATACTTCCGATGGAAGTCGCCTTGACCATGTTGACCTCGCCGCTCCGCTGCATGCATGCATCCATGGGCGTGGTGCGTCCCCACTGTCGCCTCTCACGTGAGTCATCTTCCGATGACTCTCGGTTGTTGACCACGCTGACCACACCATGCCGAAGCGCACAGACTGGAACGACCGGAGATGGGAAAGACGGGCGGTGGAGTCGCAGATGGAGAGGAGGGGAAACTTGATGGTTGGTCTTGGCAAAGACAGCCGCAAAGCCGCCATGGGAGACAGGAGCAAGAACAGAGGTTGAAGAAGGAGCACGGCTGTTGGATTAACATCCAACGGTCCAGCTGCTAGAATCATTTGTTGATTAAGTTGACAAAGCCGTGCGTACACGCCCGCTTAGTAGGCCCACAAGTCAGTCACCAAATCTGACGGGTCCCAGCTGTCAAGGGGATGAATAATTTTTTTTGCAAAACAAGGAGGCACTTCCTTCTATGCGAAGATACAGCCGGTGGGTCCCAGCTGTCAGGTGGAGGAAACATTTTTTCAGCTTAATAAGGAGAAACTTTCCTTGCGTGCGACCATGGACCTCGTGGGTCCTAGCCGTCAGGCTCTCCACGTACAGTCCTCTTCCGATGACTCTCGTTTGTTGACCATGCCGCACCGAACGCAGCGAGGCGGTGGACGACGGCGAGGCCCCGGACGGGAACGACTCGAAGATGGGAAAACGCGACAGTGGAGTCACAGATTGAGAGGAGGAGAAGGGTTATAATTGGTTCTATTGCGGCGTGGGGCTGTAGTCTGTGGAGAATAACAGGAGGTGTCGAGGGGTGGAGGGATAGCCTGGCCGGCAGTGGGGTAGCGCTTCGCAACGATGCGTGCTAAGCAGAGCCGCTAGC
Source organism: Aegilops longissima (assembly GCA_021605205.1). NCBI lineage: Eukaryota > Viridiplantae > Streptophyta > Magnoliopsida > Poales > Poaceae > Aegilops > Aegilops longissima. The sequence goes on along the minus strand of CM038677.1, from coordinate 48,957,968 downwards.
CGCCGGAGGCCGGACCAGGCGGTCCTGGCGACGCTGGAGGAAGAAGACGAGAGATTGAAGGTGCATGCCGGTCGTTGGATATAAATCCAATGGCTGTGGATGACACAATCATTGGTTGACCAAGTTGACAACGCCCTGCGTAGGCTTCGACCTATTGTCCCACATGTCAGCCTGCAAAAATGTGGCATATATTTAACCCATGTTTTCTTGAATGTACAGTCCATTTGCTGGGCTGGGTGAACAAATAATTTTGCGTCAACCAGGCCCATTTATATTTTCTAAGAAATCCCAGCCCATTTGCACTTCCTTGAAATACACGTATTAGGTGGGCTTGTTATATATATAATGTTATGTTAGAAGGAGCAATTAATATCAAAGAATAAACCGGAGAGGCACATTATATATATATATATATATATATATATATATATATAATTAATTAAGAAATTAGCGAGTTATTGCTCAAAATAAAAATGAGCGTGTTATTATTAAATTGGTCCTTAAAATCTTCGCAAGCTTTTGTACGCAATCACCAGGATTTTCCTTGCCTGTGAGTCAAAAACAACTAGGATTTTCCTTGCCAACTTCCGTTAAACATTTACTTTTATAAGTTAATAACACGTGGGATGTTTTTATAATGTATATATAAGTCTCTATAAAATATACGATAATAGTAATAATAAAAATATATATAATGTGGTTATAAGGAAAACATAAATTGGACACAACATTACTTTTATAAGAGACCTGTGTTTATACCCCACAAGAGGCATACTAACAAGTTCACACACAAATACAAAAGAAAAGGTAAACATTCATATCAAACTCAGGTTCACAGGACACGTTCATATTCATAGCCAACATTCACTATCAACAACTCAAAAGATTCATATATACACAAGCTCAGCATATCTATGCATCCAAATGATTGATAGATCACACGACAATATTCATACATAATTCACAAAAAGATTCAGATATACACATGTTCAGTATGTTTATGCATCCAAATGATTGAGATCACAGCCAATATGATCCATGGACTAACTTTAATTACCTAGGGTACAGACTGGTAAATGGTGTTCAATCGGAGGTACTTCTTGCTAAAATTAGTTCTTGTACGAGTAAACTTTCGAGTACATAAGAGGCAGCACAGATAATCTGAACTTTGCTTGTAGGTTTATCCTCAAATAGTGGCCTCGTGCCGAGGGAGGTTTGAGCAACTTGGCCACTACTTTCATCCAACTAGTTTATCGCTCATCTTGTTTCGTATCTCGCCAAAATTCTACATTGCAGACGAGAAAGGAGGCGGTTGAGAAAATGAACCACCCAAATTTTTTGTGCAGTTCAACTGAAATGGAGCATCCTTGGCGTGCAGACTAATTAAGTGACAGATGAATATACGCGTCAACCAACTTGTCTGGAATCTTTAGACTCCATGACATATAGTTCGCTACCATATGTGCCGATAACCAAAAGGCACAAGTTGGGACCAAAGACTGGACTGCGTTTTCTGGGCTATGCACCAAGCAATATTTTTTTCGTTCACTCTCCTAATACTTGGAGTTTGACAATTGGTTGACACCGGTTGATACTCGAATGAATATAGGCACTTCTTTTCAACATCGATGCTTGTCTGAGTGAACTTTGGATTACATAGCAGCAGCATAAGTACCTGTCCATCTGATCATTTTGTGTAGTTCTACTGAAATCACCCGATGTAATGATTTGCCTGCGAGTTCAGGCTCCAAATTACTCCTTTATGAAATCGGCAAACAGTAGCACAATACCAAATTACCAATACATATGACAGGCACAATAATCAGGATAAAGACAAGTACCAACCTGTGTGAGGTAGCATATCAATTACTATTTCCTTTGACTGGAAGCCGAGATAAGCCAAGCGACTGACAGCAAAGGAAGAAAGAAAGCGGAGATTAGCGACTGACAGGAAAGGATGAAAGCTGTCGAGGCAATGAAGCACCCAAAGTTTTTGTGCAGTTCCACCAAAATCGATCATCCCTGTTGGCACATATATTGAGAGAGTGAGATTACTGTAATAGTGGGACCAGTTGATGAAACATACACTAACAAATAGAAGCACCCTCATTATCTTAATGGGTAAAGTTAGCAACATAGTAGTCTTGCTTAAAGAGAGGTATTAGTTTATTTAATCAGTGCCAATTAGCTCAACTCAACACTCAAAGCATTGCCATTTATCATAGGTTGCAAAACTTTAACGTGCAAAGATAAAGGAGTTTCTCATGACAGAGTACGATACAAATAGAGATGACAACAAACTAATATGGATGAAGGCCTTAGGCCTGCACCAACCTGAGAAAAAAGCTTAATCATGTAGTCCCATAAGAGATGATAAAGCACTCACCGGAATCACATAATAGTATATATTTTGTGCACTTCAAATGTATGGTTGAAATCACTCTTGTTTACCAAAGTCTTGAGATTATATCGAAGATTATCAAGAACTTCCATCAGAGTTAAAGCACTGGCTGGGATACAGTTCATTGTATTGTCTTGTGTAGTTCCACTAAAATGTATGATTGGCACAACATGATCCCTGTTTGCACAAGTAGGAACAAGGGGAAACCTTCATTAGCTTAGTGAGAAAGGATAGGAAGACATTAGCATATTACTCAAACAGTAGCATCAAATTCATGATGGACAATACGCAAAACATTGCCTCATTGAACCAATGGCAATAAATTGACATGCAAAACAATAGCACTATTATGTCATGACACTAATAATATTCCCTCCCTGCTCCACCACATGATTCACCTCAATAGACAAACATACACACGTACATGATTCAGCATAGGGTCCTACTAAAGATTTGTTTAACTCAAACAGGAAAATTAGGCAGTAATAAATTAGTGGTACTTAAGTACTCCTAATTAATTAAGTGAGACAGCAGAAGCGGAAGGGCTCCCTGGAGGATCGTCTCACATGTAAGGTAGTCGCTGTCGGAGCCCTTGAATGGCCTCGACCGAGGCCTCTGCTTCAAAGAAGATCGCCTTGGCACTATTTATTCTTCTTCTTCTTCCTCTTCATGCTCTGTTTCTCTTTCTCCTCACCAATTGGTGAAACCAAGTACATGATTGGCCTTCTAATTCAGAATTGGTTTTGTCATGAGGGAGTACAAGTGTACTAGTAAAAACAGCATTATTTTCTCATGGCAATGGAAAATAGAGATGAACACATGCATTAAATATCATTCTTACCTAAAGGAAGGTTATGGCGCCAATATGGATGATGAGGATTGGAACACAGATCTCCTTTGTGCAGTTCCACCAAAATGAACCAACTGTTCCATTCTCGACATTCCAGCTTAAACAACACAAAAGTCACTTATTTTAAGAAGAGTTTTGTGCAAAGGCACCAAAAGGTCACAACAAAGAACTGTGTGAATTGATATCCTGTTTGCACAAAAAGGCACAGAGGAAACACTCGAGTCTCAAACAATTACAGGCAAAAACATTTGGCTAAACTTGTCATGGCTTATAACAGTGGCATGGCTTCATTTTTACCAGGGACATTAGATTAAGAACAACTAAGGCTGCGTCTGGTTCACAGGTTTGGTGCAAGATTTTCGTAGGAACTCAATTCCTACGGTATTCTTTCCCTTCCAACCGTTCAGGACACGGGAAAGGTGAATAGTGTTTCATAGGAAAGCTGGTCTGGTAGTACTGATTCCATAGGATTAGACATATCCACGCGCTGCTCATTTTTTGGGCGGAAGCCCGAGGCAGGCGCTCGCTGCCATGCGTTAGACAGGTTGTTGTGCTGTGTTGCTGAAATAAAAAATCAACCTATGTGTGGTACGTGAGGTGAGGACAAGAGTAGTCACTGTGCAGCTGAATAAACAAATAGCATCTCATACTGCCAAGCATGCTACTCTAAAAAAACAAATATGTACATTTCAGTAGTCCATCCAACACATTCTCTTGAGAGTTTCCTCCGTTCGCTGTTCCATAGTTTTATACCTACATTCCTTTCCTATTCCTCTATTTTCATCAAGACCTATGTTTTCTGCCCTTTATTCGAACGGAGTCTAAATATTTGGTATAAGGGCATGGGACAAGGGTGCACCAGCAGTCCAAACAATGTACGTAAACAGGGGCATAAAAGTGGTGATTCATAGTTTGTTGCCCCGAGACACAAACATCCAAGAAACATATCTGGGTTGGTCCCATTTTGTTCACTCTAGCCACCTACTCCTATGTGTGGATAGCAAATCTAGTCCTGGTCATACCACTTTGTGTACAGCGTTACCCCTATATTTCCTTTTTCACCAAGAGACCGTTGATGACCAGTCTGTACTACTTTCACCCCCTTTCCTTCCTGTTTGTACCAAGTCCGATGTACATACTAAATTCCCCCACCCCCACTTTATTTCTTGTTTGAACCAAGTAGTACAAGATTCGACTCCATGAAGTAGCTTTACCTCTAATAACAGAAGAAAAAAATATGTGACGTTGGACCATCCGATCGAGAGGGGCTGAGAGGTAGAAAATGATGCACATGCAGCAACGTAGCGAGCTGGGGAAGTAGAGCTAAGGCGGTTTCGAACGAAGATATACCTGAAGGTCATCGGGATGTGGATAGGTGGGCGGCGGGAGGCCGGATCCGCCCACAGGCAACGACGAAGGGATCAGAGGACCTCCCACGCCGGTGCTCGGCCAGAGATAACGGTGCGGCCGGCAGTGGGTCTCCTCCCTCGCTGTTGACGATGGCCTAAATGCTGCCCCTCCTCCCTTTCGCCGGTGGAGGGGGATACGTCCAGATCTGTAACCAGCGGTGAGGATAGAAAGCCAGTGTTTTTTGAAGGGAGAAAGGCAGTGTTACTACCCCTATCTTGTTTAGATCTGGAGAGCATGAGAGTGTGTGAATATAGCAACCCTTGCAAGCAAGCCCGGAGGCTCCGGCCTATATATACGTAGTGGGGTAGTTTTTCTTTTTCACTCCATCAAAACAATCGTTTCAAATTGTGTACTACTACATGCCAGGTCGCGGTTTTTTTAGTTGTTGATTGTTTTTTGAGATAGCTACCCGCTTGTTCCAAGTGGTGTTATGGTGTGCTAGGTCGCACTTTGTATCGTTCAAGTCTGGTACTACAAGTCCCTCCATTAAATTAACAACCACCCCCTCGTAAAAATTGTGAACAAGCCCACGGCTAAAATTAGCGGAAACGTGGGTTGCCCCAACATGCATTATTATTTATATTTTCTACTCCTCCGCTCCTAAATATAAGTCTTTTTATTAGCCACACCTAAGACAAGAATTTTTTATTAGCAGTGAACCCCACATGTCATAGACACAAAATTGTGGCAAGATTCCCTTAGGCAAGCCAAAGTGTGTCTAACAATTTGAGCAACCCAGGTTAGGCAAGTGTGGGAAAAATAATGTGGCAACATAAGACAAACATAGTCACAATCCAAACAGCCCCGTAATTTTTGTGACATGCATGAAAATTTGGTTAGTTAAATTTATAGTCAAAATTTGGCAAGGTGCATCAAATCAACACATGCAAGTATCAAAAGGAAAGTCACGGCATGCATGCATGCGTTGTACTCCTCCGCTTCCAAATATAAGTCTTTTAGAGATTGCAACAAGTGACTACATACGAAGCAGAATATGTCTACTCCTACATAATGAAGTAGCCCATTTGAAATGTGTAAAAGACTTATATCGAGTGCAGTGCTTTGATGTGTCGCACAACTCGCATAAGACCGAGAAATTTGATTACTACAACGCCTCTCCTCATGGACTAAGCTCGGTGTTTAATCGCACTGCCTTTTGGCTGCATGACAGAGGGCCAACCACCTGTTGGGCCCACCTGTCATAGACGCAAAGGCAGGAGCAGTAGTAGCTTCTGCTACACGCTATCCCTCCCGCACGAGGTGGACGGACATGCAGCAAAGGATTCGACATCGTAGAAGTAGGAGTAACATCATTGTTCGTCTTCTCGAAGAGGCGAAGAGCCAAGCGCAACCCGAACGTGGCAGTTGAGAACGCTCGCGTGGTGCGATTCCTTGGAGTACTAGCCAGGCTCTTGCATGAGACAAAATTGCTATTGTTTAACAATTAAACTCCATTATCCATTGGTTGATACTCATTCTGCATAGGTCCACGCGCTTAGCACCGTTTCCTCCTGGGGTCACCAATGTTTATTTGCTAATTAATAGGATTGCATGCAATGAACTAGCCATTGCAAGTCACTAGAAGCATGCACACCTCTCATCTCTTATTGGTTAATATGTCAAGAAACAAGAAACAAGGTAGAAGTTAATGCATCGCGCCTAAGTGTTTTGGGACTATTTGCTTTTCGTAAGATGACTTACACACCTAAATGGAGGGAGTAGTATAGCCCTATAAGCCGGAAAGGAGTATTGCCTTTCTAGAGATTTCAACAAGTGACTAGACTACACCGTCTGCAGTACTCCCTCCCTTCTGCTTTATAGGGCTCAAATCTCAAATCTCATGAACCAAGGCATTTTGCGATTGGAGGAATTTATCTCATACTTTACAAAACTACCCTAATTAAACTCATGCATTAATTACGTAGTTCTCTCGTTTTCCTCTCCGCCTTGGTTGCGGTGCACAATATTGAGCACTCCTATATGACTAGCCGCTCTATCTACATGCGGGACATTTCAAAGCATCCGGGCCCGCGTGCCATCCACCAAATCACAGCGAGGTGCTACAGTCGAGACTCACCTGTCACCCTGGTGTGGCCGTCATGACCCGTCATATCACAAAACCCACACCTTTACCAGCAGTGGTAAGGTGGCCTCCAAGTTGTACTGGACGAAGCAACCATGACCCGTCATTTCACTAGAACGCTCGTTCAAGCCCTTTCTTCCCTTTCTTGAAGAAAACCTCACTCCAGGCTACTCATTTCTGCCATTTTTCTTCTGTACCGACGAAGGAAAGGTGGGCGAATCAGTTATGCTGCTATATTTTCATTCCGAGAATCTTGTTTTTGTGAAGGACCGACCGATTCTCACATCCTATTCTTTTCCTGTTTTCATTGCGATTGTGGTTTCCTTTAAATTGCTTTTTGTTTGTCAGTTCATTGATGGATCCTGGAGCACTAGGCAAAGAGTTGTCGGCGGACAACCCACTGGGAGACAGCGATCTCCGTGAAGCGAGCACCGACCAACGAGTTGACCATGTTGGTGGGACAACCCATGGAGACGAAGAACTCCAAGAAACAAGCACCGCCAAAGAGTTGAGGACGCTTGGCGGACTAACTCCTCAAAGAAAGTTGGAAGAATAGCAAGGGCCCCACCGTGCCTACCCCAGAACTCGATTGCCACCTATGTGAGGCTCAAGACCGAGTTTGAGGAGATAGTCGCCGTGAGAAGCAGATTCCACGGCAAGGTGATGGCCCCATCGAGGACGAGGAGATGGCTCCTGAGGGATGAGATCCCCCGGTGAGCTGCACAAGGTAAAAAATAATGGCTTATTACCATAGTTATGATTTTTGATTATTTGCAATGTGCTTGCTAATATGTTAGGGTTGTGCAGGTCCCGGTGAACGTCCTTGATTCCGATGTCGTGGCCCGTCCTGTTGGCATCGCCCCGGAGATCGATTCCGATGCCGCTGTCCATCCTATGGACATTGCCCCAGAGATCGATTCCGATGTCGCGGTCAGTCCTGTGTACATCGCCCCAGAAATCGATTCCCATGCCGCTGTCCGTGCTGTGGTCATTGCCCGAGAGATCGATGACAAGAAATAGTTGGTCGCGCTAATCCTTCAGGGTAGTTTGCATTGCCCTGTGTTTAATTACCAGAACGATGCGTGTTATCAAACCATCTTAGGGCTAGTGCAATGTCTTGTGTGGGCGGATCTTGCTACTTTTGTTTGATAGTGAATCATGCGATGAATCATGTGAACCCTCTCCGAGTTATGGAAACAGATGTATCCTCACCAGCTTTTGATGTAATTTATGGCATGCTTAGATGTAAGTTTGAACTGTTTATCATATCAGCAGGCTTGTTTGATGATTCTTGGTGTTAGTAGGCTAGCTACTCAATGCGAGCTATAGTACTTGCAAAACACTCACCAAGAGAAACGTTGGGGCTGATGAGCTCGTGGTACGCTTATACTTATCCTCGTCGATCGACCAATAGCCCTAGCTCCTAAAATTGTAGGCCTAGCGATCGATCGACAATAGTCAACATACATTCAGGCCTCATTTTGTTCATAGGGTAGGAAAATCGTAGCAAAAGTACGAGAACGTGCAACACAAAATCATAGCAAAGGCAGACGCATCCTCCGCTCCAAAATAGATGACCTAGGCGGGCTAGTTTGGCCTAGTGGGTTTCAAAGTGATATGACATGGTACAGGTCGTCCAGTCTTGGCGTGTGGTAGTAGTATTGCGGTACAGTAAGTTTTCTTGAAGAAGCGGAATTCAACGAAGTCATGATGGTTCCTTCATCCAACAACTTACAAGTGGGAAAGGTTGGGCCTGCGATATGACCGGGTAGACCAGGATAATTTTGTGCATGGCAGGTGGACCAGGATGGTCGACGTCCCACATGTCGGCGAATGAAAGTATTCTTTCCGATATAGAGGACGAGCAACGAGTATTCATTGTTTATTTTATGAAAGTTATTGTCTCCATCATTACGACGGAGGAGTGTGAAACACGGCAGTCCAGTGAACTTGGCATGTGCACCACTCCTCCTTCCTCATGTAATGCCCAGGTTACAGCTTTTTCTCACTTTCTCTATCTATTTCCTCTCAAATGTTTTTACCTTTCTTTTTTAAGACACAATTGTTTTTATGCCTTTTTTAGAATTATTTTTTATACCTAGGAGCATCGTAGAGACGGGCTCTTGCAGAGCCCACTCCTTGACTTTGTCAATGCCTCTCTCTCCTCCACATAAGGATTACTACTTGCTATGCATGCATGCGGCGGGCAGCTGGCGTCTTGAGGGGCTAGAGCGGTGAGAGCGGCAGGAGGCGATAGCAGAGTAGCTGGATTTCATTCTCAAAGTGTTGAGGCCTATTCTTTGATGCTCCGGAAGCGGTCCGGACTCCATCATGGCCCACCTCACATTATCACCATATATTTCTTGGAGTCCGTGTGCGGCGGGCGGGCGATCTCTTCTCCCTCCCCCGTTTCTCTCTTCTCAGACGACGCCCGCCGAGCGATTAGATTTCGGCTATCGACGGTTTATTCAATTACGGTCCCACATGTCGGTGAAATTGCAAGACAACGCGTGTTCCCTCTAGTGAGCGGCGTGCGAGCCGGACTGTTGGGGTTGCGACGCGTACGAGTCATAAGTGTGCCGCCTATTCCTTTAGAACTTGCGAAGCGTAACATTTTCGCGCGATCGATCGATAGAAATCCAGAACAAAATGACGAGGGTGGTGCTTTCCCGCTCGTTAGGCGGGCTAGTTCGAGTGATATGACGTGCTACAGTGCCGTCCACTTGCTCCATTTTTACGTAAGGAAGAGTTTACACTCTTATGCGGGAGGAGTGCGAAACACCGCGAATCTGATTTTGATCGAGGGATAACTGTTCCCTGCCAAATAATGGAGGATTGTTAGCGATTATAGCATGATAGTTAGGGCATCTCCAGCGCTGGCCCACAAATTTACACCGGCATCTGTCTGAGGACACTGATGGATGCCATCCGATGCTGCCTGCATACCTTTCGACAACTACATGAACTAACCGGACAAAATTCGTGCAAACAAAGCAAATTTCAATTTAACCGGATGAAATTCATTACATTTCGAAAACTTTTCCTACAAACTGGAAGAAATTCATTACATATTTCGCACAAACCGTACTAAAACCTACTGTAAACCTAATCTAAACGATCGCCGGTGCCCGACCACCATGTCCGGTCATGAACCCGAGAAAGCCGGCCATTGCCTTTGCCTCCTCCTCATCCGCCTCGATAACCTCCTCCTCCGGAGCACAAGGTTCTGAAGATCTCCGCCTCCACGTCGCTGTCAAGCGGCTAATCGGCCGCCGATATTTATCCCACCAAGCTTGGCATCGACTGAGTGGAGTAGCGGTGGCCTTCCCGGGACCAGAGCGGCGGCGACCTACCGTGTACTACTCTTCCTCGCTGCCGGCTGCGCCCGCGCACGTGCGCCGCGTGGCGGCGGAGGGCGGCCGGAGAGCGGAGCCGCCGATGTCCCTTGTCTGCTCCTGCGACAGTACGTCCAAGAGAGCTTCGGAGCGCCAGGAGGACATGGTTGAAGTGGTGCCGACAGAAGGAAGGGACCGGAGGAGAATAAGTGTGGGTCTTTGGCTATGGCTGGGAGCTGGGGCTCAAGTTATTATAGCGGGCGAATTGCAATGAGCCATGGCAGACGGATGGACAACTGGCGCTGGAGTAGGTTCATCGGGCGTGAATGCGGATGCTGCTTCAGTGGCTGAACTACAGATGTGTTTGGGTTACTGACATGTGGGCCCAAAGGGCATCTGGCCCGCATGTCAGTGACACACCAATTGCACCTGCAGTTAAGTCCGGTGAATGCGGCATTGACATTCTGAAGAGATGGTGACCGTTTCAAGCGGGAAGCGCGCGCTAGCGATGGAAGGGGTTTCGGTGTGCAGTGGCACTAAGATCGGTCGCTCGCGATAGTACATACTCCGTACCATACTACCATAGTACCACTCTAGCTTAGGCTGTTTTATAGATTGTTGTTGTGATGGACGATATACATGAGCAAGGCGGTCCGAGTATGACCGTTGGTGTTGAGCCAGGTGAATACATGCTTGGCGTTCGCGTAGGCCTCCATCAAACGTCTAAACAGTAATGTCCGGCACCGCCGGGGCGCGTAGGTGATGGGCTCGCCATTTGCGTTGCGCCATGAGCAGGACTTTGATTTAGAGGGCGACGTGCATGCATTAGCATGCTTTGACAGCGTGAGCGTGAGTGTCTGATAGGAAGTATTTCATTTTCATTTGGCTGACGAGGGTGCGTTGCAGCGACAAGTCTGTGGTTTGATCCCCCACATACGCATAATTTTGGTTTTTAAAGTATTTCTTTCTCCATTTAAAGGTAGGCCCGCGTAGATAGATAAAGAACACGAGCTGATGAGGCGCTTGCGGACTGTTTGACTGGTCAACCAGACAAATACGGAGCTATACACTGAGCCAGTGACCGTATAATCACCAGATCTCCTATACAATGATCAAAGTGAGCTATCAAGACAAGTTCAATGACCGCCAATGCACTTTACTCGGTAATAAATGACCAGGATTGAAGGGGGATCCAAATTTGCTTCGTCTTCTGTCCTTGAGCTCTTGACAAACCAATGCACTATACGGTTGTCCAGCCACTCCACCCCAGAGCTCTCACCAAGCGTCGTTCAGGCCACCGCGCCGCACACTAACCGGTAAGGCAGCGATGGCATCCCGCCGTGCCGAGTTCATCGCCGCTCGCGACCTCACAACTATGTGGGAGGAATTTGAAGATGCCAAGGCCGAATGGGCGGTAGAGAAAGAGGTGGCCAAAGCCACACAGAGGGTGTCGGTGTCAAAACCGGCGGATCTCGGGTAGGGGGTCCCGAACTGTGCGTCTAGGCGGATGGTAACAGGAGACAAGGGACACGATGTTTTACCCAGGTTCGGGCCCTCTTGATGGAGGTAAAACCCTACGTCATGCTTGATTGATATTGATATTGTGGATGTTTACAAGAGTGGATCTACCACGAGATCAAGGAGGCTAAACCCTAAAAGCTAGCCTATGGTATGATTGTAAGGGTTGTTGTTCGTCTCATTTAACTAGAGCCATCCGGTTTATATAGACACCGGAGAGGGCTAGGGTTACATAGAGTCGGTTACAATGGTAGGAGATCTACATATCAGATCGCCAAGATTGCCTTCCACGCCAAGGAAAGTCCCATCCGGACACGGGCTAAGTCTTCAATCTTGTATCTTCATAGTCTTGGAGTCCGGTCGATGATGATAGTCCGCCGATGATAGTTCGGCTGATAATGGTAGTCCGCTATCCGGACACCCCTAATCCGGGACTCCTCAAGAGTCCCTCAACCAGGCTTCAATGACGATAAGTCCGCGCAGATATCGCTTGGCATTGCAAGGCGGGTTCCTCCTCCAATGATAGAAGATTGTGAACACCAGGGTAGTGTCCGCTCGCAAAAATAAATTCCACATTCCACCGTAGAGAGAATAATATATACACAAGTTCAATCTGGACGCTTTCTGCGGCATGACGCCACGCCACTACCAAGCCATTATTTAAATCGTTTTTACTTTACCACCTCAACAGATTTAGCGAAGCGGTTTCCATGGCACGCCTTGTCGAAGCAGAGATCGTGTTTCTTAATCTGGGATTCTCATCAATACGGACGTCGGTAACTCCAACCGCGCCTCGCCGCCACGCCCTCTATCGGCGAGTCCCAAACGGTCACGGAGACGGCTCTTGGTATTCTCCTCTTTATAATGGGACCAAGGCTCGCTTTTTTTATTCAATCCTTCATCGAATCCTCTCCCCGCTCCAAGTTCCAACACCTAGAGCTCCAGATTCAAGCGCTTCGGACTTCCAACGATGTCCGTTCCGACCTCCGGGCGGTGGATGCCCTCCTCCGTCACGGAGGAGGACGTGCTAAAGCTGCGGGAGGCCAAGCACCGGCTTATGAGATTTCAGACAGGTTGCCTGCCAAGGGCAGGCCATCCCCACCCCGAGCCCGCGAGTATGTCGCTTTTGTATCCCACCTCCGCCGGGGTTTAGGCTTCCCGATGGATCCTTTGTGAGAGGGCTCATGTTTTACTATGGGTTGGAATTCCACGATTTGGCTCCGAGTCCATCCTCCATATTTCCGCATTTATCGTCATCTGCAAGGCCTTCCTCTCACACCCTCACTTCGCCTATGGCTGAAGACTTTCAATGTGGCGCCAAGATGATCGGGGCGCTGCGGAGTGTGGCGGGCGGCCATAAGTAGGAGGGCTGATGCCCCGGGCCCGCTAGCTCCTTCCAAGAGGAGCTCGCCCGTGGCAGCAAGAGTGGCTCTATATTACCGCCCGAGGGGCCGCAGACAAAGCCGCCGCCCTATTCCGCCTCGGGACCTCCACGACGATTGATGTCGTGGGTCAACCAAGGGCTCAACTGGGGGCCGTCAAAGGACGTGCCCCTACTGCAGGGCTGGATTCGAGATCTCCAAACGAGGGAGGTTGATATGGTGGTGGTGATGCAGGTTATGCTGATTAGGCGTCTCCCGCCCTGCAAACACCGCCCTCTCCGGCTATGGGAGTTCAATCTGGAGGGCCCACGGATTCTTCAACACTTCATGGGCATGACACCCCTGGAGATGTACAAATTATTCTTCGGATGGCAAGAGGTGCGTCCGGAATTGACCGAGGATGCAGGCCTAAGCTGCAATCGCCCGGATACTCAAGTAAGTAGTTCCAAGTCCGGACATACCGTTTGTTTGCCTTTCGATGATTCGCCTTATGACCAACTTCCTTCTATACAGGAGTGGATAGCGGAAGCAAAATTGATATGGTGTCCGGCCCCCCTCCCCGAGACCGTGCCGGATCCCGTGCTGGTCCGGATGCTTGAGGTTGCGCCTCCAGAGGAAGACGAAGGGGAAAGCAAGAAAGCTACTGCCTCGCTTGAGGAGGCCCTTGAAAGAGGGGGGATCGAGAATCCCTCCCTCAAAGGGGAGAAGAGGACTGCCTCCGAGGACCCGGGGGAAAAAGCCCCTAAACGGGGGAAGAAATCTTCGCCAGAGGGTCCTGCGTCCGGGGAGGCCCCGGCCGCACAATATCCCTTAAAGAGTCAGCCCTCCAACGAGCCGTAAGTAGAAAGAAAGGAGTTCTATAATAAGGGACATCCCTATTTGTCCTTCTGAGGATAACTAAAGTTTTTACCTTGTAGTTCGGATCTCCGTCCTTCGCAAATGAGCTCGTCTTCGGGGACCTTCGTCCGAGATGATGGAGAGCGACGCCTCGTCCGGGCGCCGTCGGATAGGGCGGACGAGCCTGAAGTGTCGCCACGGAGGGAGCCCCGGTTTGGCAAAGCCGGATAGTTCGGCGCCAACTGTGTACGGTGAAGGATCTGCTGAGAAGGCGTTTATTCGAGAAGATCACCACGCATTGATGAGCATGGTGATTGAAAGGATTTCGTCTCGCCAAGGCGGGTTACAATGCCATCGTGAGTTTGGCGGGGTTTGAGGTACATAAAAATGACGCACCATTTAACAGTTTTGCATATAGAATGCGCCTTGTATGGATAGTAGCCCCTGAGACTCGGTAGGTTGTCGAAATCGACAGCGTGCCGAGGATCAAAATCGCAGGTTTAAATTTCCGCCATGCCGATGCAGGTGGCGGGTTGTCCGGGGGCCAGCCGGACTGACGGAGTCGCTGAACTAAAGCGGCAACTCGCTGTTGCGGATGCGGACATCACGCTGGTCAACAGGCGACTTGATGAGTCGCAAGGTAAGTGTTACTGTGCGATCACTTGGTAAGGGAGCCAAAGCCAGCTCCTTACAACATGTTCGTGAAATGCAGATAGTGTCGCTGCTGTGGAGAGCCTTCGGTCCGAACTTGCTCAAGCCAAGGAGCAGGCCAGAAGGAGTAATGCGGCGGCCTCGAGGGCGGCCGAGGAGTTAGCGGCCGAAAGGGTCGCACACTGCCGGAGCAGGGAAGAGATGGCCGAAATGGCTTTGAAGTTAAAAGATGCTACCGACCGTAATGAGGCTCTAGGGAAGGAGTGCCTAGCGGGGCAAGAAGACCTGGGGAAGGCCATCGCCGAAGCCAAGGATGCGCGCTCTGCAATGCGGGCTATAAACGAGGAGCTGCGCCAGGCCAAAGATATTGTAGCTGGCAAGCCTTTTCTGCTGCGCCAAAGGTTTACGGATCCAAAGTATGCTCAACTGGGCCAACTGTGGGGTCCAGAGGACCCTTATATGGACTTAGTAGCGAAAAGCGGCGGATGCCGCAGTGCATTTGAAGTCGAAGGATCACAAGACGGAAGAGCTGTTTTGGTCTCAATTCCATAGTCCGGAGCGTTCACTTCCGCCGACCGACCGCTTGGCGAGTGGGCTGAGCTAAATAGGTTGTCCGGCTTGCTATGACGGATATAGTGACCCATATCCGCCGGATAGGCCCGAGCCAAGAGTTACTTTGGCTTATTGCAGCAATTTCTTGGGGCGGTGCCGCATATCAAGGCGATGAAGCGGTCGGCCTGCATAGAGGGTGCGCGGATGGCACTCGCCTGCAGTGAAGACACATTGACAGAAATGGATGCCACCGCTGTTGCGACCCGGGTTCGGATGATAATCGGTTACCCGCCGAGAACTATTTTGGCGGCGTGCTGCGTGGTGCTCGTGTAATAGAGTCGCAGTGCTCAAAAATGTTACGCTTGAATGAACGCTTTTATGATGTAAAACAATATTTATGATGTAAGCGCCTTTTATACTTGTGCGTTCAAGTAATAGAATATCTCCTATGTGGCCGTTCATGTATACGTGTGTATAACCTGAAAGATGGCAGTCGTCGGCTTCAGCCCCCACGCACAAGGTGCGGGGGTGTTCGCAAAAAATAGCGCGTTTTCACACTTAATCCGACGTCTCGGTCCTGTAAAGGAGGTGGTAGCGTAGCAAACGAGGCAACCGGACTATAATGCTTTATCACTTTCACTTAGCCATGGAGTTCGAGGGTGGGGCTACGACATAGCCCCTGGGGGCACCGCGCTCTCCGAATTTGGGGCGCCAGATGTGCTGGCCGAAACGGCCCTTCGTCCAGCGGAGGAATCCTAAACAATCACATAGTCGATCGAGTGGTTGACCAGTCTCTCGCTGTATCATGATGGTCAGTTTTCGGCTTTCATCGAGGTGCTCGCCCGGCCGAACTGGGGCACAATCGCAGAGTTCTCCGAGCCGTGTTAGCCGATGATACGGAACGAAGGCAGCAAAACATAGGAGCCGGGCAAACCCAACATTTGACCAAAGACATGATTCGAGCTGATGCATATAAGGCCTAACTCGAGACGTCGAACACTCCGAAGGTGTTCGGTCTTTATAATAGCGGCAAAACAAAGCCCTAAGCCCCTTGTGTCTAGGTATCGGCAGGTTCTTACGGCGCGCCGATGCCAAAACGCCAGCCTCCACACTAGTTATAATGATAAACCTGGGATTATAGCAACAAGAGACAGAAGAAAGGTTTACGAGGGTCTTAGTCTAAAAAGAGTCCTTGCAACGGGTCCCTACTGCACGCCTGCGCCGTGTTCCGCAGCCGTATCTGACGGGTGTGCGCTGTTCATCTGTAAAAAGAGAGGAACTTAGTTGGAAAAGAAATCGTATGAGAAAGTGCATAAAATTGAAATATAGATTAGTAAAGCTGAGCCTATGCTGGCTCATTATGGCTTATATGTACAAACCCTTGTGAAGGGGTGTGCGGCTAGGTAGCCCCTAGCTTATTTATTCCGACTCGCCCAGCTGTGTCCGGGTCTCAAACGACCTTTTAATGAAATGATGCCACGTGGACTGGCATTTTAAGCGTAAGAGACGCGAATGTGGTATTGCATTGAAGCGACGAAAGCTTCCCGTCCCCAAAGGATGCTTGATAGCTACTTTTAAATGGGGCGACAAGAAAGGTTAGCTTTTCTCGCCGGTTGTCGTGACCCTAACACAACTGCTAGTAATAATGAAACTGCACTGGCGTAAGGGCCTCGGCGCCACTCCTTTGAAGGAAGTCCGCTATGCCAATTGTAGTAAGGTCTATCCCAACTTGCGGATTGTGTCCGGATATAGCAGGTTCAAGTCACCGCATGCCCATCAAAACTGCGCGAATTGCAGCCCGCCTATTATGGGATCCAATATCGGGGCAGTCTATCCTGCGTTCGGATACTTCGGACTAATCCAGATGGTCGAAAGTGATTGGTTTTGACATCCAATCTCGGTGTTCCACTGGGTGGACCGTGCGACACTTGTCTTAGCGGGTGCCGTGTTGGTTTTCCGTACTATCACGTGAAGCGAAGTTTACTGTTTTGACTTCTTGTGGGAAAGCCTTTTGACTTCCGTGCTCTGCTGGTGGGGTTCACATCGCCCTCGCTTGGCGATCGAGTTCTTGTGTCCGGGCGTTGAGTCTGCGGACTGTTTAAAACCCAACAATTTCGTTGGTATGGTTTGCGTGCCTTCCGGAGGTATGTGGATTTGACATATCCGATCTAAAATTTTGTTTAAATTTGATAGCTCGTCTCTGTTGTCCTTAAGAGGTCGTGTTTTATTGTTTGGTCATGAAGCTTTTGAATCCGGCGTTGACCGCCGCGCGCTTTGGGCTTTTATCTTTATTCCGCGCAGATCTTTCCTCAAGGCCGTGACTTTCCGCTTCCATCTCGATCTCGGATGTACTGGTCGCTGGTGTTGCATCTTGCTAGCCAGCTATCTTCTCCCGCGCAAAGCGCGCCATGAGGCTTGTTAGCGCCGCCATTGTTCTTGGCTTCTCTTGGCCGAGGTGTTCCATGCGAGCCATTCGCCTCGGGACGTTGTATTTAAAAGCTGCTAAGGCTTCCGTCCGGACAATCGACTATTTGGTTCTTTTTGATAAGGAACCTGCTCCAAATTTGCGCTGACTCTCCGGGCTGTTGGGTTATATGACTCAGATCGTCTCAGATCCGGAGGGCGGACATAAGTCCCTTGAAAATTTGTTTCTAACGCCCTCAAGCTCTTCCCAACTTCCAACAAGTGTTTTCGGGAGGCTTTTGAGCCAATGCCGAGCTGGCCCTTTGAGCTTGAGGGGTAGGTATTTTATGGCGTGAGATCATCTCCTCTAGCCATGTGTATGTGTAGTATGTAATCTTCTATCCGCACTCTGGGTCTGTTGTGTCAGATGCCTCTATGTTTATGGGTTTGAACCTGCTGAAATTCATGATCCAGCACCTCATCGGTAAAACATAGCGGGTGTGCGCGCCTTTATTTGGGTGTGCTGTCTTCAACACTTGTCGCGTTGTGTTACTTCCTGGGGCCCTCTTTTTAATCCGTAGATGGACCTAGTTGGGCGTCCGTTTTCCTGTGATTATAAGTCGGCTTGTGTGCGGCCCGCTTGTCACTTTTGGCCTGTCATCTGCGCCTATCCGCCAGCGGCCTCTTTATTTTTGACTATGAGGGCTCTATGGCTTCCTCGTCAAATTCTGGCAGCAACTTGCGCTTCGGGTAGTTTCTTGTTTGATGGCCCTTGCCATATTTGTTCCGCAGTCTTGAATACTTTGCTCCACTTCATTCTCGAGCGTGTCTTCCGTTGTTTTGAGCTTCCGCTTTCCTTCTTCAAACTTCTTGCAAAGGGCGACGAGTCTTTGTGTATGTTCTTATGCTCCGGTGTTGTGTCCGGACTGTTGATTGCTCCGTGAAGGGGTTGATTATCCGGCTCGTCCTATTTGTCGTCCGCTGGTTTGCCCTGCTCTATCGCTGGGTCGTTAGGAATGTTGCTTTGATCGAGGCGGGACTTAGAGCGGCGTCTACGTCGCCGTTTTGATTGTTTATCGGCGGGATTATCCTCTGCCGCGTCCCGCTGTTCCTCGTTATCGCTTCCCTTTGGGGTGTCCACCATATGTATGTCATGCAACGAGGTGGCCTTCCAGTGCCCTGTAGGCGCTAGTTCTTGATTGTCTCTGGCATCGTCGTCCATACCGTCGATGTCTTCGGAGTCATAGTCGAGTACGTTGGTTAAATCGTCGACGGTGGCTACGAAGTGGGTGGTGGGTGGGCTCAATTTCTTCGCCGTCCGCTGTCCCAACCATCCTGGCCGTAGTTCGACCAGGGCTCTCCAATAGCGAGATGCTTCAGTGAATTTACGATATCGCCAAGGGCGAGTGCTGAAAGATGTCCGCAGCGGTGAATTCCATGATCGGCGCCCATCGGATTCGACCGGCGGGCGCAGGAGGTCCGGAGTCCGAAGAGAGTCCGCACCTCGAGTCATGAGCTTTATGCGGGACAAGGTAAGTGTTCGCCCATCGCCAGAGAAGTTGAAGCTCCCGAGGCGGTGTCCAGCCATCCGCCCTCGATCCGAGCGATCGGCTCCGGACTATGGGTCGGAGCGATTTGTGTGCGGCCTCCAGTGCTGTCCGGCGGCAGAGTTAGGTCATGCCCATCGTGATGAGCGCACGCCGGCTGTGGCTCAGATCCATCAAGATCAAGTCCCCGCGATATCGGCCGTGAAGTTTAGGGTTTCCAAACCTGACCCGACGGCCAGGGGCGAAGCTTCGATCTGCTCCAGATGGCCAAGTGAGTTGCCCAGCAAGGCGAAGCCACAATACTGAAGATCTGTCCGGGGGGAAAAGTCTCACCCGGGACTTCGTCGTTGTCGACTGAAGAGGCCATCAAGCCTATCGGTGACTACATAGAGGAACTCTCAATGAAAGCACCAATGTCGGTGTCAAAACCGGAAGATCTCGGGTAGGGGGTCCCGAACTGTGCGTCTAGGCGGATGGTAACAGGACACAATGGACACAATGTTTTACCCAGGTTCGGGCCCTCTTGATGGAGGTAAAACCCTACGTCCTGCTTGATTGATATTGATATTGTGGATGTTTACAAGAGTGGATCTACCACGAGATCAAGGAGGCTAAACCCTAGAAGCTAGCCTATGGTATGATTGTAAGGGTTGTTGTTCTGTCCTACGGACTAGAGCCATCCGGTTTATATAGACACCGGAGAGGGCTAGGGTTACATAGAGTCGGTTACAATGGTAGGAGATCTACATATCCGTATCGCCAAGCTTGCCTTCCACGCCAAGGAAAGTCCCATCCGGACACGGGTCGAAGTCTTCAATCTTGTATCTTCATAGTCTTGGAGTCCGGTCGATGATGATAGTCTGGCTGATGATAGTTCGGCTGATAATGGTAGTCCGGCTATCCGGACACCCCCTAATCCGGGACTCCCTCAGAGGGAGCGGAAAAGTCAGAAAGCACTCAAGAAAAGAGAGGCCCGCCGCCGCAAGAAAGAAAAGGATGCACGCGCTGCTGCGGAGAGGTCGGCGGGGATCCAAGCACGGTGGGGTGTCACGACAAAGCCGGGAAGGAGAACGACGGTGTCTGGCCAGCATGTGAGATGTAGTAGTACTAGTAGCTAGTGTGTGTGTCTTTCTCTGAGTACGAGCATGTACCAATACTACTAGTTACTACTGCAGTTTTTAGAGCAAATTACCAGTACATTAGCCTAGACTAAATGGAAAAATTCCTATCCTAAGCATCAAATGGCATCTCTTTCTCTATAGGAATTGAGATGCATGTCATCTCACTTCCTATGATTTTCATATTCCTATCCTATGAACAAAAGGAGGCCTCTGTTGGAGTAACTACTGTAGCTAGCAGTACTGCTGGTACAGTGGTTTTCTTCAAGAAGCGGAATTCAACGAAGTCATGATGGTTCCTTCGTCCGAGCAACTTCAAAGTGGGAAGTGGGCCTGTGATTTGACGGCTCATTAGTCATTGTTACTGCGGCGCGATGACCTGGGTGACTCTCCCTTGGAGCTCTGCGTGCATGGAAAGTGGATCAGGATGGTCGACGTCCCACATGTTGGCGAACGGAAGTATTCTTTCCGATATAGAGGAGCAAGGAAACCGCGTGGTATAGTATCACTGCTGATTGGTTCGCAAAAAAAATAGTATCACTACCGATTTATAATTATTTTTTATTTCTGATGAATGCTAGCGTTTCAACTCTTACGATGAAGGGTGCCAAACACGGCGACGCTGGATGTCCCACACGCCGGCGAAAGGAGTGGGACATGAACAGCGTGGTAGAGCCCAAAAAAAAAAACAGCGTGGTAGAGCGCCTCCACTGGGTCAGAGACCACACGTAGTAGTACTTAGTGGTATGAACGATACAAAGTGCAACCTGGAGAGAAAGACACGTCTAGTTGGAAGGTCTCGGGGCATACACGTAAACAAATATATAAGTTAATATGTGCCTCCAACTAATGTAGTAGTAGTAGAGTACTTAGGCACGTACTCCATAACATCACCGTGCATTGCACGTACAACATTTAGTGGTAGTACGTAGTAAGAGATAAATGCTGCCCAAGAGTTCCCTTCTCGACCTACTTTTGGGTGTTTGGTAGAGTGTATGGAGGGTGCATGAGTCCACACTAGTTTAGCACAAATACACTAGAAGCATGCATGAAGAGAGCATGCATGAACAGGGGTGTTGAGTTGAGCATGCATGAAGATGGAACAACTATGCTGAGACAAGAACGCAACCAAACTCACCCTATATGCCACGCATGTTCATACCATTTGTGCCTATCTACTTCACTTACTGCGCTACATTACTCAGGTTCGTACGTCCACTCCTGGGTACATGTCCGTCTCGTAGTTCCAGTCCCACGTGTTCTTCATATAGATGGAACGATCCTTGCATAACACGTGCTCCTTGATGCTAGATGTCTCGCGTGTTGGCAAAAGGATGAAGAAAGCTCACGTAAAAAAATAGAGTGGAAGAACATAGATTCTGGATGACCGAGAAGGAGCAAGGAACCTCGTGGTGGAGCATCTGCACTCATAATATTTAATATTATTCAGCGATATAAAATTAACCAATCATCTCCACAAGGATCGGAAGAGTACGAAACACGGCAGCCAAAGTGTAGTTACATCATACTAGTACATGGCTAACCCACGCTATCACCATATTTCTTGGCTTCCGTATGACACCCATCTCTAGTAATCCAAAGAACCTGATCGCTTCTCCTCCTCGTCTCTATCAAAGTCGTGGGCTGGCGTTTTGCCTTCTATTGAGGTCCGTTAACTATCACATGTTAGCGACATGCCAAGAGCATTCTAAAAATTCCTTTCAAGTTCCGCTTTCAAAAAGAAAAGAATCCTCTCAGTATTTAATTTGCTGTATGCTTTGAGCAACTTGCATGTCCTATACTGCTCCTGTTTGATACTCTAACTTAGCTAGAGGTTAGACTAACTCATGACTAACCCTGAACTAACTGTAGCAAAAGAGGTGTTTGGGTGACAGGGTTAGATTGACAATAAATGCACTTCATGGAGAGAGAGAAATGATTTTTCAGTGGTCCCAATGAGAACTATCTCCAGTTAGCACCTCTTGCGTGGTATAGTTTTTTTTGTGGGTTTGGTGCAACTTGCTCCAATTTAAACCCTCATGCTTGGATACTTTAGGGCTATTTGAGCCCCAACTAGCTCAAACTAACTCTAACCCATGGATCCAAACAGGGCCTATGGCCAGTCTCGACGCTTGAGCGATCGCGTGCACCGGGAAGCGGCGCTCTCTCGGCCGTCGCGCCACTTCAAAGCCGGCGCCAGTGAGAGGTCGCCTCCGCTCTGGCCGAGCATTAATGCGGCATTGACGCTCCAGGGCAACGCTAACCGTTTCACGCGTGAAGCGCACGCTGGCAAGGGAGTATAGGTTTTGAACCGTTTCAGGTGTAGTACTGGTAGTTTTCAAAACTACTCAATTATTGCACTCAGATTCCTAAGAAATTGTGGTAAAAAACGTAACTCCACAGCCCGCTTCCCTTCTCCTTCCTCTTCCACCGCCCGCGCACGTCCGCAGGAAGCGACCGGTCAACCCTTATATAGGAGTGCTAGCACAAAAAGATGCATGCATGACCACTAAAATTTCCATATTAAAGTGCCACTCCAGTGGGAGTATGGCTTATGTTGTTACCTTCGGCCGGCCCATGGCTACCGGGCGACGGCGACCAGAGAAGAGGCGATGGGAGGGGAATGAATGAAGCTACTGTTTGGGTTCGCCTTCCGGCTTAAATAAATGTGCATCATCACGTGTACCCGCGGGTGCACAATTGTAACATACGTGTTCGCGCTTAAGTGGGCGTCACGAATCGGTGTGTGTGTGAGAGAGATTCTAAGAGACAGAGTGTGTGTGTGCGACTCTACTCTTCGGACATGTACTCAACCTTTTGCATCGGGATATAAGTATAATGGTATTTGCTTTAGCTAGTGATTTACGTGGCCATGTTAACATGGTTGTGTCAAAAAAAATGTCACTTCCTGCTCGTGATTTGCGTTATATAATTACAAGCAAGATTCTCGTGCATTGCACGGAACATCAATATGCATTTTTTTACAAAACACCTGTTGTGGTTGACCCATGCAGGAGTAATCCCATGTGTAAAAACTAATGATATCTCAAGAATTTTATCAAAAAATTGGTGTCTCGAGAATGTCATCGAAAAAATGAAAGATGAGAGATAAGGCGAGGAGGAGTGGAGCATGGTAGTGACTGGTGGTCGGAATGGGCGGAGGCATGGGATGGATGGGCCGGCGCAAAGCAACGGCCACCATGCATGCTAGATTGTTCGAGAGACTTATTCCTTTTTAATTGCTGAGCAATGAGGTTGCGGGAGATAATGATGTGGAGAGAGGTGCGGGTATCTTTTGTAAAATTATCATAGTTTGCTTTCTATCCTCAGATATAGATCATACGGTCTGTATTACAAGATGGCAGGCACACCATCACCGCCAACTCGTTTTTTTATAAGGGTACAGATGATAAGTTTGCTGACTACTAAACTAAAGTGGAATTTGTCCATGTTATGCAAATAAAAAAAGGTGATTGTTTATTATACGGGTAAGGTTGGATGAAGGGTGGTAGGAACAAATGCTCCTCCTAGAGCATGTGTGTGTGTGGGGTGTGTGTGTGTGTGTGTGAGAGAGAGAGGAGAGAGAGAGATGGAGTCTTAGTTTGTGTGTGTGTGTGTGAGAGAGAGAGAGAGAGAGATGGAATCTTAGTGTGTGTGTGGGGGGGTGTGCGTGTGTGTGTGTGTGTGTGTGTGTTTGTGTGTGTGTGTGTGTGAGAGAGTGAGAGAGATGGAATCTTAGTGTGTGTGGGGGGGTGTGCGTGTGTGTGTGTGTGTGTCGCGGGGTCCTCTGTGGCGGATGTAATTTAAGTGTGCATGGCTTCATCATAGAGAGGTGATGTGTATGGCAGAGGCCACCAACGATGGGGTACGAGAGAGAAAATGCCCGTAGAAAGGGAAGAGAAGGTGTGTGCGCGTGAGAGGAGTCAACATCGAGAGAACGTGTTTGTTCGAGAGACACCGAGGAAGACTACTACATATCGATGGTGCATGTAGGCGGGAATTAAACAAAGGGATGGTCTTATTAGTTTCGGGGATATAGGGGAAGAGTGAGAGGCGGGGGGGTAGCTAGAAGGAGATTGTTAAGTGTGAGTGTGTGTTTTACCCATCCAGGCGGAAGTTATGTGCACAAAAGAGGAGAACGATTCGATGTGGCATTAGGATTGAGGGTAATTAACTACGTATGGAGACATAGAGACCTTGAACGTGCATGTGTGAGAGGTATACATGTATACGTGGGATGTGTGTGTGTGTGCGCGCGCATGATCGAGATAAAAGAAAGAAGACATAAGTCATAAGATCAACGACATGGGAGAGACAGATCGGTATGACAATATGCATGCATGTGAGAATGCAGGGAAGAAGGCCCGACAATTGAGCATGTGTTTTTGTCTTTAAGAGATAGTGGCGTGGGCTGGAGCATGCATCTATGGCGAGCAGAGGGAGTGAGGCGCAACGATTGTGCAAAAGAGACCAACCTATAAATGCATATGTATGGAGAGACAAATATAGTGTGGGTGATAGGAAGAAAGACTCCGTGCAAGAAAGAAATGTTGATAGAGAAACTACAGATAGATACAGAGATGGAGATGCTAGCTAGAGGGACATCCACTAGTTTGGGTGTTGGAGATGATCGTCGAGTGGTTCAAAGGGTGAAGTTATATATGTGTGTGAGAGGGCACTTGACTGCATGTAGAGAGATACATATGTAGTGTGCGTGATAGGAATCAAGAGTGAGGGCGAGAAAGAAGGTTGATGGAGAAATAGATAATAGAAAGATAAAGATGCTAGCTAGTGTGCGTTAGAGATAGGAGTCGAGTGGATCAGAAGGTTGGGTTATGTGTGTGGGTGTGAGAGATAGAGAGAGGGTGCATGTGAGTCACATACAAACAGATATCGAGAGAGAAATGAGATCTAGAGAGCGGATTTTTGTGTCTGAGAGAGAAAGATATTTCTAACGAGAGTGATAGCTAGAGAGACATATGAGGGAACGCAAGATATCTCTAGGGAGAGAGGGTGTGTGAGAGACATACAAGAGAACAATGGAGAAATATGAGACCACAGGAGACAGAGTTTGTGTTTGTGTGTGAGAAAGAGATATTGAAGAGGAAGAGTAGTAGGTTCTCATATCTAAGGAGCGAAAGACATCTCTGTATGAGGGGTGTGCGAGTGGCACACATGGGAATAGTAGAGAGACATGAGACCCCGGGAGACAAAGTTTTGTGTTTGTGTGAGAGAAAGAGATTCCACATGGAGAATCATACTTAGAGACACATAGCAGGGAGCGAGATATACTTAGAGAGAGATAGAGTGATGAAGGTCGAGGGAGAGAGTACCGTCAGTGTGTTACAAAGATAAAAGATCATTGTCGACATACAGGTAGCACAAGAGATACCTGAGAGACGATGAACGCGTATAGGTCCAGAGAGATAGTACTATATAAGCATGAGTGATAGCTATATGAGACGAATATCTAGATTAAAGGGGATTCAAATATTTAAACTGGAGATCACGACATCGATAATATCATAACGCAAATTGGTGTATCAAACATGCATATTCATTTAAATTTGGGCACACGTGTAATGTTATATAGTTTATCAATATTGTTGATCCATAGATTCTTCAATTACAAACAATGCATGGTTTATATGCAATTAATGTCTAAATGAGATTACAGTATATGTTGCGTGTATGAAACACATTATACATGTTTGAAAAGTAAAAAAACCCGCATGAAACACACATTAATTGGAGACAGTTAGCGAGGAATGCATACATTGGATTTCAACATAAAGTGGTTTCAAATATTTTAAAATCCAAATTGATGGATACAACCTTATGAATCTGAGATCATGCCATTTGTAAACCATATTGATGTATAAATGGTGTTGTGCTTTTGAAAGTATATATAAAAAATGATGTATATAGAATGTAATTCCAATTGAAAATGGATCCCGCCCGAAAAAAAATAGATTACAAACGGGATACGAATTGAGTTGGCACGGTAAACGTGCACTCTTGAAAATTTGAACGAAGTGGGGAAAGTCGCAGTAACCGCCCGAAACCAAAATCTGCGAGATGGAAATCACTACTGCCTATCCCTACCACGCAAAGCCTATCTGCTGGATTTCTATAGGTTTCGATAGGGGTAGGTTTGTAATTTCACCCAAACGTGACGTAACCGCCTCTCACGCGGATTCATACACGGTGGGCACCAAAACACAGTGTGTCCTCGGACGAAATCGACTCTGTCACAGCCTGATTTTTGGCCCTTTCTTTTTCTTTTGTTTTTCCGAGGTTTTTGCCTGAGTTTTCTTTTTCCGTGGCTTTGTGGGCTGAAAACTGAAGAAGATGCCCTCTTCTTTGTTTCCAGAGTGGCTTGTCCTTCCCAAATCTTTCCCTAGACCCTGTCCTTTCCATCCTAGCCCAAATCCCAATATTCTTTTTATTGGGAATATTCCTTTTCTATTAAAGGAATAACTCAATTTGCCCTAGGTTGTGAAGCAACCTATATTTCCCTCACTCCTAAAATTCCCAAATAATTCTCATAAATTGTTTGGGTCATATCTTGATCAAATATGGAAAAACTTTTCATTTGCATGATCAAAAATAATTCCCCAATAATTCATTTCCTATTCTGCCCTGAATGGCACTTTGTGAAGGAAGTGTCCTTTATATTTCTCCTATTGACTCCAAACCTTTTTGGGCATGTTTTTATGTCCAAATAATTGCCCCATGCACAAGTTCAAATTTATTTGCCTAGCCAATCTTACTTAGTGAATTTTCAAAGTTTCTGTCAAACAGAAGGCTTTGTAAAGGAAGTACTAGCTAGGAGTACCCAAATGAGTTTAACTTTTGCACACTCCTTAATGTGCTCATATTAATCCCCTCCACCAATTTGCAGCCCCATCCAATCATCTATGTGAGCACAGGAGCAAATCTTTGTTTCTGGCAATATTTTCAGGTTGTAAAGCAAGTATATTTTATATTGCTTCAAAAATCCTGATAAATTATCAGATGATTATTATACCCATAAAACATCTCACCACCAAATTTTGCATCATTTCATTGATCCATTTGATCGCCATAATTATTCCAAGTTTCTGTCTAGAGAAGATGTTTGTGAATCAAGTGATATTTTGGCTTGTCCATTTTGAATGAGCTTTTTACATCATCTTCATATGACCTAATGATCAAGCCTTGCCCAATTTGAGCTCAAGTGGACACTCCATGTGAGTGCATATTGTTGATCTTCATTTATGGACCAAGTATGCATTTGTGAAGCAACTGCAGTAAATCTTGATCCTTTTACCCTAAAAACCTACAGGATGAATGTCCTTCGATAGTTAAACCTCCCAGACAAGCTAGTTACCAATTTACCTAGCTGGTTTAACCACAGCAAGTTACAAACACCTTCTTACTGATTTACTTTTGGAGCTAAGTGCAATTCTCTTCTTAGCCCCTGTACCGATTTATTTCTTTAATTGGACTAAGGGCACCAAGGTCCATCCATTGGATATCGTTTGGCCGGCCGTGTGCCACTGTGAGCACCAGTGCGCGCGGTGACCACCGCTTTGGCATGCAATAGCCTTGTCCAGATTGGTTTCTTGCTCGGGCCCCTCCTCCTCTTTTCATCTTAGAGCCCGTGATCATGTCTACCAGCTGGCCCTAGTCGTCGCCGCTCCGATGGACCCCTCTCCCCCTCCGGAAGCTAGCTCATCGACGCCACGACGGCGCCCACGAGCACAAGTGCTCCGACATGTTTTAATGGCGTTCGGCCGTTTCTCCTCTGCGTTCCTCGACCCCTTCTACCCCGTGAGATCCTTCCTGTGCCCTCCCCGTCATTTTCCCCGGAACCCATGCGCGCGGGCACGCGTCCGCGGCACCGGACACGCTTCGCCGGTGGTGCCAGCTCGGCTCCCTCTCGCCCGGCTATATATAGCCACCCCGAGGCCGCCCGAGCACTCCAGCAGCCTCCCCCTCCTCCACTAGCTCCCCCCAGCCTCTTGCCCGAGCTCCAGGAGCACTCCTTTCCCGCCATCACCGTCATGGTCGCCGCCTCGGCTCAGCTAAATTAGCCCGAGGCCGAGTTTCCCCCTTCCCTTCTCCACTCCCAGTAGCTCCACACCACTCCGCGCGACCCTCCCCAGGTCTTCTCCCCCTCGCCGGAGCCCCCTTTTGCCGTGAGCCCAACCCTAGCCGAAGCTCCCTTCCGCCGCGGCTGGCCTCTCGCTCAGCCGAGCCCTTCCCTGCGGCTGTGTGTTGCCTGGATAGGTGCGCCTCGCCATCCTGAGCACTCCGATGGTCTGAGCTCCACCGGAGGTGGCCGGAGTCGACCGGGCGAAGCCTGGCGCCGGGCGACCCTCCTCTCCATTATGCCCGCGTCGGGGAAGAAAGAGGAGGAGCGGGAGGTGGGCATTGACCAGCCGCGTGGGTCCCGTGGGCCCCGCGTGTCAGCCTCTCGGCGTGGACCGGTCAGCGCCAGCGTGGATAAGTGACGGGCCCCACCCATGGCACCCGCACGCGTCAGCCCCGCCACTGTTCCTTTGGATAATGTGAAAAACGTATTCCCCGATTACGTTTTCTATTTTTCTATCCAGGCCCCTGTTAGAAAATCTTTTCATTACAGATGGGTCCCTGACAGAAAAACTTCCATATCTTTTAATTCGTAACTCCGTTTGAGGTGAAAATGACCGTTCTGTTTCGTCGAGCCCGTTCTGTTTCGTCATGCTTTCACTATGGTTTGACACTGTGAAAATGACCTTTATGACCTTGCCCTTATTCAGCCCCTCCGAGAGAGTACGTTTTCCGGCGATTCATTCCGCGAGTTTCTCGCACTTCTCCCCGGTGCCTTCTTCATTCCCAAGCAAGCCACAATACCCACTTGCATGATAGTCATGCAGTAGCCATGGTTTTCAACTTGAATATTTAATAAATGTTTGCTTGTTGAAAATAAGGTTATCGTTGTTTCGGTGATGTTTAGATTTGCATGTTCACTTTTGTGCTATGTTGTTTTGTACTCTATGATCATGTTATACCTGCTAGTATTACTTTTCATATGTTTATGCTGGTTAGTAGTACTTGTTGATGTTGGAGATGGTCATGCTAGTCGGTATGTGATGCTCAGTGGATATGATTTATTGTTGATATTGTGAAAAGTTATGTGATGCTCTCATGCTGATGTTGATATCATGTTCATGTATTATAGTTGGCATCATGTTATTTTATCATGGCTCAGCATATTTGCATTCAAGTTTAACCGGATTAAATTGAACTTGAACACATGTTGGCTGAGTCATGGTGCAGCTGAATCGATGCTGACCAGTGCAACCACGCTTACCGGTATGGGACGGTCCTAACTCGGTCTACTGTCGTGCCTCTGGTCAGTACCTCAATTTAGGGAAGGTTATGGGCGCGTGCTACCCTGATCAGGTAGGCGGAGCATAACCCTGTGAGCCCGTTGTTAAGTTAATTTTGGTACTGGATCCCAGTGTGGATCGTGGCCACGACAGTGGTCGAGGTGTCTGGAGGTAGACACGGGGCCACCCAGGACTAGCCCGGTGGGGTCTGAGTCGGAAGGGCCGGGAGAATGTCATGACAATAGATCGGTTTTGTCGGAACGTCGTTGGTCCACCCGAATGGGAGAGTGAGGCCATGGGTTCTGTAGTGTGGGTACAGTGTACTAACCTCTGCAGAGTGTATATTAAATCTATCGATAGCCGCGCCTGCGGATAAGGGCCCAGGTCGAAAGTAGGTCACACCATGAGTCAACAGTAATAAAAATAATGTGCTTAATAACAGTGAGATAAGTTGGTTGTGATCGCCGTAAGGATCACGGGCCATTTAGTGGTCGGGTTGTGATCGCCGAAAGGATCACAGGCCATTTATTGGTTGGGTTGTGATCGCCGTAAGGATCACGATTTGGGACCAAGTGTTCGTCGGGTGGTGATCGCCGTAAGGATCACAGTGGTATCGAGGATACCGAGTTGTTGTATATTCGTGATGTTGTACGAGAATCGTGGGTAAAGACCAAGCTCCTTGTGTTCATTTACTGATCGCTACGGTATTGTTTATACCAAGCTTGATTCGATCCTAAGATGATCGTGTGATGTCCGAGGTTGGTAAGTCATGCATGTGTTGGTTACGAGGTAACCCGAGCAGAGTAAGTGGTACATGATAGTGTCATCATGTTGCATGCTAGTATTGTGGGATTAATATGTTCATGTTGTGATAGTTGTAGCAAGTTTATGTTGGTCATGCCATGTTATTTTGAGATGATGATATCCTGTTAATTCCTGTTTAACCTGTAATTGCCATGCTGTTATCTGTCTTGAATGCTTCTGGTTTATTGTGAGCTTGCAAGTACATTCAATGTACTGACCTGGCGTGTCATGCTAGTTTGCAGGTCATGCCGGATTTGATTGCTTGTTTGCTGTGGAGTCCTTGTTTGTGAGCTAGGATAAGCGTTCCAGCCAGAGTCCCTGCGGAGTGGATTTCACCACCGTCTTCGTTGTTCCGCTGCTAGAGTTCTTCTGCTGCATCGTGTTGTTCTGCTGCTTGCATAGAGCAACTGAGGATGGCGTAGTGTCGCTGTGCCGATGTTATTCATTGTAATATCAGAGACCTTGTATTCATATTCGTGTAATACTAGAAGGCTGGTTTGTTCTATGCTAAGCAGTGCCGTACTCCAGAAGACTACATCTCGATCTCCGGGCTGGAATACGGGGCGTTCCGGTTTTCTCTGAGCCGGGGTGCCACAGGCTTGGTATCAGAGCAGGTCTGGCTGTAGGACGCCCTAGACCGCGCGAACGTTAGAAAGCAGTAGTATAGACCCCAGTTGGTTTGTTGCACTTGATTGCTGCATTTGTTTGTCGCATAGCATGCATATAGATTATTATTTAGTCGCTAACGGTTTATCTTGTGAGTGTAGCTGGCATCGGTTCGGATCCACTACAGCTCAACCTTTGCATTTCTCCGGTTCCTTTTTCTTTCGGTGTTTGGTGTCATTTCTGTCCCAGTAGAGTGATGCCAAGAGATCCCGACACTATTTACAAAAATGGTGCTCACGTACCGCACCGATGTCTTTCTTTCAGTCCCGTCTATCGTTTCGGTGATGGACATGCGTCTATCCCAGATCATTCTTTTATTTTGTCGTGTTGGCAACCCTTAATGATCTCAGTTGTCAAGAAAGGGCAACGTCAGCAGCCTCAATTTTTCCCCGCTATCCTATTTCTTGGACGAGTAAGGATCTTTTTCCGTCCGCTTGATAATAATGTGGTTGCGACCTTCGTGTCCTACTGCATGATTACCGAGTACGTCCTCGCCTCCGAGCTAGTTCAGGTTGTCACCTGGCTAAGCTAGCACTTGTTGTAGCGCTGTTTGTACCAATTCTTTCACACATTTATTCGTCCTCGTGCATATTATTGTGTGACTAGCAGAAATATGTGATGATTGCTTGATTAATTATATTAGTAGAATGCTTGTGTGCTTTTGTTTTAGTCGTTTCTGTTGTTCCTTTCTTTGGGCCATCGGTGTTACAAAATTTTCCCCTATTAAAGTTGCTCGTCAGCCGACATTGGACCCGAAGAGTCAGCAAGAAATGCATATATTTGGAAACTCAGCTAAACAGAATGGAATTATCAGCTGACTGCAGTGAAATTGGGAACATCTTGTCTGGAAGCAAAAGAAATCATGGATGGACTGTCAGTATCAAGTTTGCATTAGCGTGCACTCATCACAACAAAATGATTAAATCAGCAAGAAGATAAATTGTGTGCAAGGTTGACAGAATATTATCAAGGGTATGGCTCAGATAAAGTTTAATTTTTCATTGAGGATGATTTTGGAACTCGATGTACCTGGAAGCAAGCAAACATATGGCATATACTCGGAAAGGAGAATAGTCCTGCAAAATCCCGTTTCATGCAAGAAATCAATAGCAAAAATATTCAGATGGTTATATATGTGGAAATCGGTCTGCATATCACAATAAAAAGCTTATGGTGTAAGCAACCCAATCTTCCCTCGCAAGATACCAGCGAAGCTTCCAAGGCAAGATTCATCTATCTTCCTCAGTACGATATATGGATGATTTCTCGCGCAAGGTACTCTGCCTTCTTCAGTAAGAAACCGCAAAAGGTTCCGGCATAAGGTACTGAGTCCTTCCCCAGGAAAGTCTTTAAGGGGGTCAGCTTTTGAAGCACGATACCCAGTCTTCTTCAGCAAGCTGTCCGATGAAAGTTTCGAGCACAAGCCAGCAAATATTCCTCAGTAAGACATTGGTACAAGGTAGTACGCTGTGAATTGACAGCATATGACAGTGAATCCCAAGAATCAGATCTGCAACATTTTGGTCAGAAGCAAGAATCAGTCAGTATACACCACAGTGTGACAAAGGATTATGAGGATTGACGACATCAATGAGCTCAATACAAGTACCCGTGAACCTGGAAAATGATCCTGATGAGCCCTTGTCCCTTTTTCTCCAATGACGGCACCACGCCTAAGATCTAAGTTGTTTCTAGCTATCCGGGGTGGATGCCTATTTTTGTTTCTCTCTTCAATGACTGTCATGAGTCTGAGCTACTTTTCGGCCGTCTCGTACAGCTGTTGAGTTTCTTTTTGTGACAGTGGCCCTATAGCTGCTTTTTTGCTATTTTAGGGAGCTGCCACCTTCTTCTTATCGACCTGGTCTCATGCTCTGAGCTGATTTTCGGCCGTCTTGAGCCGTGGTTGAGTTATTTCAGTAACGTCCCAGATCTGAGTTGTAAAGCCTGTTCTGGTGGCTACTGATTTATTTGCCGATTTCTTGCAAGGGTTTCGGATGATCATTTCCCAACGATCAGAAAATGAGAGGTGTTGAACCTGCCATTTAATGGGTTACCTGTCAGAAAAATGAGGATAAGCTACGATTGCCGAAAAAATTGCACCGACAGTACCTATGGTCACACGAAGAAGCAATATGGCCCAGTTCTTTCAGCCAAGGATCTAGACCAAGAAAACAATAATGAAGGAGCAAGACCAGTGAGGCAGGAATGAAAATTGTTGCATGACTCCATGGTGCAGATACCCCGGACAGTCTAAGTCAGTATTGATCCACATGGATATGCCTACAACATGAGTAATTGGCATGAGGAATAACAGTCTGGAAGCCTGAGTCCTCACTTATATGAATCCTCATGGATAGCCTGTCGAGAACAAAATTTTTCCGTCAGAGCCACCGTCAGTCAAGTCTGCAGATATTATCATACAGACCAAACCCTTTATGCTGGCCATGACAAGAGACAATCAAATATTTGGTACGGGTCCGATACTCACGACATTGGAACCGGTTAAATGATTCAGAAACTTCTGCGATGAGTCAGAATCTGTCAGGAAACGGTTATGTTTTAACTCACTGTTTGGAACCCCAAAGGACCCGCAGTTAGTGGAGAAACCCAATGCAATGGGTCAGAGCTTGAGTTTTCATCAGAAAAATCTGATCCTCATTACATGAAAGTTTGTCAGTGCCGGGTGGCACGCCCAGCAGAAGTCCCTTTTGGATTTGTGAGACGGACATATATTTCAGTCGTGATAATTAAATCACACTTAGCTAGCCAGCAGATCTAAAAACAGAAAGTGGAGCTTATATAAGTGTAACACCCGGATAATTAAGCTACAGTAATCCCTGCTAATGATGCCACGTCACCGCCTCGCTCCCTTATCCTCCCCCACCCCCGGTCGGCAAACCCTAGCCGCCTCATTCGCCCCGATCCCTTCTCCCCAGCGCGATCTGGATCGGGCCGACCGATCGCCCCCGCCCCCGGCGACCCGCCCCACCTCACCTCCTCCTCCTCCCCGACCGAGCGCGCAGGCGCCCGCTGCTCCCCTTAGCCTCGGGCCGCCCAGGCGACCACCACCCCCTCGCCCGGATCCGCAGCGGCGCGGACGGCCGCCTCCCCGCCCTCCTCCTCACCGTGCGCCCCGCCTCTCAGCACTCCTCGAGACCCTCGCCCCCCCCCCCCGTGAGCTCTCCCCCACATGGATCCCTCTCTCCCTCGTCCCTCCCGAGCGCCACCACCGCGCCCACGTCGCCCGGCTCCGCCCCCCCAGCGCGCCCTCCCTCTCCCTTCTCGCCACGAGCACGGAACGTGCTCCCCGGCCTCCTCTCCTTCTCGCCCGAGCCTCGGCCCCGCGCCACGCCGCACCCGGACGCCCCCGCGTCGTGGATCTCGTCGCTGGCGCCCGGTGACCAAATGGTCACGGGCCGAGCCCGTGGTGCTCGGCGCGCCCGCAAGTTTTCCCGCCCCCAGAAGCGTTTTGACGCGGACCAATTCCACCAGCCTCCGCCGCTTCGCTGACGCGCCGTTCCGGCCGAAGTCCGCCGTGGCCTTACCACCAATGGACGCAGCGTCCTCCCGCTTCGAAACGCCGCCCAAGCGCCCTATTGGCACGCCGAGCGGCGATTCCGGCAATCTGGCGCCCCCTCCTTGTGCTGGACGCCAGGGCTCCCCCAACGCCGGCCGCCGGCGTGGCCGACCAGGGCCACCGCTCACCATCGGCCCGATGGGCCTCAGGCCCCCCCCGTCGACACAGTTGACCTTGGTCGGCCGATCTTGTTGGGCAGCCCGCTTATGACATAGGGGCCCCACCCCCACAGAACGTTTTTAAAATAAAAAGAAAAGGAAAAGTAATTTAAATAAATATAATTAATAAAAATAATAATGAATAAAATTAATTAATTAATTAATTAATTAAGTAAATAATTAATTTAATTAATCCTGATTAATTAAACCTAATGACTAATTAACCTAATTAACTACTGTTAATTAAACTTAACTAAGGTAATTAGTTAACAGAGTATGACGAACGGGACCCACATGTCAGGGTTGACCTAGTCAACCCTGTTGACTGCTGACGTCAGCATGACATCATGCTGACGTCATAAATACATTTTTTCGAATTAATTAATTAATTAATTAAATTCCAGAAATTAATAAAATCTTTAGAAAATCATATCTTTTAATCCGTAACTCGGATTAAAATATTTTCAACATGAAAGTTGCTCGTAGCGACGAGGCAGAATCCGGATCGCAGTCCGCTCGTCCGCCACACACACCCTAACCTATCGAACCTGCAACTTTCCTCCGCCCTTCCTGCTGAAAACACGAAACACCGGGAATACTTTCCCGGATGTTTCCCCCCTTAACCAGTACCACCTCATACCACGTTAGGGCACGCCTAGCATCGCTTCTTGACATGTCATGCATCGATATGCATCTGTTTACTTGGTATTCATTGTTTCTTCCCCCTCTTCTCTCCGGTAGACTACGAGACCGACGCTGCTGCTGGCCAGTTCGACTACGGTGTTGACGACCCCTCTCTCTTGCGGAGTAACCAAGCAAGCCCCCCCCTTGATCACCGAGATATCGCCTACTCTTCTCTACATTTGCTTGCATTAGAGTAGTGTAACATATTCTTGCTTTCGAGATACTCCTATCTTTGCTGCATAGCTTTGTCCTTGTTACTACATTGTTACCTTACCGCATCCTATATGCTTAGTATAGGATGCTAGTACATTCATCTGTGGCCCTACATCCTTGTCCGTCTGCCGTGCTATACTATCGGGCCGTGATCACTCGGGAGGTGATCACGGGTATATACTATATACTTATACATGATACATGTGGAGACTAAAGTCGGGTCGGCTGATGGAGCACCCGCGAGTGGATCTTTGAGGCGGAGCGACAGGGCAGGTTGAGACCGCCTAGGAGAGAGGTGGGCCTGGCCCTGTTCGGCGTTCGTGGTTACTTAACACGCTTAACGAGGTCTTGGTATTTGATCTGAGTTGGCTACGAGCTTATACGCACTAACCATCTACGCGGGAGTAGTTATGGGTATCCCGGCGTCGTGGTATCACCGGCACTTCAGACGTCGGCGACGGGCGGCGCTACCGGATTGGACTGAACGCCTCTAGGCTAGGTCTACTTCCGGCACAGTCGATACGTCAGTGTGTGTTCAGGCGATGGGCCCCGCCCTGCGCTTAGGTTTAGACCGGCGTGTTGGCCTCTCTGTTGTGCCTAGGTGGGGCTGCGACGTGTTGATCTTCCGCGGCCGGGCATGACCCAGGAAGGTGTGTCCGGCCAAATGGGATCAAGCGTGCTGGGTAAGATGGTGCACCCCTGCAGGGAAGTTAATCTATTCGAATAGCCGTGATCTTTGGTAACAGGACGACTTGGAGTTGTACCTTGAGCTTATGACAACTAGAACCGGATACTTGTTAAAACACACCCTTTCAAGTGCTAGATACAACCGGTGGTCACTCTCTCGTGGATATGAGGAGGGATCGCGGGTAGGATTATTGCTATGTGATGTTACTTGGAGGACTTCAGATTGCCCTCTTCTACTGTTGCAAGGCAGTGACCGAAGCGTAGTCTTCGCTAAGACTAGCTATCCCCTCTTATTACGGCATTCTGCAGCTCAGTCCACCGATATGGCCCTTTACACATATATCCATGCATATGTAGTGTAGCTCCTTGCTTGCAGTACTTTGATGAGTACTCACGGTTGCCTTGTTCCCCTTTTCCCTACCTCTACTCGATTGCTGCAACCAGACTATGGAGCCTAGGGCGAGACGCCACCGTCGTTGACGACTACTACTGGAGGTGCCTACTACTACGTGCAGCCCGACGACGGCGACCAGGAGTAGCTAGGAGGATCCCAGCAGGAGGCCTGCGCCTCTTCGATCTGTAGATCCCAGTTTGTGCTAGCCTTCTTAAGGCATACTTGTTTAACTTATGTCCGTACTCAGATATTGTTGCTTCCACGACTCGCCTATGATCGAGCACTTGTATTCGAGCCCTCGAGGCCCCGGCTTGTATTATGATGCTTGTATGACTTATTTTATTTGTAGAGTTGTGTTGTGATATCTTCCCGTGAGTCCTGATCTTGATCGTACACATTTGCGTGCATGATTAGTGTACGATTAAATCGGGCGCCTGAAGTTGGTATCGAGCCATTGCCTGTAGGAATCCCTTTCCACACTCCTTGGCGAAGTCGAGTCTAGACATTGCAAAAACTTTTACTAACTTGGCTGTGTGCCTTACGGCCCACGTCGCCATCGGGTGGTACTAGGATCTTTTACTCCTCGACCTTTACTATGGGACTCTGAACTCTCTTCTACCCGGGTTAAACGATTTTACTAACTAACACTAGGATCCCGTGACCACATTCACCCCAAAGTTGGATATAGCCATAGTTATTCTTGGAATTGTATTTGATCAGTTTCCACACTGTCATTTGACTCCTTTGAAACGTCTTTGTTTTCAGATGGAACCCACGAGGCAGGTCGTGCGCCACACGACGGCCATTGGTGCCTCGGGATCACCTGTGGTGCTAGCAGAGATGATGACCTATCTGGGTTATCGCTGGCACCCTGAGTACACCGTCTTTGAGGAGTCCCAGGACTATAACCAGGAGCAGTACCGCGCCATCGTCCACCTCTACTCTCGGGAGTATGACTCCACTACTGTGCTGCACACCGCACATGGTGTTGGAGTGACTATCGATATGGCAGTCCACGATGCTGCTTATGCTGCTCTGACACGTCTTCATGCAGAGTATCGAGAGTTGGACACCTCCCCCTTCAGGCACATTGCTATCGCGTCTGATGTTGGTGAGGAGGGTTACTACACTGCTGCCTACTCCACTGTCACCAGAGAGCCTTTCTACCATCAGAACTTTGTTCTGCATGCTGATGGGCTGGATCGAGCTAACCGAGCTCTTCGCCACGAGTTTTACATCACCCGTCAGCACCTTTACCGTGCTCTGACCCTACTCCACCCCTATGTCCGATCCGGAGAGCTGCCGCGTTCTGCGATCTACCCCGCCAGGACCGTGATGCCCCAGGGTGTCGGTTGGCCAGACGTGGGAGGCTACTCTCCCGCATTTGGCCCTCTTTTTCCACTTGGACGACGGATTCAGCACCAGAGTATCCGTGGCTCCCAGGTCACTGACGTGGAGGACTACCCGCTGCCACACTACCAGCTTTCAGGCTACAGCTACCTCCGCAGTACCGCGTGGGACTGATGTAGACTTGCTTGTTAGTGTTAGATGCATTCGCCGCGAGCCTGCGTGCCGCCTATGATGTCTTAGTCTATGTACTGAACTCTATGTATCGAACTCTATGCATGATCCCTTTTGTAAGATATGCCGACTACTATGTAGTTCCTATCGTGCTGCTTTCATTATGCATGTTTCATCATGAATGATTCCTGTCCTTTGCTTAATTTCTCAAATGCTGAACTACCCCTGTTATATAATAGCAGGATGGTTAGACCAGCTGGTCGTGGTCGTGGTGGCAACTTCCCACCACCGCCTGAGTACATGGCTGGTATGATCCAACAGCTTGAGATGAATCGCCAGTTCATGGAGAACATGATGGCTCAGTTTCCTCGCCCCAATATGAATCAGCACCCAAACGCAACAACTCTGCAGGATTTCATACGCCTGAACCCCAGCGTGTACCGCAGCTCAACCCAGCCACTGGATGCTGATGACTGGCTCCGTGACATCACCTATGAGATGGAGTCTGCTGATGTAGCCCCTGCCAGCTATGTCACTTTTGCTTCCTTCTTCCTGAAGGGACCCGCAGCTCAATGGTGGGACAGCCACAGGCGTACTCTGCCAGTTGGAACACTCATCACCTGGCCAGACTTCCAAGCTGCCTTCCGTGCCCGCTTCATCCCTCAAGGGGTCATGGACCGGAAGAAGCGTGAGTTCATAACCTCACCCAAGGCAACAAGACTGTTGAAGCTTATCGTGATAGTTCTGGACTTGTCTCGCTATGCTAAAGAGGACATTGCAACTGATGCATGCAGACAGGAGAAGTTCCGTGACGGCCTTCAAGCTGACATCAAGCTCGCACTTCTAGTGCACGACTTTGCTGATTTCGCCACCTTGGTGAACAAAGCTATCAATGTCGAAACTGGTCTGCAGGAATACCAGAGCTCTAACAGCGCAACTGTGACACGGGCTCATCTTGGGCCCGTCCTCGCAAGCGCAAGATATGGATTCCCAACAAGATGTACCAGCCGAATGCACTGCTCCAAGGCAGAACTATGCTGCACCTCGTCTGCCTGCTTCAACTAAGCAGCCAAAGCTTCCAGCTCCACCACCCCAAGCTCCTGTTCCCACCCCCAATAATGGCTTGTGCTTCAGGTGCGGACAACCAGGGCACCATGCTAGAGAATGCAACCAGAACCAGAATCAACTGGCCCTTCCAGCAGCTGGCCGTGGAAACACCCAGTCCCACAACAACACTGCCAAGCCTTATGGTCAAGCTCAGGCCAACCATGTTGATCTGAACGAAGCTCAAGACCAGCCTGCTACTGTGATGGGTACACTCCTCGTAAATTCAGTACCTGCATCTGTTTTATTCGATTCAGGAGCATCGCATTCATTCATGTCAGAAGACTTTGCATACAAGCACGACGTTAAGTGTGAGGAGATGAACTCTTCGGTAGTGGTAAAAACCCCCTTGGGACAATGTCAAACCTCCATGGTTGGCGTCGACGTCCCCGTGGAAATCGAAGGGTTGGAATTCTATGCCTCACCCATTATCCTGAAGACGTCTAACATCGACCTCATTTTGGGGATGGATTGGTTGAAAGCGCATACTGCGTCAATCGTTTGCGCCACTAAGACCGTCCATCTGCTACACCCTTCTGATGAAATAATAAGTTACAATGCTCGTCTGGTTCAGGATGCCGAGGCAAGGCTCTATGCATTGAATGCATTGAACACCGCACCCCTCGAGGGCATTGAAAACATTCCTGTCGTTTGCGATTTCCAAGACGTCTTTCCTGAAGAACTTCCAGGGATTCCCCCTGCTAGAGCTGTCGAATTCGTCATCGACTTGAAACCAGACACCACTCCTATAGCCAAGCGACCCTACAAGATGCCGCCGCATGAACTCCTGGAGCTAAAGGAGGAAATCGACAAATCTCTTCAAAGTGGTTTCATTCGCCGAAGTTGCTCACCTTGGGGAGCACCTTCTCTCTTTGTCAAGAAGAAGGATGGGACAAACCGATTGGTCCAAGACTACCGTCCTATAAATCAAGCTACCATTCAGAATAAGTATCCTCTTCCTCGGATCAATGATCTTTATGATCAACTGGCTGGTTCGTCAGTGTTCTCGAAACTCGACTTGAGGTTGGGTTACCACCAGATCCGTGTTCGTGAGGAGGATATCCCCAAGACCGCATTCGTGACTCGTTATGGTTCATACGAGTACACCGTCATGTCTTTCGGCTTAACCAATGCTCCAGCTACCTTCTCTCGCCTGATGAACTATATATTCATGGATTACCTCGACAAGTTCGTCGTGGTTTATCTGGATGATATCCTGATCTTTTCCAAGAATGAAGAAGAACATGCTGAACATCTTCGTCTTGTGCTGGAAAAGCTACGAGAGCATCAACTCTATGCCAAGTTCTCCAAGTGTGAATTCTGGCTTCCCGAAGTAACCTATCTTGGGCATGTCATCTCTAAGGATGGTATTGCCGTCAACCCTGAAAGAGTTCAGGCTATTCTTGATTGGACTCCTCCGAAGAACGTTAAGCAAGTCAGAAGTTTTCTCGGTCTCGCCAGCTATTGCCGTCGATTCGTCGAGAACTTCTCCAAGATTGCCAGGCCTCTGACTAACCTGTTGCATAAGGGCGTCAAATTCCAATGGACAGATAAGTGTCAGGAAAGTTTCCAGGCACTCAAAGACAAGTTGACTTCTGCCCGAGCTAGCTCCTCCCGATACTAAGAAGGACTTCGTCATTTATCGCGACGCTTCGTCAAGGATTAGGCGGTGTCCTAATGCAAGAGCGCAAAGTGGTTGCTTATGCCTCTCGACAGTTGCGCCCTCACGAAGAGAACTACCCTGTTCACGACCTCGAGCTTGCTGCTGTCATTCATGCGCTAAAGCAGTGGCGACACTACCTTCTCGGTAATCATTGCGAGATCTTCACCGACCACCAAAGTCTGAAGTATCTGTTTACTCAGCCAGACCTGAACCTCCGTCGGCCAGAGATGGATGGAGACTGCTGCGACTTTGATTTGGGTATTTCCTATACGCCAGGCAAGGCTAATGTAATGGCTGATGCCTTGAGCCGCAAGTCTTACTCAAGAACCACCTTCGGGTCCACAAAGTTCAGCCCTCACTTGTTGAAGAATTCAGAAAGCTGAACCTCCATATTGTTCCTCCGGTGCACTTCGCTCCCCCTCCTCCGGAGTTCCGCAAGATGAATCTCCGTGTTGTTTCCTGTGGTTCCTCTATACCCTGGCTGTTGAACCCGATCTCGTGGGCACCATAAAGACAATGCAGGATTTGACTCTGAAGTCTACAAGATTAAGCAAGACCTCAAAGGAGGAAATCCTCATTCTTCACTATTCTTGATGATGGCGCCTTGTACTTCAAAGGCCGCCTAGTGGTGCCGTGTAAGAAGGAAAACCTGAATATGACTCAGAAGGTTATGAAAGAAGCTCATGATATGCCTCTATGTATCCATCCTGGTAGTACAAAGATGTATCAAGACATTCGCCAGAGATTCTGGTGGTCTAATATGAAGCAAGACATTGCTCGCTATGTTGCTGAGTGTGACGTTTGCCGTCGTATCAAAGCAGAACATCAAAGGCCTGCTGGAACTCTGCAACCTATCTCTATTCCCGAATGGAAATGGGACCATGTTGAAATGGACTTCATCACTGGATTTCCCAAATCGCAGAAAGGTAATGATGCTATTCTTGTCGTCATTGACCGGCTTTCTAAAGTTGCTCATTTTCTGGCGGTCAAAGAAACGATCACTGCTAGTCAGCTTGCGACGCTCTATATGTCCAGAATTGTTCACGGCATTCCACTGGTTATCAGTTCGGACCGTGGCAGCTTATTCACTTCAAGATTCTGGGCAAGTTTTCAAGAAGCTATGGGGACTCATTTATCTTTCAGTACTGCGTTTCATCTGCAGACTCAAGGGCAAGTTGAACGTGTCAACCAAATTCTCAAGACATGCTTCGAGCTTGTGTCGCTTCCTTCGCAAGAAATGGGAGGAATCTCTCCCGATGCTGAGTTCTCTTATAATAATAGCTATCAAGCTTAGTCCGAAGATGGCCCCTTCAAGTGTTATATGGACGAAAGTGCGAACCCTCTCGAACTGGTCGAAACGGGAACGCCCACTCTTGTCCGGATATTATCCAACATGCGAAGAACAAGTCCGCATTATTCGCGAGAATCTCAAGACTGCTCGATCACGCTCAAAGAGTAATTATGACCGTCATCACAAAGACATGGTCTATCAACTTTGGCGAAAAGGCCTATCTTCGCTACACCAATGAAGGGTGCTCACCGCCGGGATCAAGGCAAGCTAGCTCCTCGCTATATTGGCCCATTTACTATTCGAAAGGCGTGGAAAAGTGGCATATCAGCTGGAGCTTCCGGCGAACCTTTCTCGGGTTCACGATGTGTTCCACGTGTCACAACTCCGACGCTGCTTCAAGGACCCAATCCGAGCGCAAAGGACCATGAAGTGCTCGAATTGCAACAGACCTCTCCTATAAAGAGCATCCGTCCGCATTCTCGACCAAGCTGAACGCCGCACACGCCGGAAGCGATCAAGTTCCTCAAAGTCCAAAGGGTCGAATCACTCAAGACGGCCACCGGGAACGCGAGGATCGCCTTGAGATGAATACCCCGCCTTTTTCCTTCTACCTCCTAAATCTCGGACGAGATTTCTTGTAGTGGAGGAGATTTGTAACACCGGATAATTAAGCTACAGAATCCCTGCTAATGATGCCACGCCACCTCGTTATCGTGATTAAACTCACGTTGATTCAACCGGTTCAAATTCAAATTGAAAACATAGGCAAATAATAAAA
>CM038677.1:48258445-48314882 GCA_021605205.1 Aegilops longissima | reverse complement strand
AGCGGTCCGGGCCATGGTAAGGCGACACCGTGGGAATACCGTGCGTGAGGCCGCAAAGTGATATGAGGTGTTACCAGCTAGGTCGATGTGACTTGGAATCGGGGTCTGACAGCGTTGGCATCGAGCGGGGCTGCTGTGGGTTCGCTAAGCCAAACTGGTGAAGTTGAGTCTAGAAATGCTTTAGTTATATGTAGGGGAATTGATTGTGGGAGGGCGTAAGGCTCTTTTACTTCTTTACCTTATGCCCTCGATCTGAGTCATCCTCTTCTCATTCGGCGTGGGTTTAGGACTAGGCTCTCTTCTCTCTATCGAGGTTCACGTGTTACTAATCCGTAGTAACTTATAGGATTGTTGGTTACATCCTCAGTTCAGTGCTACTAAATTTTAGTATGCTATCATTTGAACCAGAACCTTGATATGATGTTGTTGAGTGGTTTTGCAATCTGATTTTGAAATGTCTCAAATCTGATTTTGAGCATTTCTGAGATGTTATGCTGCCCGATTTTCCCTAGAAATTCTAATGCCTTTGCATTGTGGCTGTGCTTTCAGATGGCCACTCGCCCCCAGAACCAAGTGGTTCGCCTGACCCGTTGCATTGATGTGTGCGGTCACACGGCAATGCTGGTCCGAGTGATGATTGAGTCTGTTATCGATGGTATCCTGAATATACCGTCGAGGAGCAGTTTAGGATTTCAATCAAAGCCAATATCTATGCACGGTCGGTTTATCCATCTTATCCGGACTCTTGAGCCACTTCACTTTGTTCTTATGGGCTCGGAATCACTATTGGAATATCGTGCAAGATGCAGCCTATTCCATGATGACTATTATTCGAGCGAGAACTGCTTTCTTTGAGCAACACCGATTTCCGCTATATGCGGCATCCCTCCACAGGGCGCATGGCTACCTTGAGGGTTTGTACAGCGATGCATCCCATGAGACTCACTCCTTCGTACTACTCTTGAGTTCTTTGGAGGACAAGGACCGTGAGAACCGGGCCTTGCGTATGGAGCTTTTAATGCCCGTTCGACCCTTTGGGCTACTCGACTAGGTTTGCACCTCTTTGTGCAAGCGGATATATGGACATGAGAGACTTGTACCTGTGCGTGCGAGTCTGCGGACTTTATGGAGTGGCGTGAGGTTGGGGCATCACTCCTCCTCGTGGGCCTCGTCTGCGCCACCGTTTGTTGGTCCACGGCCACATCCGAGTCCTTATGGTCCACAGGCCCCACAGATTATCATTTCCGGACGATCATGTTCCACTTCAAGGTCTGGGTGGTGACTTCTATGAGGACTACTATGGAGCTGCCTGAGATAGTAGTAGTATTCCTAGTATGGTAATGGTTGTGTTTCCACCGTCCTGCGTGACTCGTGGAATACGACTTAGTGTGTATCGTTCCGGAAGTGTAGAAAAATAATGTATAGGAGTTGGAATGCTTCCGATGAGATGTAACGCCTTTCCTTATAGTTGTACTCCGTCAGGCTTGTACTAAACTATGAATGGTGTGTATGACCGTCGGT
This sequence comes from Aegilops longissima, assembly GCA_021605205.1. Taxonomy (NCBI): domain Eukaryota; kingdom Viridiplantae; phylum Streptophyta; class Magnoliopsida; order Poales; family Poaceae; genus Aegilops; species Aegilops longissima. Next base: position 48,313,361 of record CM038677.1, on the reverse strand, counting down.
ATATATATATATGGCAGTTTTATATTACCATGTCATACGGATGAACATCTTTGCATTCCATGCTATCCATTACCTTCCGCACTTCCTTGTTAAATTCTGCCATCCTGGTTTAAACCTTTCCTTTGTCTCCCAGGATGGTCAACACTCGCAATACTCCGGCTGCTCGAGAGCAGGGAGAAGCTAGTGCAGCCACAAATGAGAATCTGCCGCAACCGCCATCTTTGGCCGAGGTGATCTTTGGAAGCGAGAACATAATAAGCGTTGAAACCAACCGCTTATTGGGCGGATTGAGCAAAACACAACACGCCAGCCAAGAAGCGATGTGGTTTCACTCAATGATTTCGTCAAGCTATATCCTCCAAAATTCAAATATTCCGTCGAGCCTCTCGGCGCGATGATTAGCTCCGCGGCATCCACCACAAGCTGCGTTCGCCAGCGTGGCTGAGGCTGACAAGGTTACCTTTGCCGCCTATCATCTTGAAGGCCCTGCTAGTCTCTGGTGGGAAAATTATGAGGCTATCGTCCGGTTGGACAAGTTACAACTTGGGATGAATTCAGTGCCGCCTTCGTGAGCACCATATTCGAGAAGGTCTTATGGACCGCATAAGCGTGAGAATTCTGCAGTTTCACCCAAGGTAGGCTGACGGTGGATGCCTACTGCCATGAATTTGGGAGGTTAGCACGTTATGCTCGAAGAAGTTTCTACCGATGCCAAGAAGCGAGGCAAGGTTCCGTAAGGGACTTAGCCACGAGCTACGCCGAGATCTCCGTTTGCATGAGTGTACCTCTTTCCGAAGCTAGTCAATAAGGCTATCGGCCGAGGCTGGGCGGACTGATTTTGAGGCTTCACGCAAGCACATCCGTGACTCTGGATCGTCATCCGCTCTGGATCCCGAAGCGCGGGTTTGGGTCCCAAATACTGCTCTACCACCTAGGTACACCCGAGGCCATCCTTGAGGCGCCTCGCCCCAACCAACCGTATTTTCCACCCAAGACTTATGGAGGTCCAACTGCTGGTGCTGCTCCACGTCCAAATGTGATAACTTGCTTCAAGTGTGGAGAGGCGGGCCACTATATCCGAGAGTGTCCCAGAACAACCCCAATCAAGCCGGAAAGTCATTGGCGCGGCAAGCCAGCGGAAAGGTGCCCTATGCTAAACCAGTTGCCACCGCTCGTGGCCATGTCAACTATGTCTCTGCTGAAGAAACCTATGAGGATCCCAACGTCGTCCTCGGTACGCTTCTTGTTAATTGCCATCCGGCAACTGTTCTTTTGATACTGGAGCATCTCATTCATTTATTTAAAGAGCTATGCTCGATTGCACAACACCACATTCGGTGACATGCCTACCTCCATGGAAATTCAAACTCCTGGTTCTAGATGGCAAACCTCTAGAATAAGTCATGGGAATGAAATTCTTGTCGACAGATTAGTCTTTCTTGCATCTCTAATAGCTCTCAAGTCCTCGGACATAAACATCATCTTGGGTATGGACTGGATGTCAGCCCATTATGCTAAGATTGATTGCTCTACTAGAACTGTTCAACTTACCCATCCTTGGGCAAAGCAGTGGATGTTTTAACCCGAGTGTCTAAGCGCCGACTTTACTCATAAATGCCAACCCCTTCCGGACCTCGAAGATATTCCGGTGATCCGTGACTTCCGGATGTCTTTCGGAGGAACTGCCGGTGTTCCACGACGGGGATGTCGAGTTCGTGATAGATCTTATTCCGGCACCGTCCCAATCTCTAGAAGACCTTATAAGATGGCACCCTAGAACTAGCTGAACTTAGAAACAACTCGATGAGTCCTTGCAAAAGGTTTCATCCGTCCTAGTTCATCTCCATGGGCTTGCCCGTCCTCTTCGTCAAGAAGAAGGATGAGTGCGGATCGGATGGTTGTAGATTACCGACCTGTCAATTTGGTCACTATCAAGAACAAGTATCCGCTCCCGGGATCAACGACACATATGATCAGCTCGCGGATCCTCGGTCTTTTCAAGATGGATTTGAGGTTGGGCTACCATCAAATCAAAATCAAAAACGAGGACATACCTAAAGCGGCCTTTGTCACTCGTTATGGCCAATCTGAGTACACGTCATGTCCTTCGGATTAACCAATGCTCCAGCCACCTTCTCTCGGTTAATGAACTCAATCTTCATGGAGTACTTGGATAAATTAGTCGTGGTATACCTCGATGATATACTCATCTACTCAAGAATGAGGAAGAACATGCGAACATCTAAGGCTAGTATTGATGAAACTTGAGAGCACCGCCTTTATGCCAAATTCTCTAAGTGTGAATTCTGGTTGCGAAGTGACCTATCTAGGACATGTAATCTCTGGTAAGGGCATTGCTGTCAATCCCGGCGAGTTCAAGCCGTCCTTGATTGGACTCCACCTGAATCGGTCAAGCAAGTTCGGAGTTTCCTCGGTTTAGCGAGCTATTGCCGCCGCTTAAATCGAGAATTTCTCTAAAGTTGCTAAACCTCTAACGAACTCCTCAAGAAAGATAAGAAGTTGAATGGGCGCCACGAGTGCGAGTTCAGCTTTCAGGAACTGAAAAGGCGCTGACATCTGCTCCGTGCTTGTTCCACCAGATTTCTCTAAGGACTTTATTATCTATTACGGCGCCTCGCGACAAGGACTAGGTTGCATACTCATGCAAGATCGTCATGTGATTGCCTCGCATCTCGGCGATTCGTCCACATGAGATAACTATCCCACACGATCTAGAGCTTGCGGCGATGGTTCATGCACTCAAAACCTGGCGACATTACCTTACGGGTAATCGTTGCGAAATCTACACCGATCACCAAAGTCTGAAATATATCTTCACCCAACGGTTTGAATCTCGGGCAAAGGCGTTGGGTCGAGTTGATACAAATTTCGACTTAGGGATATCTTACACCCGAGCAAGGCCAATGTCATGGCTGGCGCACTAAATCGCAAATCTTATTGTAACAATCTGATGTTACAACAAAGTCAACCATTTCTCCACGAGGAATTTCGTAAGCTTAATCTTCACATTGTTCCTCGAGTTCCTTTCCACCCTGGTGGCGAAACCTGACCTCACGGATCGAATCATAGCTGCTCGGCGGTATGATAGAGGAATATCTCGGATCAAGGAGAACATCGCTAGCGGAGCTGCTAGATGTTTCTCCATAGATGAACAGTGTTGTCTTCTTTGAAACCGCTTGGTGGTTCCCAAGAAACAACAGCTACGACAATTGATCCTTAAGGAAGCTCATGACTCTCCTCTCACCATTCATCTGGTAGTACTAAAATGTATCAAGATCTCGCCGAGGTTTTGGTGGACTAGGATGAAGAGAAATCGCTCAATACATTGCTAATTGCGGCGTCGTCGTCGAGTTAAAGCGAGCATCAACGGCCTGCTGGTACCCTTCAACCTTTGGAAATTCCTGAATGGAAATGGGATAAAATCGGTATGGATTTCATTACGGGTTTCCCAGGACCAAGAGAGGAATAATGCTATCTTCGTTGTTGTTGATCGTCTTTCCAAAGTAGCCCACTTCCTACCGTTCGTGAGAGTATAACCGCTAGTCAGCTAGCTGATTTGTACATCTCTCAAATAGTGTCTCTTCATGGTATTCCATTAGAGATTAACTCAGACCGTGGAAGTCTCTTCACCTCTCGATTTTGGGAAAGTTTCCAAAGCGCTATGGAACTCGTCTCTCCTTTAGTACCGCTTTCCATCCCCAATCAAGTGGTCAAGTAGAGCGAGTCAATCAAATCCTAGAGGATATGCTTGAGCTTCGTAATCTCTTTCGGCATGAATTGGGAGAAATGCCTTCCATTAGCTGAGTTAAGCTTATAACAATAGTTATCAAGCCAGCTGGCAAAGCCCTTCGAAGTTCTTTATGGGCGGAAATGTGAGCGCCTCTTAACTGGTCGAAACCGGGAGAGACAACTCTTTGGCCGGACATGATTCAGGAAGCGAAGAGCAGGTTCGCATTATTCATGAGAAATTGAAAACAGCCCAATCTCGTCAAAAGAGCCAATATGACCGCAAGCATAAGCCTATGACTTATGAAATTGGCGAGAAGGCTTACCTTGGGTTACTCCTCTAAAGGAACCCATCGATTCGGTATCAAAGGCAAGTTGGCTCCTCGTTACATTGGACCCTTTCGCATTCTTGCCAAGCGGGGAGAAGTTGCCTACCAATTGGAACTACCTCCGCATCTTTCGAGTCCATGATGTCTTCCACGTTTCCCAACTCAGGCGTTGCTTCTCGGATCCTATCCGTGGAGTGAGACCACAAGCAACTTGATCTCCAAGATAACCTCACCTATCGAGAATATCCCGTTCGTATCCTCGATCAAGCCGGCGTACCACTCGGCGTCGGAATATCAAGTTTCTAAAGGTTCAATGGTCAAACCATTCCGAGCAAGAAGCAACTTGGGAAAGGGAGGATCGTCTTCGACTTGAGTATCCACCTTTTATAGATCCTAAATCTGGGACGAGATTCTTTTGAGTGGGGTGAGTTGTCACATCCCAGTTAGACCATGCATTAGGGTGTGCATCATGTTTAAATTTCATTTGAATTTGAAATGGGAAGGCAGAAACCCCAAACACCCCCTTAATTCAACTAGGGTTTACTAAAATTATTTCAATGAATCAAAATGCCCTTCAAAATGTTCATCCTCTTTACTTTGGTTCAGAACCCATGTCAAAGAAGGTGTACCATTTTCTAGGTCATCTAAGGGTTCTAGGATTAATCCACAAGTTTTGAACTTGGGCATTTTAAATTATACAAAATATTTTAAATGTTCAAAATGGCCAAACCAAAATGTTTCATGTTGGGAATATTCCAACAAGTGACCAGGAGCATTTTGGTGATTTTAAAATAGTTTTGGTATTTTAAAAACCCCACAAAGTTGCAGAATATTAGAAAAGAGTAAAAAAAGGAAAAACCTTACATGCCGTGCAGCCCACCCACCTGCCGCCCAGCCCAGCAGCCGCGCAATGGCTGCTTAGCTCGGCTTGACGAGGCAACTGGTGCCCGCCCGGCGGCCTTGGCGCGCCACGCAGCTGGCCGCCGCCTGCTTCACCTCCTCGCCCGCCGCCGCCCTGGACGGCCTCCACGTCGTCGCCCGACCCCTGGACCGCCATTCGCCCCTGCCTCCTCTCTCGCTCTCCCCCAACCTGGCCGGCGCCATCGCCGCGCCACCGCCCAATCGTGCTCCCCGCCGTCCATGCTCCTCCCCACCATGTCCAGGAGCTCCGCCGCACTCCACTACCCCTAGCTAGCTGAATCCCGCTCGCTCCAAGCACCCCGAACCTAGCTCACCGACCTCGACCGAGCTCGAAGCCGCCGGAGATCCCCTTCGCCGTCGCCGCCGCATCAGACCGTCCCCGACCCCGACGAGGCTCTCTACGAGATCGCTGTGAGCCTGGCTACCTCCCATCCTCTCCACTCCTTCCTCGTGCACCACAACTACCCAACGCGATCACCCGAGCGCACGCCCGTGAGCTCGTCGCCGACGAGGCTCCGGCCACCAACCCACGCCACCGTGTCCATCGCACTCACCGTGTCGCGTTGGGTCTAACTCTGCACTCCACGCGCTTCACTTTGCCCCCTAGCAACAAGCCCGACATCACCCGAGCCCCGGCCGCCGCCCGACTCGTCGCCGGTGCCAACTCCGGCCACCCCGACCCCAACTAACCCCACCAAACGCTGCGGTTCATCTCCAGCTCCACGTAGATGCCCTCCGCACCCCATTTAGTGGCCGGAATGTGCAAAAGCACTCTGCTCCGCCGCGCCTGGCCTCGCCGGCGGCTAGACGCCGGCGAGTTGACCACTGACCACTGACTGTGGGCCCTGTTGACTGCTCTGAGTCAATGACAGGTGGACCCCCCCCGGTTAACCAATTAGGATTAGTTCTAATTAAGCTAATTAGCTAAACTAACCCTGACATACGGGTCCCACTGGGCAGTTTGACCTGGATGACCCCGTTGACCCCTGACGTCACGCTGACCTCATGCTGACGCATTAATTCAAATTCTGGATTTATTTTGATATAGTAAATTCCAGAATATAATTCAAATTTCAAATGCTTATAACTTTTTATCTATAACTCCAAATGCAAAGATTTATATATGAAAAATTATCAGAAAAATACACTCTATCCATTGGTACAGGTTTCATGCATGTTAAAACAAGTTAACTATGCTGAATAACCAGAATAAGATATTGCACCATTAGGACTAACTCAAATGAGCTATCATTTGAATCCTTGATTCAAATGAGTCCATCCCCTATTCTTTCAGCTTGCATTAGATCAACACACATCCATATTGCCATGTCATAGCATGCATCATATTGTTGCATATTGTCATGTGTGTTTACTTTCGGTGTGCTTTCATGATAGGTTCTGCCCCCGAAGATAACCTCGACTACCCATCTGAAGGGCAGTTCTCTACCCCAGTTCCATCAGGCAAGCAACTCATTGATCATTCCGATACAAACCCATGTTCTCGCTTCTGCTCTCGTTTACTGCATTAAGACAACGCGATTCAAACTGTTGTGTGCTGCGGTAGTTGAACCCACTTCCTTTGCATGACCTGTCATTGCCACAGTAACTAGATGAAACCCACTAGTATGTGTAGGAGTTGATTGAGCCATGTTTGTGATTCCTACCATGCTATGCTTGCTATGCTTAGAGTTGTGTCGGTCGGCTCATCGGGATGATGAACTAGAGTGAAAGGTTGTGTTGGTTCGAGTGAAAGTGTTGAACACGATTTGGTAAAGGTATCGATGAGAGGCCATGTAGGAGTACATGGTGGGTTGTTTCATTGAAGCCGAACTTAGAACTGAGATCTGTGTTTGTGATCCATGAAACAGTTACTACCACACATTGGGATCCTAATTGACCCTCTCGGCTTCTTAACCACCCTGTTCATAGTCCGGGAGTTGCAAGTAGTTTACGGTGTTTGTAGCATCTTTGGGGCCGCACATAGCGCTGACCTTAGGGGTGGGTTGTGTTGCGGTAGGCACCGTGGCCCGGTGTACCGAGTGCCCGTTTGGTATCTCGGGAACCCTGCACATCGTTCGGGGCTGTATGGGAAACCTCGGCGGACTCCTGCGGATGGAACCGAATAGGCGATAAACCGGACTAGGAACTTGAGTGTTTAGGTAGGCTGTGGCCGACACCCACGTTGGGCTTCGCTTGAAGGTTGCGAGTACATGTCGTGTACGACGATAAGTGGTGAGCGTGTGTGAAGAAGTACACCCTGCAGGTTAAATATGATCTATTGAATAGTCGTGTCCACGGAGAAGGACTTCTGGGTTACCTATATCAGTTCATAGACAAGTAAATGGATACTACTAAAAGTCTCAAGATAAGTGTGAGTATCGTGGATGGCCCTCTCGGGGATGACGAGAGAGGATCCACGGTGGAGTATTGTGATGGTGATTAGTGGACTGCGTAATGCGACAAAATGCTTTACAAAGTGGTGTTACGTAGGATAGCTTAGCCAAGAGTCAAAGCTGGCTTGCTGCAAATAACTCCACCTCCTCCTTGAGAATGTGCATGTATGATAGGATTCTGTGGTAAGACTTGCTGAGTACTTTGTTCTCATGTTTGCTTAATCAATATTTTTAGAGAGGACTATACTACCCCTCAAGACGGATTCTATGTAGATGTTGACTTGACGAGTAAACTAGCCACCCGGTGGCGATCTAAGACTTGTGAAGGGCCATTGTAGATAGAAAGGCTCCAACAAGCTTTCTTTCTTTCTAGAGTGCATACTCAGACTAGTTTGCTTCCGCATGTGCTTGTATGATTGTATGACTTGAGTGTTGGGTCATGTGACCCTACCTGTATGACTATGTTATGTATGGCTCCTCGGAGCCTCTTAAATAAAATACTTGAGTTGTAGAGTTTTGTTGTGATGCCTTGTTGTATTTACTCATATCGGGCATATTATGTATGATTGAAATGCTTGGTATGAGTGGGATCCGACAAACTAGTTGTTTATCCTTGGCAGCCTCTCATATGGGGAAATGTAGTCTCGTGCCTACGGCGATAGTAGTCCGCTACAGCCCGGTTCACGAGTCCTGCTAGCCCAGCACTACTGCTTGGACACTTGACTGGCGGCATGTGATTCATTTCGTTCCTATATGTCATCCCTTGAAATGTCACGCGGTGATATTGAGTCCTGCCTAGCCTGCTACAGCCGGGATACGGAGTCCTGTTAGCCAGTGCTACAGCCCGAGTTCATCGTTGATGACCGACATGCTCGAAGTGATTCATGTATGCTGTCCCCATAGGTTAGTGCCGCTTTGGTTTCACGACTAGCCATGTCGGCCGGGTTCTTTGTCATGTGGATGCTAGCGACACCATCATATCGTGAGCCAAAAGGCGCAAACGGTCCCGGGCCATGGTAAGGCGACACCGTGGGAATACCGTGCGTGAGGCGCAAAGTGATATGAGGTGTTACCAGCTAGGTCGATGTGACTTGGAATCGGGGTCCTGACAGGTGTTCATAGTAAAGTACTATATAGTGGCACTAACATAACCAAGGATTGCTTTTTAAAAAAACATAACCAAGAATCACCTTCCGTGGCTTCTTCTCTTTAGCCTGGCTTCCTTCGCAAAGTGGGCAAATACTTACATGCTGCTGCGGTAGGTACTTCAATCGCCCTTTCCTTCTTGTTACGTGATCAAAACCACGATGAGAATGCAATACACACCAAAGAATATCATATACAAAATTGCAGAAATTAAACAAGGTCAGACCCACACTATCTATTCTTTCTTCATGGCAGAATATCATATACAAGCACAATTTTGTTCACATTTATATAGCAACAAATATTTATACACTCATATAGCAGCACTAAGTATATTGCACTTAGAAGAAGATTTGCTTTTACATCCCACCCAACTTAACAATCTAGTAGAGTTGTGATTTATTAATATTGTCTTTCCTTTGCAGGATCATGTCAAGTCGATCGAGGATTTCGCGCAGCTGGGTTGTTTCAATGAGAACCAAGACAAGCAGCAGCCCACCAAAGCTTCTTCTACCCAGCAGCAACCCACTAAACCCTTTTCTACCCAGCCGCAACCGCTAAAGCTTCTTCCACCCAGCTACGGCGAGGGCACCAAGGCCTCATCATTCACATATCTACCTCGACCAGGGCGGCAAACAGCGTCTGTGGCCAAGACCAACTTCCTCGGCCTCTCGGGTTTGTGTTGCGATCCTCTCCTGCGTGCACCTTGTCGAGCACAAAGAGCGCTCGCTGACCCTTTTCTACCTCCGCCCGAGGGAGTATGGAGGGAGTATTTATATATTGCACTGTAAACTTGCAGTTTTGTTGATTCCTCAAAAAACCAACCTCTTATCTATACTTACTAGTACTTTATACTGCCAAGCAAAAGGAGCGTTAGCATCCCTCTCCCTGTTTAATCTCATAGCACAATGATAAAGTTATCTTGTCCTGGCCATGGGGAAGCACCAAAACCCAATGGAGCCATTTTTTAGGCATCCAAGGTTCATGCAAATTATCATGCAAATTATCTGAAATTTTTAGGCATCCAAGGTTATCCAAATTATCCAAGGTTCAGATTATCCATGGTTCAGATTAAGAGCTCATGTTAAAAAAACTATCTGAAATTTTTAGGCATCCAAGGTTCATGCAAATTATCATGCTCATATGGAGATGGGATGGGAGGAGGGAAGGGATAGGGCCGGGCGGTAGCTTACCTTGGAGGCGGGCCGGGGTGGAGGAGGCGGTCGGAGAGGATAAGGATGCCGGGGAGTGGGGCGCGGGGAGGATGTCGGGGACGAGGTCCGGGTGGTGGTGGTGCTCAGCGGTGGTGTGGGCGGGCAGCGTCCGGGCGGGCGAGTCGCGTCGGCGGGCGAGGCAGCGTCAGTGGCGAGCAGCGGTGTCGGGGTGGGGTCGGCGGCGTCTGGGCGGCGTCGGCGGCGTCGGGCGGGCGTCAGCGTCAGGCGTGAGGCAGCGTCGAGTCGGCGAGCAGCAGCGTCGGAGAGGAGAGAGGAAGGGATCTAGGGGCGAGGGAGAGGCGAGGAGAGGGAAGGCGAGGAGAGGCGAGGGAGGGAGAGGGCGAGGCGAGGCGGCGGTGGGTCGGGGCAGCGGCGGCGCGGTGGATCGAGAGGAGAGGAATCTGGCGGAGGAGGAGAGGAAGGGGGATCGGGCACAATACTAATGGCGCACCTCACCGTGGTGCGCCATTATATGTCCATACTAATGGCGCACCTCACCGTGGTGCGCCATTAGTATTTTTATTCAACTCGAGCCAACAGGTTATGTACCACGTAACTGATCCACATCAAGTCCCTCTACTAGCTCGACCGGTCGTGCCAGTTCTCACACCAGAGGTCTGGGTTCGACTCCCGAGCTCCACAATTTTTTTAGCATTTAAAAGCTGTTTGATACTTATTTGTGTTTAAATATGTTCAAACTTGTTTAAATAATAACAGTAATATTTTTTATAAGACAGTAGCATTTAAAAAGCTATTTGATACTTATTTTTTATAAGGCGGTCTTGGCAGTGCGGAATTGTGGCGGCGGTTGAGTAGGGAATCGAGGTGCGGGGGTCGGCGGCGGCAGGTGGACTGGGGTGCTCGGCGAGGGGGACGGATCTGGCGAGGTGGGATAGCGATCGAGATGGAGGGATCGAGGTGGGCTCCACAAAAAAATTTAGCATTTAAAAGTTGTTTGATACTTATTTGTGTTTAATTATGTTCAAACTTGTTTAAATAATAACAGTAATATTTTTTATAAGACAGTAGCATTTAAAAGCTGTTTGATACTTATTTTTTTATAAGGCGGTCTTGTGAGGTGCGGGGGTCGGCGGCGGTGGTTGAGTAGGGGAATCGAGGTGCGGGGGTCGTGGCGGCCGGTGGTGGACTGGGGGTGCTCAAGGCGAGGGGACGGATCTGGCGAGGTGGGATAGCGATCGAGATGGAGGGATCGAGATCAGTGTCCATGAAATTTAAAATATTCATGGTAGTTCAAAAGTACCCATGAAATACAATCAAGAAATGAAGGCTCGATTTAAATACAATCGATCTTAGCTAGCTATCTGTTCACAATCTTCTTGCCCTTCTTTTTCGCAAATGGAGTTCTTACGTGGAGCAGACGTCCTTTAGGTAGGGTGGTCCTGCTTCTTCTTGTGGTGTATGCTGCTACTTCATCATCGTCGTCATGTTCGATCCTCGGTCGCCGTGCTTGTCGAAGTCTTGCTCATTGGCTACTCCATCCATTCCGATGATCTTCCTTTTGCCTCTCCTCACGACAACACGGCCCGGGCTTTGGCGGGTCGGTAATGAAAAGCATTGGTCCACTTGGGAAGCCAGTACCCATGGCTCATTTTTGCGGTGGCGTTTAGCGCATGATCTTGGTTGGCCGGGTATAACCATGGTGGTGAAATACCGGTCTTCTTTTATGAGGTTCTTGGCCCATCTGACATGGAACATCGGGACCTTCTCTCCAGCGTAGCTCAGCTCCCAGATCTCCTCGATCCTTCCGTAGTATCTGTCCTTGTCGTTACCGTGTAGGATTCCATCATTACCCGGAGTTCGATAACCATCGCTCTTCATGTCCTTGGCCTCGGTGTAGAATGTGTAGCCGTTGATATAAATGCGCCTCATAGGTCATCAGGTTGTGCTCGGCGCCCTGTGACAAAGCGAATATGAGTTGTTCTTCAGCGGAAGAATCCTCATGTAAAGATGCGACGAAGCTTCTTCTTGAACCAACGCGTGAAACATGAGTTGTGCTCTTTGAGTATATCTCCGTCCGTCCTCTGTTGGCCTCGGTCATTGTCGTCTTCTTAATAAAGGTTTTGTGCTCTACCACCCAAGGATCGACCACGTCTATGTGTTGTAGCACGACTAGGTTTGCTCTTTCAAAGTCGGCGAGTCGACCCTCGAAGTCGACATGCATTTGCGGCGACCCTCACGGTGACCCCATCCAGCGAGCCTGCCGAGGTGCTGTTGACGGGCAGACCAGCGGGTTCTCGATGCCTAGATAATTCGTGCGATGGGAGATGCACTCTTGATCGAAAGCCCCTTGCTATGCTTCCTTACGGGCGTGACATGTTGCGAGCGTATCCTTTGATGACACCATTCATCCTTTCGAGCGGCATCATGCTGTGCAGGAGCGTCGGCCGAGTTGGATGATATCCTCCACTATAGGGACCAGCAGATGCACCATAACGTCGAAGAATGCGGGCGGAAGTACATCTCAAGCTCGCATAGTATCACCACGATCTCTTCCTGTAGCCTTCTAAGTTGCCTCCGCCAATCGACTTCCGAGAGATGGCGTCGAAGAAGTTGCATAGGCCAAATAGCGTTCCGCGGACGTGCGCGTCCATGATCCCACGGTTACAATCTGGAAGTATCTGCGTCATCGACGCGTGACGGTCGTGAGACTTCATCCCGCTGAACTTCGCTTCACTGGGTCTAGGTATCTGCTTATCTTCCCAGCGTAACCGTAAGGAAGTTTTACTCCTAGGAGGCAGGTGAAAACTGCTCGATCTCCTCGACTTAGAGTGAAGCAGCGGGAGGTAGTCACTTCCGGTCTTCTTGGCCTTTTGCCTTTGCGGCGACTTTACGTGTCCTGCTTCGCCTCATCATCATCATCATCATCATCATCATCATCATATATAGCGTGAAGCTCCTGCACGATGCCCATTGATTTCAAGTCTGCCCTTGCTTTCGGCCCATCTTTGGTCCTCTACGGCATGTTGAGCAGGGTACCAAGCAGACTCTCGCACGTTCTTCGTGATATGCATGACATCAAGGCTGTGAGGCACACGGTGGATCTTCGATCGGCAAGTCCCGAAAACAGACCTCGTTTTCCATACCTTCAGCCGGCTCTGGCGCCTTCGCTTCTTTCCGGCTCTGGCGCCTTTTGCTTCTTTCGGCGGTGGGCAGTCTTTCCAATTTTTCAACAGCTTGTCTATTTCCTCGCCGCTCCTCGTACAGGCGTTTTGGGTTCGGTTTCACCATCGAACAGATCCTTGCGTTTCCTCCACGGGTCATCGTCGCGAAGCCACCTTGATGCCCCATGAACACGGTTTTCGAAGACCCGGGATCTCTATCTAGCTGGCGATACATTGTGTCATCCATGCACCTTACGCATCCAGAAAATCCGTGGACTACCTGCCCCGCAAGATATCCGTAACCGAGATAGTCGTGCACCGTCGTGAGCAATGCAGCTCTCATAGGAAATATTCTTTCTGCGGCGTCCCCACGTATTGGCTGGCGTTTTCCACAGCGTGTCAAGCTCCTCTTTCAGCAGCCCGGATACTGATTGATGTCGTTCCTGGTTGTTTGGCCCTTCAATTAGCATACTCATGTGAATGTACTTCCTCTTCATGCACAACCAGGGGAAGGTTGTACATCCACACAAACACAGGCCAGGTGCTATGTGTGCTTCTCGGCTGCCAAGCGGATTGACTCCATCGGTGCTCGCGCCCAGAAGACGATGTTCCTTGGATCGTTCCCAAATTCTGGGTATTGAAGTTCAACGCTTGCCACCGCTCGCATCCTTAGGGTGACTCAGCATCTTGTCTTTTTATCTATCTCCGGATCATTTGCGTCATCTTCTGCTTCTTCTCCTCCCTATCCGGCGTGCCAGCGCAGGAGCTTTGCTACCTTAGGATCCGAAATACTGCTGCAGACGAGGAGTGATCGGAAAGTACCACACCACTTTTGAGGAGCTTTCTTCCTCTTCTTGTATCGAGTGACACCGCACACCGGACATATGGTAGACTCAGCGTGCTCGTCCCGATAAATGATGCAATTGTTCATGCACACATGGTATTTCACGTGCGGTAAATCCAGAGGACACACGATTTTCTTCGCCTCCTCCAAACTGGTGGGGCACTTGTTCCCCTTGGGAAGGCGTTCGTGCGAATGACATGTTCTCGTCGAAGCATCGTCGGTCATTTGTGTTTTACCTTCATCTCGAGCCATGGCGTTACTTTCAAAGCGGGTATCCTCGGGCCTGCATCCTTCATACAATGGAGTAACGCGTCTAACTCAAGTTGATCCATCTTGGCTTTCTCTCGGCGGCAGCTCTTGCGTTATCCGTGCTGCTTGAGAAGCAGCTCTTGAATATGAGGGTCCTGCACCCAGCCCATCGATGGTCCAGCGTCGTCGCTCCGCCGGCATCATCATCATGTCCTGCATCTTCTACATGATGACTGTGTACAGCATCACCGTCGTGATCATCTCCTGGGGATTCTTCGTCTTCTCGCCCCCGAGCGCGGTGGTTGTCTTGCTGCCCTTCCTCATTTCTTGCCCGGCCCCATGGGCGACTTCGTAGTCATCTTCATCACCTTGCCACCGATAGCCATCCATGAAACCACGCAAGAGCAGGTGGTCCCGCACCTGCCGGAATCCGGTCCGCAATAAGGCTATTCAGCTTGCATCTTCGACACGGACATCTTATCTCCGTCTCATTCTTTTGAAGCATCTCGGCCTCGCGGACCTCAAAATCCTATTCACGATGCCTTCGGTCATCGTGCGGACCATAATCGCTGCGAGGTAGAGCAAAACGATATTTTAGAACCAAGAAAAATTTGGCATGACTTTCCCTAAAAATAGGACCAAAAGAATGCTTAATGCCAAAATTCTCTTGAAACGGAAATGAATCAACATTCGGCTAAATATTGGCAACTATCGCATTTCAAATACCGGTACACCTCCAAACACAAACACATATGCAACACCACAAACATATGCAACACCACAAACATATGCAACACCACGAACATACATAGATCTAGCTAGGCCATAAAAAGTGCATGTGCACATTGTTGTAGGGAGAACAACATAAATATAGCTTCCCCCCTTACTTACCTAGCAAAACAAGGTAACTTAACCACTTAATTTGAATGAATCTATGGTGGAAATGAGGTGAAAAAGAGGAGGCACCCGAGACAAGGAGGAGGCGGTGGAGAGAATGAAGTGGGGAGAAAGTGAGTGTGGGAGGAGAGGTTGTCCAAAATATCTTGTTGCTGCCCACTTACTAATGGCACACCAGCAACAAATCGCCATTAGTAATCCAGGTTACTAATGGCGCACCCCTGGTGGTGCGCCATTAGTACTTTTGCAAAAAAGGAATAAAAACAATAATAAAAAAATAACATTAGTGGCGCACCTTGGCTGGTGCGCCATTACTAATTACAACTAGTAATGGCGCACCACCAGCGAATCGCCATTAGTATGTTTGGACAGGCGCACTAGTTCAAAAAAATTGGTACTAATGGCGCACCGTGGGCAGGTGCGCCATTAGTAGTTCAACACTAATGGCGCATCGGGGTGGTGCGCCATTTGTATATACTAATGGCGCACCACATGTCTGGTGCGCCATTAGTGTCAATTCCATCTATAGCCCTTTTCCTAGTAGTGTTAAATCAATCATCACTGCCACCATTTTTTCTACAAGTATGAACAAGAAAAAATACAGTGAAGAAAAATGAGAATGGATGGCCTTTTTTTACCTTGCTATGTTCAGACTAATTTGGCGAGCTATTTAGTATGGAGGAGAGAAGCGGGAGGAGCAGAAGGATCACGGAGGCGAACTGTTGTCGCTGGAGTTGCAAGACAAGGAGCAGCGGACTCTTGGGCGGCGAGGGCGTGGAGGTGGCGAGAAGCGCGGCGTCGCCTCCCTCCCCCCTCCTCTGGTGGCCCCTATCCCATCACCAGCCACCATCCTTGCTGCTGCTTCCTTCACCTCCATCCTCCTCACCCTCAACTGCGCGGATCCGAAGGCAGATCCTCCTCCGCGACCTGGAGCGACGGCCAATGAGGATAGCGGCAGAGAATGAAGCCGGCGAGGCAGGGAAGAGGAGCGGCTCGCTAGAGGGGCGGGGATGGAGGAAGGGAAGGGCGGCGGCGCCAGAGGGGAGCAGCAGGACGGAAGAAGGAGGAACCTGCTGGCGCGAGGGAAGTACAGAGGCATCTCTCCTCCAGCGCGCTGACGACGAGCCAGCGGTGCTCCTTCCGGTGACCCTCTCCCATCCGCCGCGGCACCTCCATCTCCTCTTTCCTCTCTCTTTCTCCCTCCTCTCCTCCGTTATCTCTCACTAGTAGAAAACAGGGCTTTCGTCCAGGCCAGTTCAGCCCATTAGTCCCGGTTCAATCCAGAACCGGGACCAATGGAAACTATTTTCCCAGTTAAGTGAGCCCGGGGGCGGCCGGGCCATGTGGGCCATTGGTCCCGGTTCGTCCGGACCTTTTGGTCCCGGTTGGTGGGACGAACCGGGACCAATGGTTCTGCTCTGGCCCACCACTATTGGTCGGTTGGTGGCATGAACCGGGACCAAAGGCCCTGGTCGGTTCATGCCACCAACCGGGACCAATAGTGGTGGCTATATATAGCCCCTCGGCGCAGAGCGAGCACACTGCTCTGTTTTTTTCTGGCCGAGGGAGAGGGCTTGGTGGTGCTCTAGCTCACCTCCTATGCACACAAGGTGTTCGATGGAATGCCGAGCCACACTACTTAAGGTTTCTCCTCTCAAGCTCGACCGCCAAGCTCCATTTTCCTCAATATTTATCTAGGTTTAGCGGTCCGTCACGCCCGTCCCGTCTTCATCGCCGTCGATCACCAGCGCCAATCTCATCGCCCGGCACCACCGTGGTGAGCCTCTTGTTCTTATCTTCTTTCTGAAAGGAAAATATTATTACTTGTTTGTTTAGATAGATACTTGTATTATTTTCTTACTTTTATTATTGCATCTTATATAGTGCGATGGTTTTGGTATCCGCCCGTCGGCCCTCGTCCTGTCTATGATTCGGATGTCGTATATATTATCTTTTCATAACTATTGGTTCATTTATTGTTTATGAAAATTATGCCGATAACGTGACATAGATTTTATTTATCTAGGAGGTTGTTGAACCGGAAATTCCAACCGACCCTATTGTCGAGAGGTTAAGTTTAGTTGAAGAAGAAAACAATTTCTTGAAGGAAAAATAAAAAACTTGAGGAGGAGAAGATGATATTGGAGTTGCATGTTGCGGATGTAAATCGATAATCACAAGATCGAGATGGATGCAATGCGCTTGAAGATGAGAAAGATTAGAAAATATGCCATTCATACCGAGGCTTGGTATCATTATGCCGTTGGATCAGTTGTTACCTTGGTTGCGATTATGATCGCATTTGTTTCGCATTGAAATGTTTTACATAGTTTCAATGTATGGTTTAATTAATTTAGATGCTCTGCGAGCTTTATGTTGTTAGATGAGAACTATGTATGTACTTTGGTTTTATGTGATGATGAACTTCAATTAATTTGGTCATTAATTATCTATTCATGATGTTACGTAATGATTTTTGACACATAATTATATATAATGCACGCAGATGAACCGGCAATGGATGTGCGTTGTGAGACACACCTCCGAGTACATTTAGGGCGTGCATGATTTTCTCAAGTGGCTGAGGCAAACAAGCAGAATGGTTTTATGTGTTGTCCATGCCCTATATGTGGGAATCTGAAGTCTTACTCGACCGGAAAATCCTTCACACCCACCTGCTTTACAAGGGTTTCATGCCACACTATAATGTTTGGGCGAGGCACGGAGAAATAGGGGTTATGATGGAAGACAGCGAGGAAGAAGAGTACGATGACAACTATGTGCCCCCTGAATACGGTGATGCTATGAACATCAAGATGCACCAGACGATGTGCGGTGGTGCTGGAGCAGGCGAAGCTGCTGAAGATCAAGAGGAACCAGACGATGTGCCCGATGATGATGATCTCCGCCGGGTCATTGCCGATGCAAGGACACAATCACGAAAGTCAAAGGAGAAGCTGAAGTTCGATCGCATGTTAGAGGATCACAAAAAAGGGTTGTACCCCAATTGCAAAGATGGCAACACAAAGCTCGGTACCGTACTCGAATTGCTGCAGTGGAAGGCAGAGAATGTTGTGCCTGATAAAGGATTTGAGAAGCTACTGAAAATAATGAAGAAGAAGCTTCCAAAGGATAACGAATTGCCCGATAGTACATACGCAGCAAAGAAGGTCGTATGCCCTCTAGGATTGGAGGTGGAGAAGATACATGCATGCCCTAATGACTGCATCCTCTACCGTGGTGCCTACAAGGATCTGAGCGCATGCCGGTATCACGGTGCATTGCGATATAAGATCGACGAGATGACCACAGTGATGTTGACGAGCCTCCGGAAGAGGGTTCCTGCGAAGGTGATGTGGTATGCTCCTATAATACCACGGTTGAAGCGTCTGTTCAGAAACGGAGAGCATGCCAAGTTGATGCGATGGCACAGTGAGGACCGTAAGAAAGACGGGAAGTTGAGAGCACCCGCCGACGGGTCGCAGTGGAGAAAAATCGAGAGAAAGTACTGGGATGATTTTGCAAAGGACCCAAGGACCGTATGCTTTGCTTTAAGCGTGGATGGCATTAATCCTTACGGGGAGCAGAGCAGCAATCACAGCACCTGGCCCGTGACTCTATGTATGTATAACCTTCCTCCTTGGATGTGCATGAAGCGGAAGTATATACCTGGGAAGCTACAGGAAGAATGCGTACCTGGGCCATCGTCGATTTCTTCCGACCAACCATCAATGTCGAAAGAAACGCAAGCATTTCAAAGGCGAGGCAGATCACCGGAAGAAGCCCGCCATGCATACCGGTGATCACGTACTTGCTATGGTCAATGATTTACACGTAATCTTTGAAAAGGGTCCCGGCGGACTAGCTGTTCCGAATGACGCTGAGAATCACGCACCCATGTGGAAGAAGAAATCTATATTTTGGGACCTACCCTCTGGAAAGACCTAGAGGTCCGCTCTTGATCGGCGTGATGCACGTGACGAAGAACCTTTGCGTGAACTTGCTAGGCTTCTTGGGCGTGTATGGGAAGACAAAAGATACACACGAGGCACGAGAGGACCTGCAACGCTTGCACGAAAAAGAGGGCATGCCTCCGAAGCGATATGAAGTTCCTGCCAGCTACGCTCTTCGAAAGAAGAGAAAGAAGTATTCTTTCAATGCCTGCTCGATATGAAGGTCCCGGTGGCTTCTCGTCGAATATAAAGGGAATAATAAATATGCGGAGAAAAGTTCCGAACCTAAAGTCTCATGACTGCCACGTGATTATGATGCAACTGCTTCCGGTTGCATTGAGGGGCTTCTACCGAAAACGTCCGATTAGCCATTGTGAAGCTATGTGCATTCCTCAATGCAATATCTCGAAGGTGATCGATCCAGAAATCGTACCAGCGCTAAGGAGTGATGTGGCGCAATGTCTTGTCAGTTTGAGTTGGTGTTCCCACCATCCTTCTTCAATATCATGGCGCGTCCTAGTTCATCTAGTCGGCGAGATTGTCATTCTGGGGCCCGTATTTCTACACAATATGTACCCCTTTGAGAGGTTCATGGGAGTCCTAAAGAAATATGTTAAGTAACGCTAGGCCGAAGGAAGCATCTCCATGGGCCATCAAGCGAGAGGATGTCATCGGGTTTTGTGTTGACTTCATTCCTGGCCTTAAGAAGATAGGTCTCCCTAAATCGCGGTATGAGGGGAGACTGACCGGAAAAACACGCTTGGAAGGGACTCAATAATATGCGAGGGCGGATATTCTTGGTATCAAGCACACTACAGTTCTCTGAGAACTCTACCTTGGTGACCCGTATGTCGATGAACACAAGAACAGTCTGCGCTCCAAACACCGGAGCGGTCTGCGACGATTGGATTACATGTGAACACATCGGGACTTTCAGCAGTTGGTTGGAAACACGTCTCGGAGGTGACAGCACTGTTTGTGATGAGCTGTACTTGTTGTCCAGGGACCATCTTCGACTGTAATGATTTGGAAAGGATCTGAGATAAATGGGAATACATTTTACGATTGACCAAGATGAAAAGAGCACCAACCAAAACAGCGGTCCGCTTTGATGCAGCAACCGACAAGGAAATGACACATATTATGGTTACATAGTAGACATATGGGAACTTGACTACGGAGTAGATTTTAAGGTCCCTTTGTTTAAGTGCAAGTGGGTCAATCTGTCAGAGGCGAGTGCAGGTAGACCCACGATGCGGAATGACAACAGTGGATCTGAAAAATCTTGGGTACAGCGACGAACCGTTCGTCCTAGCCAATGATGTGGCACAGGTTATCTATGTGAAGGACATGTCTACCAGACCGAGGAAAAGAAAAGATAAGGAAGCGAATACATCATACAATGAGCCAAAGCGCCACATAGTTCTTTCGGGAAAAGGGACATCCACAGGAGTGGAGGGCAAGATGACATGTCTCAAGAGTATGAAAAGTTTCATGAAATTCCCCCTTCAAAGTCAAGGCTGACCCAAGCATCCCGATAAGCGATGAAGATTATCCATGGTTCTGGCGCAATAAGCAAAGCGACACAAGCGAAGAAAAAGTGAAGACTTTCTCCTGCAACTATTATGATGATACCATGCCAACTTTGTAATGCAGGCAGTATGATACCATTGTCCGTTTTGTACATGCACATGCTATGCCAACTTTTGAGTTCATTTGAAAACTATGAATTTGAAAACCTCGCCAACTGAGGCGCTCACACGGTTTATAACCCGTCCCTCTACACACCATTTTGTTGTAAGCGTAAACAAAATAAAATAAATAAAGCAACAAAGAAAACAAAAAAGTGTTTTCAAATTTGAAAACTAAAGGCACTAACAGAAAGTCTATAATTTTCTAAAACTAAAAGCAAAAAGAATTAAAAATAAAGAAAAAACAACAAAAAATAAATAATGCAGAAAGCAGAACAAAAAACTGAAAAAAATAAAAATAGCAACAATAAGTATTTTGTTGTAAGTAGAAACAAAATAAAATAAATAAAGCAACAAAGAAAACAAAAAAAGAGTTTTCAAATTTGAAAACTAATGGCACTAACAGAAAGTTTATAATTTTTCTAAAATAAAAGCAAAAGGAATTAAAAATAAAGCAAAAAACAACAAAAACTAAATAATGCGAAAAAGCAGAACAAAAACTGAAAAAAATAAAAATAGCAACAATAAGTATTTTGTTGTAAGTAGAAACAAAATAAAATAAATAAAGCAACAAAGAAAACAAAAAAGAGTTTTCAAATTTGAAAACTAATGGCACTAACAGAAAGTTTATAATTTTTCTAAAACTAAAAGCAAAAAGAATTAAAAATAAAGCAAAATACAACAAAAATAAATAATAATGCAGAAAACAAAACAAAAACTGGAAAAAATAGTTCCACCCACTGGGCCCCACGGCTGAATCGACTAGAAACCCTACATGGGCCAGGATTCAGGCCCAGCAGGAGGCCAAGTAGGCCCACATGCACATAGCTAGTGATGATTAGGCCGAAAGCTGCAGTTGAGAGGAGCTCGAGAGGGTGGGCGCAGCAGCTTATAAACCACTCTCGAGCTCTCTCAACTAGCGAGTGGGACTAAACTTTTAGTGGCCAGGCAGCACAAGGCCTTTGGTCCCGGTTGGTGGCACCAACCGGGACTAAAGGGGGGAATTAGTCCCGGTTGGTGCCAATACTACTTCATGCATTTTTAAGAAGGAAGAAGAAGAAAAAGAATGAGAGGAAAAAGGAAATAAGAAGAGGAAGAAAGGAGAAGAAGAGGGGAGAGGAAGAAGAGGAGAAATAAATAAGAAGAAGAAAAAAGAAGAAAAAGAAGAGGAGAAGAAGAAAGGAATAGAGGAGAAGAATAAAAAATAGAAGAAAAAATCTATTTTTTCTTCTTCTCCTCTATTCTTCTTCTTCTTCTTCTTCTTCCTTCTTCTTCTTCTTCTTCTTCTTCCTTCTTCCTCTTTTCTTCCTTTTCCTTATTTTCCTTTCTCGAGGATAAGAAGAAAAGAAGAGGAGAAGAAGAAAGAAAGGAATAGAGGAGAAAGAAGAAACTTTGACACGAGGGGGAGTACCAATACCCCTCCCGATAACATTATTTTCCCATGTATATGTATGTTGCGTGGTTGTCGATATAACGAGGGTGTCGAGGATCGCCGAGGGTCGAGGGTCGGGAACTAGGGTAGAGGGTCGAGGGTCGTTAAGGGGTCAAGGGTCGAAGGTTTCAGGGGTCGAGGTTCCTATAGTGTCAAAGTATTGAAGAAATCCATGGCTTCATCATTGGCGGAAGTAACCATGGCATGATGGTGAAGTCCTCAAAGTTATTACGGAATGGAGTCCCGGATAGGATAATTTGCCTTTTTATGCGAATCTCAGCAAAGGCCTTTCAAATAACGATATTCGGAAGGTTCTTGCTGAACTTTGTACCAAAAAGCGGGTTATCCTATCTGGACTCTCCTCCAAAATAACTTTGAGAGCTTCACCATCATGCACCTGCATTTTCGCCTAATGATGAAGACATGGTTTTGTTGAATCCTTTGACACTAGGCAACCTCCCGACCCCTCGGCGATCCTCGACCCCTTGACCCTCGACCGCTCGGCGATCCATGACCCTCTACCCTACCGCGGGCGTCGATGCCCACGTCACTTGTAGGACATAGATGTAGTGTTCAACGCCGACCCCCTCCCGATAGCTTCAACACGTGGGGGGGGTCGATATTACCCCCTCCTAGCTTGAAGCGTTCTCGAGGCCACCCCCTAACCCTTGAAGCGTTGTCGAGGCCACCCCAAACCCTAGAGAAGCAGCGTCGAGGCCACTAATATGATTCCTTATTGTGATTAGCTGGCTAGTTCTACGTTTTCCACTAATATATCCATATCTGTCATTTTTGAATAGTAATTGCCATGTTGTAAATATTTGTAGAAACTATGGACACCCCCCGAGACGAAGCACAAGAAGCGTTGTTGAGGGACATAATCGCACAAGGAAGTGATGTCGTCTGCTCGTTGATGTTTCTCAACAACAACGATGGTCTGGAAGGAGAGGGTGAAGAAGCAGCTGGCTATGATTTACATGGCTCCGATGACCCAATGCCGGTGCAAGAAGGAGAGGGTGAAGAAGTAGACCGTGAGGACGGCTCCGGTGATCACCAAACCGAGTCCGGCCAGGTATATATATTAGTTAAGCCTGTGCTGACTAGCTCTCGTTTGTTTTGGTATGTATACATATTAATTAACTCTCGTCTTTATTCTTTTTTCTAGCCCTCCGGATCGAGCACAACTTCGGTAAAGAGACGAGGCCCGAAGAAAAAGTTGAGCTCGGATGAAAAGTTTGAGATCATACAAATCGCAAGCGACGGCCAACCGATTGAACCCTACCGACAAAGAAGGCATTTGTTGCTCGGTCGGGGGTTACGGTTAGGGACAAGATCGATCAGCATCCACCAATGGTATAAGACTAAGAACGAAGACCACGAGGTGTCTTGTGTCAATGATATGCAGAAAAATGATCTTTGGACTGAGCTGAAGTCAAATTTTACCCTACCACAAGAGGATGATCCGGAGAAGCCAGTAATAGAGCCATTAATCAAGTCTTTTGCTCTTAAGAAGATGGCAGAACTATTCAGGAATTGGAAGAAAGAACTCAATACGTATGTCGAAAAAAATGAGACACCAGAATTCAAGGGCAAATATGAGAAGATCAGAGATGACTGGCCCGCATTTGTGGCCTACGTATGAACAATGAATTAGGCAATACTACTTCATGCATTTTTAAGAAGGAAGAAGAAGAAAAAGAATGAGAGGAAAAAGGAAATAAGAAGAGGAAGAAAGGAGAAGAAGAGGGGAGAGGAAGAAGAGGAGAAATAAATAAGAAGAAGAAAAAAGAAGAAAAAGAAGAGGAGAAGAAGAAAGGAATAGAGGAGAAGAATAAAAAATAGAAAAAAAAATCTATTTTTTCTTCTTCTCCTCTTCTTCTTTCTTCTTCTTCTTCTTCTTCTTCTTCTTCTTCTTCTTCCTTCTTCCTTCTTCCTTTTTCCTTTTTCCTTTTTTCTTTCTCGGGATAAGAAGAAAAGAAGAGGAGAAGAAGAAAGAAAGGAATAGAGGAGAAAGAAGAAACTTTGACACGAGGGGGGAGTACCAATACCCCCTCCGGTGGCCATCGTAGCATCGGTGATGCTCCATCACGGCAAGGGAGACCCGGCGATGCTCCATGGCAGTACGACTCCTCGAAGCAAAGGTGATGTGGAATTAGGTGATACCGCCATTCCACCTCATCTTCGCTGGCTTTAGAGCCATGAAGGCGTTGTGGACCCCTGCCCTTGCCGGCGCGAGTGACCTTACTTTGTTTTGAGGTGTTTTTGTAATTTCATTTAAGGTTTGTGCCTTATTTAGGAAGACGAGGAGGTGGCGGCTTTCTTAAGATGGAATATGGTTCTCCCTGCCTCGCACCCATTCCGATGATGCACCTAACGTTGTTGGAGCGCGTGTGGAGGTGTGTGCTCAACAGATCTCGCAAGATTCAGTAGGTGCTGGTCTTTAGTGGAACTAGTTGGATCTGGTCTTTGTGCGCCTTTGTTCGTGTGCCTAGAGGTTGGATACCATCCATCTATATTTTTCTTTGTCGATGATGGTTGCCTTTTTTCTGTGTGTGTGTGTGTGTGTGTGTTGATTCTGTGGGGTCTTAGCAGCACGACTTCCTGACTGTCTCTACAAAAATTGGCATGATTCCGAACAGGGCCGGCCCTGTCGGGGTGTGGAGGGGGGGGCAATGGAATGTCAGGGGGGCCCCAAGTCAAATAGTGGAATCGGCGGTTGTAGGGAGACAAAACACTACCATGCAAGTCCATCAAGATGGAGAAGGCAACCTAGCACAATGAAATATTGAACCGACAGCTGTTCTCAACAACCGAATTCAATTTACATGATCGGCACATACCGAACAGAGCCACTTCTAGCAATTTCAACACTACGTATACCTGAGAAACACTGTAAAATCAGCATAGATGGAGTAAATTATTACAAGTTTGTTGCATAAATTGTTAAACATAGTAAAAATAATAATTATTTCATAATGTGTGAAACAGTGCATGGCAATAACTAGTTTGTCTTACTCGGGATAGACAGAAGCCCTTCTCATTTTCAGTCAAATTTTCCACAAAAAATGCAGGTTGCCCTGGGTAACCCAGTAGAAGGCATGGAAGAACAAGACATGAAAAGGTAAGCTGCAACATATGAGCAATAGTAAGTTCTCAACGACGTGTTGGAAGTGCAACATGGAGCCTTCAAAGGTACAAAAGACTACCTGAACTGATAGACTACTCGAACTGATCTAACAGAGAAATAGCAAATCGTTAAACATTGCGTCAGATCCTGCAGAAAAACCAATCTTGTAAATATCTATGCTACAAACTTATAATAATTTACCCAATACTTAGATTTTATTTACTTCCTACCTAAGGTAAGTAAAGGTAGAATGACGTATATTATGTACTGCAAAGGCTAATGTCGTTCATATTGTACATTGGGTGGTGGAAGTGTTCATAAAAGAGTCCACACTATTTGTAGGGTCTCTGCACCACAATATTAGAGAGGATCCTTCCATTTTTTTCTAGGTGATGGTTATTTCCAGTAATATCCTCTTAAAGAATTTGCCATTGGTTTGGGTTCAAGATTAATCTCTCTTTACATATTCACTAACGCAGAAACCATGGTACTGATTATTAAACAGATAGTGAATCCAAAATCAATCGAGTGTCATTTGCTTGCCATGATGTTTGACCTCTCATCTTAATTTGAAGTAGCTTTAGTTATTAACTAAGTGGCCTGTGAATATACTGGATGACTCAAAATATAATAGGGGGGACCATTTCAATCTTTCTAGGATCTCTGTGAGGACCCGAGGTTTCAGAAATGCGTCATGTTGGCGACGATGCAAATAGTTTTAGTATCTTAGTAAAATAGAAGCTTGGATGTCGTATATCTCGAAATAATAGTTTTAGCAATAATGAGTTAAATTTGTTGGCAATAAAACAAATTAGTTTTCTCTTTTCCAAATGTCGAATGCAGATGCACATGATGTTTTGCATTGACGACAGAGATTCCACAATCTGTATGTTGAAATTTGGTCATGACGTGCATTACATGTGGCACTGTTAGTAGTAAGAACAAGAGGTCTAGTTATGTTTAGTAACACCACAAATGCACTCAGCATAATTATGAGCTCCGGAATTCCTATAGAAGAAAAACAAAAGGACACATGACAGACAATAACTACTTTTATGTAACTCAAGCAAACAAGTTTAGTCACAACTAACATTAACAATAAGATACTAAAACTATTGAACATAAAAGGCAGCCCCAAGGAGACATCCAAGCTTGAGTTGGGTTTCTTTCAAAATAGTACTCCCTCCGATCCAAAATAAGTGTCGTGGTTTTAGTTCAAATTTGGATCGGAGGGAGTAGTAGATATATTTAGGACTGAATGCACGTAATACTTCTGTACCACATGTCATAACGTAATAAATTCCTATCCCAGAAAGGAAGCAAAACCATATGAACAAGGCAGGTCCAACAGCAAGCCCAATTTTGCATGTTCCAAACCTTTTGCAGACGGAATAGAACAATGAGAAATGCCAAAAAAAAAAGAAGGTGACTATCCTGCACCTCTAAGCTGTAACACACTTTTCTCTTTAACCGGTTAATACCAACCAACATATTCCGGTTCACCTTCATTAAGACTAGATATTATAACCTTCAAGCCATTAACAATAGACATGATTGCAGATTTTACCAACAGAAACAAAATGGAAGTAATACTATGAGAAGATGAAAACTGGTAACACAATGTTACTGCTGAAAGCAAATATGCAAGATCATAAGACTAGGTGAAGAGATATACGATGAACAATGCATCAGAAATATATGAACCTGACACCGCTGGTGTAACAACACCATCCACAATCACCATAGAAGTACCAAAAAGAACAAGCATCAAAGTAGTTTCTTCAGTAGAAACACTCCTTGATCCTCAAAGACCTCTCGAGTTCTGCCGATGGTACCCTGAGTTGGAAACTTGATATACAGGTGTCAGAGGGCAGTTGGTTAGGGAACAGACTAGCCTTTGCATTCCTGCATATTAGAGAGTATAAAGCAAATATCCCTCCTGCCAAATAAAGCTCAAAGAAAAGTACTATTCTCTAATCTGCTCCCAGTGGTATGTTATTAATATACATCAATATACCTTCTCGTCATCATTTCCCCATAAAATAATCAGAGTGTGTATATACTTCAGCAATGGTACTAGAATCAGAGTGTACATTACAAGTGAGTGCTCTGCTCTAAGCACATCCTTCTTCGAAGTATTGGGGCATTGTTGAACAATAAATCGGAAGTGCACAATGGGCAGGTACCAACATCTCCAAAGAAAACGCCTAATGTTTGAAGGGTCAACACAATACTACTGCCCATGGTAAATTCCTGAAAGGAAATGAAGGATTGAGGTATCAGTGAAGTCAAGATCTAAATAGTCCACATACTCATGCGGATAGATAAATCTGGCACCAAATGTTGGAGGCATCCTATGTAGAAATGACGTACACATGGCTGATATAGCAGCTAGAATAGCAATGTATGATCCGTGAGAATTGCTTCATAAATTTGCCATGACACAGCAAGTCCCAATAATTATTTAGGATTAACAAAGACTGTAGAAAATTTTACTTTGATTCAGTCACAAAAAGTAGCAGTGTGCAAAGAAATGGGGGTTTCACTAGATATTCATCACGGTACAGTACCTGTGGAGTCAAATCCAAATTAGCTACTTAGTTTTCCTGAAGAAATTGTTCCTTTTCAGCAGCCTATCAACTGGATTAAAATTGTGATGGTAGATGCAATTTGTGTTAATGTTCATGATTTTTTGTATGTTTATTATGTTGGATAATCAGCAACTGATGTTTACTGAGGGTCAAAGGCCATTATATATACATGTGTGGTAAAGTGCAGGAAACCCCTTATGCAATGGGGATATACCGAAAAGAGATTATACACATCTAACACCCCCCCCCCCTCAAACTCATGGTGGATCAACAACACTGAGTTTGGAGAGGAAAAAGCCATGCTGCGCTCGAGTCTGTGCCTTCGTGAAGAATTCAGCCAGCTGTAACTCAGAGGGCACATAGTGAAGAGCGAGAGTCTGAACCTGCACAGCAGCACGCACAAAGTGGGCATCCACACCGATGTGCTTGGTGAGCTCATGCTTCACCGGGTCACGCACAATACTGATAGCACCGGTACTGTCTGACAGTAAGGGAGTCGAGGTAGTAGCAGACACACCAAAATCCTCAAGTAACCACTGTAACCAGATCACCTCAGCCGTCAACATAGCGATGGCTCGCAACTCAGCCTCTGTACTCGAGCGAGAAACTGCAGTCTGTTTCTTTGTCTTCCAGGCAATAAGTGAGCCACAGAGAAAAACACAGTAAGCAGACACCGAGCGTCAATCAGAGGGATCACTAGCCCAGGTAGCATCAGAGTAGGCCTGGAGCTCAAGAGAGCTGGAGCGGGGAAAGAAAAGGCCTTGAGAGATCGTGCCACGAAGATATCGTAGAACACGGAGGAGGTGACTATAGTGGACAGAGGTGGGAGCTGAGACAAACTGACTCAGGATGTGGTGTAACGCCCCGGATACAACTTTCCTTATTCGTAACTCCAACTCTTGCCTTTTTCGGAGATGCGATATGTTATTTCCTCCGTGGTTGGGTTTTTGTCTTTTGTTTTGCATTTTGTTCATGTCATGCTTTTCATCATCGCATCATCCGCATTGCATCGGCACTCGTTGCCGTCTTTGTTTTTAAAACTTGCATCCGCTCGTAGTTGTCGCGTCCCTCCTTGCTTTCGTTGACCGTTCCGAGACCAACATTGTTCTTCGTTTGCCCTCTTGCCTAAACCGGAGTCTCTCTGTACAGTGCATCGACCCCTCGCCCGTGTCCGAAACTTGCCCGAACTTGACCCGTTCAATCATCATCGTTGGATTCGGATCATCTCCAAACATCCCCCTAACCAAAACCCTCTTGCTATTTAAACCGTCCAACCCTAGCCCTAGCCTGTCCAATCTCCACCAAATCCCCACGCCGCCGCCACTCTCTCCCTTGGTTTCAGCGCCGAGCCAATCACCATCCATCTCCGATCCTCCTCCCTTAAACCCACGGCCTCCGACCACCTCCCGTGTTTTCCGGCCACGAGCAGGAGCCCCTGCCTCTGCTTCATCTCGACAGCAAGCCACCGGAGCACCAGGGTCCCCCGTGCCCTTCCTCTCCAACCTCCTTTCGTCCAGGAGCCGAGCTCCTCGATCCATCCCGCGACCGTGCACCTCCGACCTCGAGCGCCTCCTCGCCGTCGCCTGCAACTCCATGGCCTCGCTAGAGGACCAGCCCCGTCGCCCCTCTCCTTCCTTCCTCCATTTCTTCTCTCTCGCTCCCTCTGATGGTGTCGCGACGCCGCCGTTTTGCAGGAATCCTGCCGCCCATGGAGCTCCTGGAGGTTCCCGTCGCCTCCACCTCTTTCCAGGGAGGGAAGCCCTCACGCCCGCTCCTCCCGTCTGCCCGAGCGCCGCCGCCCCGCGACCCGGCATCCCTCGTTGCCGGTCTCTGCTTCCCCTGCATCCTCTACCTCGAGCAGGAGGCAAGCACCACACCAAGGCCGCCAAGAGGATCCCGACGCCGCCGGCTTGCCTCTGCTCCACCTCCCCCGCCTTCAGTCGCCATCTCCGGCGAGAGTAGACGCCGGTGAAGCCCCGCAAGTCGCCATGCCCTGCCATCCCCGTCTCTCTCTTTTTCCTTACCCTGTTTTCCCCTCTGAAGGTTCTGTCCTTTTCTTCAGACAACAGCACCATAGCCGTCCGTCAAGTTCGCGTCCCGGCCCCGATCTGGACCGGATCTCCTCTGCTCCGCCGCCTGGCTGCCGAATCCGCCCCGTTTCGGCCGGTTCCCGCCGACCCCGGCACCAGGACCTTCGGTGATGCCGCTTTCTGCGTCACCTTGAACCTGCGATTGCCTATGTTCTTGATAACGAGAAGGAGGAGCTCGCTTCGCCTCGCGTTGACCAGCCACCCAGCCCAGCCCCTTCCGCCTCACCTCCTCCATCGACCGGGCCATGAGGCCTGGTGAGCCGCCCAGTTCCTGTAGCTCCAGATTCAGCCCGATGTATTTTTTTCCCTGCCTGCGAATTTTGACATTATCCAGTGATTTACAGTTTTACAGAATAACCCTTGCTGTTCATGCATTTAATAACTAATCAATCATGCATCATATGTAAATAATTTATATATGAAAAATGCTTAGTTTTTCATCTAGTTTCATAATATGCCACTTTCATCCATGTTTAAAATGTTTAAATTGTTGTTTGCATTAATTTGCATAAATGCCATGTTAAAATGATTTATTTCATAACTAAATAACCGTAGCTCCGTTTTAAATAAACTTTATATGTAAATGGGGTGGAAAAATGCCTAGTTTAACATGGTGCACTTTATTTTCCTGTTTAACAACAATAAAATATGTTTTAGGACAGAACAGTACCAAATTTGAAATATGCACATGAGGATTTTCCGGAATTGTTGTTTCTTATTTCCGGCCTCATTTAAATTTGCCTAAATAGTTAGTTTACTTATGCTTCACCCCTTGCCTTGTTTAATAACTTTTAATATTGTTGAGGACCTAAACGAGAGCCAACTAAATAACTCGAATGTGGTGTTTCGTCAATATGCAACCCGTTGCATATTGAGCTCCATTTAACTTGTAGTATTGCTTGTTGCACTTTGCCATGCCATGCTCTTTAAACCGGACATGCATCATACTTGTTTTTGCATCATGCCATGTTTATGCTTGTGCATTTACCATGTTGTTTGTTTCTTTCCGGTGTTGCTTCTTAGTTCCGGTAATGTTGCGATTGTGAGGATTCGTTCGACTTCTTCCGTTCGTCTTCTTCATGGACTCGTTCTTCTTCCTAGCGGGATTTCAGGCAAGATGACCGTCACCTTGGATCTCATTACTATCATTGCTATGCTAGTTGTTTCGTTCTATCGCTTTGCTGCGCCACCTATCACTTATTCTTCAAGCCTCCCCAAATTGCCATGTCAGCCTCCAACCTTTTCACCCTTCCTAGCAAACTGTTGTTTGGCTATGTTAACGCTTTTGCTCAGCCCCCTTATAGCGTTGCTAGTTGCAGGTGAAGATGAAGATTGCTCCATGTTGGATTATGTTTATGTTGGGATATCACAATATCTCTTATATTATTAATGCATCTATATACTTGGTAAAGGGTGGAAGGCTCGGCCTTATGCCTGGTCTTTTGTTCCACTTTTGCCGCCCTAGTTTCCGTCATATCGGTATTATGTTCCCGGATTTTGCATCCCTAACGCGGTTGGGTGATTTATGGGACCCCCATGACAGTTCGCTTTGAATAAAACTCCTCCAGCAAGGCCCAACCTTGGTTTTACCATTTGCCTCACCACCACCTATACCTTTCCCTTGGGTCGGCCAACCCGAGGGTCATCTTTATTTTAGCCCCCCCGGGCCAGTGCTTCTCCAAGTGCTGGCCCAAACCGAGCGAGGTCCGGCGCCCCCTGGGCAATCAGGGTCTATGCCAACCCGACGTCTGGCTCATCCGGTGTGCCCTGAGAACGAGATATGTTCAGCTCCTATCGGGATTTGTCGGCACATTCGGGCGGTTTTGCTGGTCTTGTTTTACCATTGTCAAAATGTCTTGTAAACCGGGATTCCGAGACTGATCGGGTCTTCCCGGGAGAAGGAATATCCTTCGTTGATCGCGAGAGCTTATCATGGGCTAAGTTGGGACACCCCTGCAGGGTTTGAACTTTCGAAAGCCGTGCCCGCGGTTATGTGGCAGATGGGAATTTTTTAATATCCGGTTGTAGTAAACTTGAAGTAAACTCTTCTAAAATACACCAACCGTGTGCGTAACCGTGAGTGTCTCTTTTCGGGGTTGATCGAGAGGAGAACACGGTTTCTGGGTTATGTCTGACGTAAGTAGGAGTTCAGGATCACTTCTTGATCATTACTAGTTGACGACTTCTTGCCTTGCTTCTCTTCTCGCTCTTATTTGCGTAAGTTAGCCACCATACATTGCTTAGCCGCTGCTGCAACCTCACCACTTTACCCCTTCCTTTCCCTTTAAGCTCTGCTAGTCTTGATACCCATGGTAATGGGATTGCTGAGTCCTCGTGGCTCACAGATTACTACAACAACAGTTGCAGGTACAGGTTATGCGATGATCATGACGCGAGAGCGATGTTTGCTTGTTTTGGAGTTCTCCTTCTGCTTCTTCTTCGATCAGGGGATAGGTTCCAGGTCGGCAGCCTGGGCTAGCAGGGTGGATATTGTTTGAGTTTCTGTTTATGATTCATCCGTAGTCGGATGTTGATCTTGTATGTTGTATTGTTGTATTCATGTGACATTGTACGTATTGGATGTATCCCCACTATTATGTAATGTTGATGTAATGATATCCACCTTGCAAAAGCGTCTTCAAGATGCGCTTCTATCCTTGGTGGGACCTTCGAGTTCCTTTAGGATAGGGTCGCATCTTGGGCGTGACAAGTTGGTATCAGAGCCTCGACCGACCATAGGAGCCCTCTTGTTTGTTGGCCGATGTTGAGTCTATAAGAAAACTATTTTGAGTCTTAGGATTATATATATCGGAGAGTAGGATTCTTTTTACTCCTCAGTCCCTTCGTCGCTCTGGTGAGGCCTCCTGACGTAGATGTTTTGTCTTTCCTCTCCTCAAATTTCAAGAAATTTTTTTAGGATCACGCGGGTATCTTGGGATCGTTCCGATAGTCTTGTGACGAGAACATTGTTCTTGGTGCCTCCTGACATTTAGGGGTTGTGGCAGTGTCCCGGGGAGTTGAGCTCCGAGGTGTTGTCGTCACAATTTTATCGTTGCAGTTCTAGAATACCTGAGTTTTTGCCGACATCGAAAATCTCTTTTATGCAGTTGTTGGTGAGATAACCTCGACGGCACCCAGTACTGGGAGTTCGGGAGTATTGCCATAGCTTGTATAATGGATGCTTTTCGAAGGTTGAGGTACACGATTTCCGGAGTTTTCTTGGTTATGTGTTGAAGGATGGATACAGCTGGATCTAGGTATTGTTAGTTTGGGTGACATATTTTGTGTCCCCTGTATCCCCAACACCAGATTGCATAACCAGAAAGTTTCGGGAGTTTATAGGTGGGAATTCAAGTAGCTCCTAGAATATCTTTTCGACAGATGCATGATATGAGATTGGGTAAATCTCTATCATATGTATTTGTTCCGTCTTATTCTGCAAGCCAAATCCTTTGTTTTGTTTTATTTGTGGTATTCGAGTTGCTTCGATGTCAAGTGTTGATCCATACCTTCCCTAAAAGGTGTTCTCATATTGCTATGTGAATACTAATCCTTCTTGATCATCGAGGTCGTCATGTTAATTTTTTTCCAACCGGCATGCTTCTCTTTAAGTGGATCCGATCATTTCAACATCCGCAAGATAAATTCTAAGTTTTTCTCAACAGTGTTTGTTTCATCCGTCCCAAGTTGTCTTTGTTTGCCCGCCCTCCCACCCTTTTCTGCAAGGACTTATATATTTTAATCATGTATCCATTTATTCATGTGAAGTCTCTTCATTCTTTTCTTTCAATGTTCTTATTCGGTGATTTCCCATGAAGATGCTCAACAGTTTCAAGTTCATCATCGTTCATTGTTGTTTCTTCTCCGGTGGATCCAATTCAAGCTTTCGATATTCATCATATTCCTTTTCTCGCTTCTAATGATTTCTCATGCCGATGCACCTCTTAATCATTCACTTCTCGCTATTCATTTGTCCTGGAGTGCTGAAGATATCTCAGAAGGCTCGTCTTTTCTTCCAAGATCTGTTCAAGCTATTTGGAGATTATTATCTCATTCAAGTCATTTAATTCAACTGGTGCAACCTCTCTTTAAAATCCTTCAACGATGTTTCTTTCGAGTGGGCCCTAACCCACAGGTCTTTTTCCAGGATCTTACCTGACTCTTCTAATTTTCCCGGAACTATTCTCAAATTCATTTCAAAGTTTGACGTAAGAATGAATTTTCATCAGTCACATGCCTTCTCCAACGCCGCTTTCAAATTCGTTTCAGCTTTGGCTCA
This sequence comes from Aegilops longissima, assembly GCA_021605205.1. NCBI lineage: Eukaryota > Viridiplantae > Streptophyta > Magnoliopsida > Poales > Poaceae > Aegilops > Aegilops longissima. Next base: position 48,279,336 of record CM038677.1, on the reverse strand, counting down.
ACCTTTCCTCTTTTAATCCTTCCGGAGTGTCTCAACAATTGGGTCGTGTTTATCCTCGTCATTCTCGGGTTTTGAAGAACGAAGAAGGATTTCTCTTGAATCTTGCTCCATTCTTTTCAAGATTCATGGTTCTAGCTTGATGCCATCCTCTCATAATTGTTTTCAATTGTGGGAATTCTTTTCACCCATCCGGAGCATTTCATGAGTTGTTTCCATTTCTTTCCTCCGAAGGCCATCATGTCATAATTCTTCATTCTCAGCGTGTAGCTACCGTTCTCCAAATCTTACCGGTGAATCGTTCAAATATCCTCAAATCAGTTCATGATCTCTTCATTCTCTTGTATCTAAATCCCCTCAAGTATCTTCATTCGTTTTCCAATTCTTCCCAGTGAATTGTGCCTTTTCTACGTTCATTTTCAATTCTTATGGTGGTTCGTTCAAGATTAAACTTCCTTCGTTATCATATTAATTCATTCGTTGTTTCCAAATTCCACCGGTGGTTCCATCAATACCGTCTCAAGTTTGCGCTATCTCTATCCTTAATCCCTCAAGAAGAACAAGTAGTATGCCAAATCCATTGCTTGTCATCAATTTAATTTGATGAAGGATAAGCATACAATAAAAATCTTATTCTTATTTCCTCGAGGTGATTCAATTCTTTTCTTCCGGAGTTTGTTCAGGATGAAGTTGTTGGGGAACGTTGCAGAAAATTAAAAAAATTCCTACGGTTTCACCAAGATCTATCTATGAGTTCATCTAGCAACGAGTCAAGGGAGTGAGTTTGCATCTACATACCACTTTGTAGATCGCGAGCGGAAGCGTTCAAAAGAACGGGGGTGAAGTAGTCGTTCTCGCCGTGATCCTATCACCGGAGATCCTAGCGCCGAACGGACGGCACCTCCGCGTTCAACACACGTACGGGACGGGAGACGTCTCCTCCTTCTTGATCCAGCAAGGGGGAAGGAGAGGTTGATGATGATAGCTCCAGCAGCAGCACAACGGCGTGGTGGTGGTGGAGCAGCAGCACTCCGGCAGGGCTTCGCCTAGCGCGTGACAGAGGAGGAAGAGGTGTAGCAGGGGGAGGGAGGCGCCAAAGCTTCAGGGTGCGGCTGCCCCCCTCCCCCTTCCCTTTATATAGGCCCCCAAGGGGGGGGCGCCGGCCCTTGGAGATCCCATCTCCCAAGGGGGGCGGCGGCCAGGGGGGAGGAGTGCCCCCCAAGGCAAGTGGGCGCCCCCCCCCCCACCCTAGCGTTTCAACCCTAGGCGCAGGGGGTGGGCCAAGGGGGGCGCACCAGCCCACTATGGGCTGGTTCCCCTCCCCACTTCAGCCCATGGGGCCCTCCGGGATGGGTGGCCCCACCCGGTGGTCCCGGTACAATACCGGGTGACCCCGAAACTTTCCCGATGGCCGAAATACCACTTCCTATATATAATTCTTTACCTCTGAACCATTCCGAAACTCCTCGTGACGTCCGGGATCTCAGCCGGGACTCCGAACAACATTCGGTATACTGCATACTCATATTCATACAACCCTAGCGTCACCGAACCTTAAGTGTGTAGACCCAACGGGTTCGGGAGACACGTAGACATGACCGAGACGGCTCTCGGGCAATAACCAACAGCGGGATCTGGATACCCATGTTGGCTCCCACATGCTCCTCTATGATCTCATCGAATGAACCACGATGTCGAGGATTCAAACAATCCCGTATGCAATTCCCTTTGTCAATCGGTATGTTACTTGCCCGAGATTCGATCGTCGGTATCCCAATACCTTGTTCAATCTCGTTACCGGGAAGTCACTTTACTCGTACCGTAATGCATGATCCCGTGACCAGACACTTGGTCACTTTGAGCTCATTATGATGATGCACTACCGAGTGGGCCCAGTGATACCTCTCCGTAACACGGAGTGACAAATCCCAGTCTCGATCCGTGTCAACCCAATGACACTTTCGGAGATACCTGTAGTGCACCTTTATAGTCACCCGATTCGTTGTGACGTTTGGTACACCCAAAGCACTCTTACGGTATCCGGGAGTTACACGATCTCATGGTCTAAGGAATAGATACTTGACATTGGAAAAGCTCTAGCAAAACGAACTACGATCTTGTGCTATGCTTAGGATTGGGTCTTGTCCATCACATCATTCTCCTAATGATGTGATCCGTTATCAATGACATCCAATGTCCATAGTCAGAAACCGTGACTATCTGTTGATCAACGAGCTAGTCAACTAGAGGCTCACTAGGGACATGTTGTGGTCTATGTATTCACACGTGTATTACGATTTCCGGATAATACAATTATAGCATGAATAAAAGACAATTATCATGAACAAGGAAATATAATAATAATACTTTTATTATTGCCTCTAGGGCATATTTCCAACAGTCTCCCACTTGCACTAGAGTCAATAATCTAGTTACATTGTGATGAATCGAACACCCATAGAGTTACGGTGTTGATCATGTTTTGCCCATGGAAGAGGTTTAGTCAGCGGATCTGCGACATTCAAATCCGTATGCACTTTGCAAATTTATATGTCTCCATCTTGAACATTTTCACGGATGGAGTTGAGCGGCGCTTGATGTGCCTGGTCTTCTTGTGAAACCTGGGCTCCTTGGCAAGTGCAATAGCTCCAGGTGTTGTCACGGAAGAGTTTGATCGGCCCCGACGCATTGGGTATGACTCCTAGGTCGGTGATGAACTCCTTCACCCAAATTGCTTCATGTGCTGCCTCCGAGGCTGCCATGTACTCCGCTTCACATGTAGATCCGCCACGGCGCTCGCTTGCAGCTGCACCAGCTCACTTTGCTCCACCATTCAACATATACACGTATCCGGTTTGTGACTTAGAGTCATCCAGATCTGTGTCGAAGCTAGCGTCGGCGTAACCCTTCTGACGAGCTCTTCGTCACCTCCATAAACGAAAACATGTCCTTTGTTCTTTTCGGTACTTCAGGATATTCTTGACCGCTGTCCGGTGTTCCTTGCGGGATTACTTTGGTACCTTCCTACCAAACTTACGGCAAGGTTTACATCAGGTCTGGTACACAGCATGGCATACATAATAGATCCTATGGCGAGGCATAGGGATGACGCTCATCTCTTCTTTATCTTTTGCCGTGGTCGGGCATTGAGCTGAGCTCAATCTCACACCTTGCAGTCAGCAAGAACCCTTTCTTGGACTGATCCATTTTGAACTTCTTCAAAATCTTATCAAGGTATGTGCTTTGTGAAAGACCTATGAGGCGTCTCGATCTATCTCTATAGATCTTGATGCCTAATATATAAGCAGCTTCTCCAAGGTCCTTCATTGAAAACTTTTATTCAAGTAGGCCTTAATGCTGTCCAAGAGTTCTATATCATTTCCCATCAAAAGTATGTCATCTACATATAATATGAGAAATGCTACAGAGCTCCCACTCACTTTCTTGTAAACGCAGGCTTCTCCATAAGTCTGCATAAACCCAAACGCTTTGATCATCTCATCAAAGCGAATGTTCCAACTCCGAGATGCTTGCACCAGCCCATAAATGGATTGCTGGAGCTTGCATACTTTGTTAGCATTCTTAGGATCGGCAAAACCTTGCGGCTGCATCATATACAGCTCTTCCTTAAGATAACCGTTAAGGAACGCTGTTTTGACGTCCATCTGCCATATCTCATAATCATAGTATGCGGCAATTGCTAACATGATTCGGACGGACTTAAGCTTCGCTACGGGAGAGAAAGTCTCATCGTAGTCAATCCCTTGAACTTGCCGATAACCCTTAGCGACAAGTCGAGCTTTATAGATGGTGACATTACCATCCGCGTCCGTCTTCTTCTTAAAGATCCATTTGTTTTCTATCGCTCGCCGATCATCGGGCAAGTCTGTCAAAGTCCATACTTTGTTTTCATACATGGATCCTATCTCGGATTGCATGGCTTCAAGCCATTTGTTGGAATCTGGGCCCGCCATCGCTTCTTCATAGTTCGAAGGTTCACCGTTGTCTAACAACATGATTTCCAGGACAGGGTTGTCGTACCACTCAGTGCGGAGCGTGTCCTTGTGGACCTACGAAGTTCAGTAGCAACTTGATCCGAAGTACCTTGATCATCATCATTAATTTCCTCTTCAGTTGGTGTAGGCATCACAGGAACATTTTCCTGAGTTGCACTACTATCCTGTTCAAGAGATAGTACTTCATCGAGTTCTACTTTCCTCCCACTTACTTCTTTCGAAAGAAACTCTTTTTCCAGAAAGGATCCGTTCTTGGCAACAAAGATCTTGCCCTCGGGTCTTAAGTAGAAGGTATACCCAATGGTTTCCTTAGGGTATCCTATGAAGACGCATTTTTCTGACTTGGGTTCGAGCTTTTCAGGTTGAAGTTTCTTGACATAAGCATCGCATCCCCAAACTTTTAGAAACGACAGCTTAGGTTTCTTCCCAAACCATAATTCATACGGTGTCGTCTCCGGATTTCGACGGTGCCCTATTTAAAGTGAATGTAGCTGTCTCTAGAGCGTATCCCCAAAATGATAGCGGTAAATCGGTAAGAGACATCATAGATCGCACCATATCCAATAGAGTGCGATTACAACGTTCGGACACACCGTTACGCTGAGGTGTTCCAGGCGGCGTGAGTTGTGAAACGATTCCACATTTCCTTAAGTGTGTACCAAATTCGTGACTTAAATATTCTCCTCCACGATCTGATCGTAAGAACTTTATTTTTCGGTCACGTTGATTCTCTACCTCATTCTGAAATTCCTTGAACTTTTCAAAGGTCTCAGACTTGTGTTTCATCAAGTAGACATACCCATATCTACTTAAGTCGTCTGTGTGAGTGAGAACATAATGATATCCTCCGCGAGCCTCAACGCTCATTGGACCGCACACATCGGTATGTATGATTTCCAATAGGTTGGTTGCTCGCTCCATTGTTTCGGAGAACGGAGTCTTGGTCATTTTGCCCATAAGGCATGGTTCGTATGTGTCAAATGATTCATAATCGAGACTCTAAAGTCCATCAGCATGGAGCTTCTTCATGCGCTTGACACCAATGTGACCAAGGCAGCGATTGCCACAAGTATGTGGGACTATCGTTATCAACTTTACATCTTTTGGTATTCACGCTATGAATATGTGTAACATTACGCTCGAGATTTATTAAGAATAAACCATTGACCATAGGGGCATGACCATAAAACATATCTCTCATATAAATAGAACAACCATTATTCTTGGATTTAAATGAGTAGCCATCTCGTATCAAACGAGATCCAGATACAATGTTCATGCTCAAACTTGGCACCAAATAACAATTATTAAGGTTTATAACTAATCCCGTAGGTAAATGTAGAGGTAGCGTGCGACGGCGATCACATCGACCTTGGAACCATTCCCGCCAAGCGCCGTCACCTCGTCCTTCGCCAGTCTCCGCTTATTCCGCAGCTCCTGCTGTGAGTTACAAATATGAGCAACGACACCGGTATCAAATACCCAGGAGTTACTACGAGTACTGGTAAGGTACACATCAATTACATGTACATCAAATATACCTTTAGTGTTGTCGGCCTTCTTGTCCGCTAAGTATTTGGGGCAGTTCCGCTTCCAGTGGCCCTTCCCTTTGCAATAAAAGCACTCTGTCTCAGGCTTGGGTCCATTCTTAGACTTCTTCCCGGCAACTTGCTTACCGGGCGCGGCAACCTCCTTGCCGTCCTTCTTGAATTCTTCTTGCCCTTGCCCTTCTTGAACTTAGTGGTTTTATTGACCATCAACACTTGATGTTCTTTCTTGATTTCAACCTCTGCTGACTTCAGCATTGAGAATACTTCAGGAATGGTCTTCACCATCCCCTGCATATTGTAGTTCATCACAAAGCTCTTGTAGCTTGGTGGGAGCGATTGAAGGATTCTGTCAATGACCGCCTCATCCGGGAGGTTAATGTCCAGCTGGGACAGGCGGTTGTGCAACCCAGACATTTTGAGTATGTGCTCACTGACAGAACTATTTTCCTCCATCTTACAACTATAGAACTTGTCGGAGACTTCATATCTCTCGACCCGGGCATGAGCTTGGAAAACTAGTTTCAGCTCCTCGAACATCTCATATGCTCCGTGTTGCTCAAAACGCTTTTGGAGCCCCGGTTCTAAGCTGTAAAGCATGCCGCGCTGAACGAGGGAGTAATCATCAGCACGAGACTGCCAAGCATTCATAATGTCTTGGTTCTCTGGGACGGGAGCGTCACCTAGCGGTCCTTCTAGGACATATTGTTTCCTAGCAGCTATGAGGATGATCCTCAGGTTCCGGACCCAGTCCGTATAGTTGCTGCCATCATCTTTCAGCTTGGTTTTCTCTAGGAACGCGTTGAAGTTCATGTTGGCATGAGCGTTGGCCATTTGATCTACAAGACATATTATGGAAAAAGTTTTAGACTAAGTTCATGTTAATTAAGTTCATCTAATTAAATTATTTTAATGAACTCCCACTCAGATTAGACATCCCTCTAGTCATCTAAGTGTTACACGATCCGAGTCGACTAGGCCGTGTCCGATCATCACGTGAGACGGACTAGTCATCGTCGGTGAACATTCTCATGTTGATCGTATCTTCCATACGACTCGTGTTCGACATTTCGGTCTCCGTGTTCCGAGGCCATGTCTGTACATGCTAGGCTCGTCAAGTTAACCCTAAGTGTTTTGCATGTGTAAAACTGTCTTACACCGTTGTATGTGAGCGTAAGGATCTATCACACCGATCATCACGTGGTGCTTGAAGCATTTAACTTTAGCAGCGGTGCACGTTAGGAGAGAACACTTCTTGATATTGTTGTAAGGGATCATCTTATTTACTACCGTCGTTCTAAGTAAACAAGATGCATAAACATAATAAACATCACATGCAATTATATAGTAGTGACATGATATGGCCAATATCATAAAGCTCCATTGATCTCCATCTTCGGGGCTCCATGATCATCTTGTCACCGGCATGACACCATGATCTCCATCATCATGATCTCCATCATCGTGTCTTCATGAAGTTGTCACGCCAACGACTACTTCTACTTCTATGGCTAACGTGTTTAGCAATAAAGTAAAGTAATTTACATGGCGTTCTTCAATGACACGCAGGTCATACAAAAATAAAGACAACTCCTATGGCTCCTGCCGGTTGTCATACTCATCGACATGCAAGTCGTGATTCCTATTACAAGAACATGATCTCATACATCACAATATGTCATTCATCATTCATCACAACTTGGCCATATCACATCACATGACAATTGCTGCAAAAACAAGTTAGGCGTCCTCTAATTGTTGTTGCATCTTTTACGTGGCTGCAATTGGGTTCTAGCAAGAACGTTTTCTTACCTACGAATAACCACAACGTGATTTTGTCAACTTCTATTTACCCTTCATAAGGACCCTTTTCATCGAACCCGCTCCAACTAAAGTGGGAGAGACAGACACCGCCAGCCACCTTATGCAACTAGTGCATGTCGATCGGTGGAACCGGTCTCACGTAAGCGTCGTGTAAGGTTGGTCCGGCCGCTTCATCCCACAATACCGCTGAAGCAAGATAAGACTAGTAGCGGCAAGCAAGTTGACAAGATCTCGCCCACAACAAAATTGTGTTCTACTCGTGCAATAGAGAACTACGCATAGACCTAGCTCATGATGCCACTTGTTGGGGAGCGTTGCAGAAAATTAAAATTTTCCTACGGTTTCACCAAGATCTATCTATGAGTTCATCTAGCAACGAGTCAAGGGAGTGAGTTTGCATCTACATACCACTTTGTAGATCGCGAGCGGAAGCGTTCAAAAGAACGGGGATGAAGTAGTCGTTCTCGCCGTGATCCTATCACCCGAGATCCTAGCGCCGAACGGACGGCACCTCCGCGTTCAACACACGTACGGGACGGGAGACGTCTCCTCCTTCTTGATCCAGCAAGGGGGAAGGAGAGGTTGATGATGATAGCTCCAGCAGCAGCACAACGGCGTGGTGGTGGTGGAGCAGCAGCACTCCGGCAGGGCTTCGCCTAGCGCGTGACGGAGGAGGAAGAGGTGTAGCAGGGGAAGGGAGGCGCCAAAGCTTCAGGGTGCGGCTGCCCCCTCCCCCTTCCCTTTATATAGGCCCCCAAGGGGGGGCGCCGCCCTGGGGATCCCATCTCCCAAGGGGGCGGCCAAGGGGAGGAGCCCCCAAGGCAGTGGCGCCCCCCCTAGGGTTTCAACCCTAGGCGCGGGGTGGGCCAAGGGGCGCACCAGCCCACTATGGGCTGGTTCCTCCCACTTCAGCCCATGGGGCCCTCCGGGATGGGTGGCCCCACCGGAGGACCCCGGACCCTTCCGTGGTCCCAGACAATACTGGTGACCGAAACTTTCCGATGGCGAAATACCACTTCCTATATATAATTCTTTACCTCCGGACCATTCCGAAACTCCTCGTGACGTCCGGGATCTCATCGGGACTCCTAACAACATTCGTATACTGCATACTCATATTCATACAACCCTAAGCGTCACCGAACCTTAAGTGTGTAGACCCTACGGGTTCGGGAGACACGTGACATGACCGAGACGGCTCTCGGGCAATAACCAACAGCGGATCTGGATACCCATGTTGGCTCCCACATGCTCCTCGATGATCTCATCGGATGAACCATGATGTCGAGGATTCAAACAATCCGTATGCAATTCCCTTTGTCAATCGGTATGTTACTTGCCCGAGATTCGATCGTCGGTATCCCAATACCTCGTTCAATCTCGTTACCGCAAGTCACTTTACTCTTACCGTAATGCATGATCCGTGACCAGACACTTGGTCACTTTGAGCTCATTATGATGATGCACTACCGAGTGGGCCCAAGATACCTCTCCGTAACACGGATGACAAATCCAGTCTCAATCCGTGTCAACCCAATGACACTTTCGGAGATACCTGTAGTGCACCTTTATAGTCACCCGATTCGTTGTGGCGTTTGGTACACCCAAAGCACTCTTACGGTATCCGGGAGTTACACGATCTCATGGTCTAAGGAAGAGATACTTGACATTGGAAAAGCTCTAGCAAAACGAACTACGATCTTGTGCTATGCTTAGGATTGGGTCTTGTCCATCACATCATTCTCCTAATGATGTGATCCGTTGTCAATGACATCCAATGTCCATAGTCGAAACCGTGACTATCTGTTGACCAACGAGCTAGTCAACTAGAGGCTCACTAGGGACATGTTGTGGTCTATGTATTCACACGTGTATTACGATTTCCGGATAATACAATTATAGCATGAATAAAAGACAATTATCATGAACAAGGAAATATAATAATAATACTTTTATTATTGCCTCTAGGGCATATTTCCAACAGAAGTAATTCTCGGTTCGAGTTGATTCACCTTTCTTTTCTGGAGTTCCAAGTTTTCAGCATTATCTCATCGCGAAGCTCCTTCTAAATCATCGCAAGGCTTCACCCTGTGTTTTCAACTTCTCTTTCTTTTTATCATCCTTTTATTACCGGAGTTCTTCATGGAGGCTCTACATGGTGGTTCGTCAAGGATTCTTTTCATTCTTCAATTGTTCTTCAAGATTTCTCTCGAAGTTATGATCCGCCAAGCTATACTCTAAAATAAACATGGTGTTCAACACATGTTTTGTTTTGAGGAGTTCAAGTATTCTTCTTCTTGCATTTCGAAGTACAATTCGTTCTACCTTACCATTTGAGGTGATGTTATGTCATTCTTGACAATTTGAGTTCGTGTTTCATGATTCACATGTTGTCAAGAATGAGGTATTTAAATCCATCAATCTCTTCATTGGAGTTATCTTGGGTTATATTTCACCTAAAGCTTTCCCTAAGGATTGTTGCTATTTATGGTGCTTATAAATGACCCAAGTTCTTCATTTGTCCTACCGGTGAAATAAGTTTCTCGTCTCCTTGTTGATATCAATCCAATCATTTGTTTCCGTTGGTGGCAGAAGCTCACCTCATAATTTTGAGATGTTTCCATAAGCCCGCTACAAGCTTATTCTTACCATTGTTGTTTTTCAAACAACTCCATTCAATCCTACTTCATAAGGATGCTCTTTCAAATTCATTTATGGTAGGAGATGTTGGTTTCATTCTTCGTTCTATTCATTCCAACTATCTAACTATCATGCTTTGTTTCCGGAGGCATTGTGATGTTGCTCTCTTCACCCATCACCTCGTTTTGTAAAGATCACGTTCTTTTTCTTGCTTATCCATTTAACCGGAGTGTTGTATCATCTCTTCAATATCTTTTCATCTCATCAAGTTTTCTTCTCTTTTCTACCGGAGTGTTGTCCAAATTCTGTCATTCTTGTTCCTTGGCTATCTCATCATACCGAGGTGGTCATATTCTTTTCGTTCCTGAAGCTCTTATTTCCATGTCTTTCAACCTTCAAGTTCTCTTAATACTCCTTGTTCCTCTTTTCTACCGGATTGTTTGCAATCTCGTTCATCTCTGTTGTACTCTTTCTTTTAAATTGCTCAACCTCACAAGGTTCGTGGTTTCACTCGTTCGTCAAAGAAGCAACTTAGTTTACCTCTTATCTTCCTCTTCCTTTTCCCTCCGGTGCCACCATAGATCTCGGGACGAGATCCTCTCGTAGTGGTGGAGTGTTGTAACGCCCCGGATACAACTTTCCTTATTCGTAACTCCAACTCTTGCCTTTTTTGGAGATGCGATATGTTATTTCCTCCGTGGTTGGGTTTTTTGTCTTTTGTTTTGCATTTTGTTCATGTCATGCTTTTCATCATCGCATCATCCACATTGCATCGGCACTCGTTGCCGTCTTTGTTTTTAAAACTTGCATCCGCTCGTAGTTGTCGCGTCCCTCCTTGCTTTCGTTGAACGTTCCGAGACCAACATTGTTCTTCGTTTGCCCTCTTGCCTAAACCGGAGTCTCTCTGTACAGTGCATCGACCCCTCGCCCGTGTCCGAAACTTGCCCGAACCTGACCCGCTCAATCATCACCGTTGGATTCGGATCATCTCCAAACATCCCCCTAACCAAAACCCTCTTGCTATTTAAACCGTCCAACCCTAGCCCTAGCCTGTCCAATCTCCACCAAATCCCCACGCCGCCGCCACTCTCTCCCTTGGTTTCAGCGCCGAGCCAATCATCATCCATCTCCGATCCTCCTCCCTTAAACCCGCGGCCTCCGACCACCTCCCGTGTTTTCTGGCCACGAGCAGGAGCCCCTGCCTCTGCTTCATCTCGATCGCAAGCCACCGGAGCACCAGGGTCCCCCGTGCCCTTCCTCTCCAACCTCCCTTCGTCCAAGAGCCGAGCTCCTCGATCCATCCCCGCGACCGTGCACCTCCGACCTCGAGCGCCTCCTCGCCGTCGCCTGCACCTCCATGGCCTCACTGGAGGACCAGCCCCGTCGCCCCTCTCCTTCCTTCCTCCATTTCTTCTCTCTCGTCCCTCTGATGGTGTCGCGACGCCGCTGTTTTGCAGGAATCCTGCCGCCCATGGAGCTCCTGGAGGTTCCCGTTGCCTCCACCTCGTTCCAGGGAGGGAAGCCCTCACGCCCGCTCCTCCAGTCTGCCCGAGCGCCGCCGCCCCGCGACCCCGCATCCCTCGCTGCCGGTCTCTGCTTCCCCTGCATCCTCTACCTCGAGCAGGAGGCAAGCACCACACCAAGGCCGCCAAGAGGATCCCGACGCCGCCGGCTTGCCTCTGCTCCACCTCCCCCGCCTTCAGTCGCCATCTCCGGCGAGAGTAGACGCCGGTGAAGCCCCGCAGGTCGCCATGCCCTGCCATCCCCGTCTCTCTCTTTTTCCTTGCCCTGTTTTCCCCTCTGAAGGTTCTGTCCTTTTCTTCAGACAACAGCACCATAGCCGCCCGTCAAGTTCGCGTCCCGGCCCCGATCTGGACCGGATCTCCTCTGCTCCGCCGCCTGGCTGCCGAATCCGCCCCGTTTCGGCCGGTTTCCGCCCGACCCCGGCACCAGGACCTTCGGTGATGCCGCTTTCTGCGTCACCTTGAACCTGCAGTTGCCTATGTTCTTCAGTAACGAGAAGGAGGAGCTCGCTCGCCTCGCGTTGACCAGCCACCCCAGGCCCAGCGCCCCTTCCGGCCTCACCTCCTCCATCGACCGGGCCATGAGGCCTGGTGAGCCGCCCAGTTCCTGTAGCTCCAGATTCAGCCCGATGTATTTTTTCCCTGCCTGCGAATTTTGACATTATCCAGTGATTTACAGTTTTACAGAATAACCCTTGCTGTTCATGCATTTAATAACTAATCAATCATGCATCATATGTAAATAATTTATATATGAAAAATGCTTAGTTTTTCATCTAGTTTCATAATATGCCACTTTCATCCATGTTTAAAATGTTTAAATTGTTGTTTGCATTAATTTGCATAAATGCCATGTTAAAATGATTTATTTCATAACTTAATAACCGTAGCTCCGTTTTAAATAAACTTTATATGTAAATGGGGTGGAAAAATGCCTAGTTTAACATGGTGCACTTTATTTTCCTGTTTAACAACAATAAAATATGTTTTAGGACAGAACAGTACCAAATTTGAAATATGCACATGAGGATTTTCCGGAATTGTTGTTTCTTATTTCCGGCCTCATTTAAATTTGCCTAAATAGTTAGTTTACTTATGCTTCACCCCTTGCCTTGTTTAATAACTTTTAATATTGTTGAGTACCTAAACGAGAGCGAACTAAATAACTCGAATGTGGTGTTTCGTCAATATGCAAACCGTTGCATATTGAGCTCCATTTAACTTATAGTATTGCTTGTTGCACATTGCCATGCCATGCTCTTTAAACCGGACATGCATCATACTTGTTTGTGCATCATGCCATGTTTATGCTTGTGCATTTACCATGTTGTTTGTTTCTTTCCGGTGTTCCTTCTTAGTTCCGGTAATGTTGCGATTGTGAGGATTCGTTCGACTTCTTCCGTTCGTCTTCTTCATGGACACGTTCTTCTTCCTAACGGGATTTCAGGCAAGATGACCGTCACCTTGGATCTCATTACTATCATTGCTATGCTAGTTGTTTCGTTCTATCGCTTTGCTGCACCACCTATCACTTATTCTTCAAGCCTCCCCAAATTGCCATGTCAGCCTCTAACCTTTTCACCCTTCCTAGCAAACTGTTGTTTGGCTATGTTACCGCTTTTGCTCAGCCCCTCTTATAGCGTTGCTAGTTGCAGGTGAAGATGAAGATTGCTCCATGTTGGATTATATTTATGTTGAGATATCACAATATCTCTTATATTATTAACGCATCTATATACTTGGTAAAGGGTGGAAGGCTCGGCCTTATGCCTGGTCTTTTGTTCCACTTTTGCCGCCCTAGTTTCCGTCATATCGGTATTATGTTCCCGGATTTTGCGTCCCTAACGCGGTTGGGTGATTTATGGGACCCCCTTGACAGTTCGCTTTGAATAAAACTCCTCCAGCAAGGCCCAACCTTGGTTTTACCATTTGCCTCACCACCACCTATACCTTTCCCTTGGGTCGGCCAACCCGAGGGTCATCTTTATTTTAGCCCCCCTGGGCCAGTGCTTCTCCAAGTGCTGGCCCAAACCAAGCGATGCCCGGCGCCCCCTGGGCAATCAGGGTCTATGCCAACCCGACGTCTTGCTCATCCGGTGTGCCCTGAGAACGAGATATGTGCAGCTTCTATCGGGATTTGTCGGCACATTCGGGCGGTTTTGCTGGTCTTGTTTTACCATCGTCGAAATGTCTTGTAAACCGGGATTCCGAGACTGATCGGGTCTTCCCGGGAGAAGGAATATCCTTCGTTGATCGCGAGAGCTTATCATGGGCTAAGTTGGGACACCCCTGCAGGGTTTGAACTTTCGAAAGCCGTGCCCGCGGTTATGTGGCAGATGGGAATTTGTTAATATCTGGTTGTAGTAAACTTGAAGTAAACTCTTCTAAAATACACCAACCGTAAAGCGTAACGTGAGTGTCTCTTTTGGGGGTTGATCGAGAGGAGAACACGGTTTCTGGGTTATGTCTGACGTAAGTAGGAGTTCAGGATCACTTCTTGATCATTACTAGTTGACGACCGCTTGCCTTGCTTCTCTTCTCTCTCTTATTTGCGTAAGTTAGCCACCATACATTGCTTAGTCGCTGCTGCAACCTCACCACTTTACCCCTTCCTTTCCCTTTGAGCTTTGCTAGTCTTAATACCCATGGTAATGGGATTGCTGAGTCCTCGTGGCTCACAGATTACTACAACAACAGTTGCAGGTACAGGTTATGCGATGATCATGACGCGAGAGCGATGTTTGCTTGTTTTGGAGTTCTCCTTCGCTTCTTCTTCGATCGGGGATAGGTTCGGTCGGCAGCCTGGGCTAGCAGGGTGGATATTGTTTGAGTTTCTGTTTATGGTTCATCCGTAGTCGGATGTTGATCTTGTATGTTGTATTGTTGTATTCATGTGACATTGTACGTATTGGATGTATCCCCACTATTATGTAATGTTGATGTAATGATATCCACCTTGCAAAAGCGTCTTCAAGATGCGCTTCTATCCTTGGTGGGACCTTTGAGTTCCTTTAGGATAGGATCGCATCTTGGGCGTGACATGTGGACAGGATAGGAGATGTCAGGACGCGTAATAGCAAGATAGACAAGGTTGCCAACGAGGTGACGATAGCGAGTGGGATTAGGAAGAGGGTCACCATCAGATGCACAAAGCTGAACGTTGAGCTCCATAGGAGTCACAACAGTGCGCTCATCACCCAGAGTAGCACGAGCAAGAAGATCCTGAATGTATTTTTCTTGGGAGATGTAGAAGCCATCAGAGGTCGAGGAGATCTCAATCCCAAGAAAATAGCAAAGTGGACCAAGATCAGTCATGAGGAACTGGTCGCGAAGGCGAGCCTTAACAAAGGCAATATAGTCAGAGTTGTCACCAGTGATGATCATGTCATCCACATAGAGAAGGAGAAGAGTCCGACCACGAGGAGACGTGTGAAAAAACAACGCGGGATCATGGTCACTGGGCAAGAAACCAGCGGCAGTCACCACAGAGGCGAAGCGCTCAAACCAGGCGCGAGGGGCATGTTTAAGACCATAGAAGGAGCGGCGAAGTCAACATACCATACCATCAGGAGCGTAGTACCCCGGTGGTGGCTGCATATAAACCTCCTCACGCAACTTGCCATTGAGAAAGGCGTTCTGAACATCAAGTTGAGAGATAGACCAATGACGAACAGAAGCCACAGCAAGAAGAGTGCGAACAGTGGTCATGTGGGCCACAGGAGCGAATGTCTCATCATAATCGCGTCCCTGCTCCTGCTGAAAACCACGAGCCACAAGACGCGCTTTGTAGCGCTCAAGGGAACCATCAGAGCGAGTCTTAGTCTTGTAGACCCAATTGCAGGTGATGGGACGAACACCGGAAGGAAGGGAAACCAGATCCCATGTGCCAGAGCGCTCAAGGGCAGCAAGCTCTTCGGCCATCGCAAGCTGCCATTCGGGCTGAGTCATGGTAGTCTGATAGGAAGTGGGCTCTCCAATAACAGAGAAACCGTACCGATCAGGAGAGTAGCGATCAGGCGGGGGGCGAGGTCGAGCACGGAGGTTATGAACCAGGGGAGGCGTGACAGGAGGTGCACCAGAGGAGGAAGGCGCGTCAGTAGAAGCATCCTCGGAACAAGGGCGACGAGTATAGTGGAGAGGGAACGGTGAGAGAGGGCGACGTACTGGAGATGATGGTGGAGAGGTGGAGGAGGAGGATGGGGAAGATGATGTCGGTGGTGAATGAGAAGGAATGAGAGGTGCAGGAGTAGGAAGAGGTGAAACATGAGGCGCATAGCAAGGTGTATCAGGGAGAAAAAGAAAAGAAATATCGTCCACAGAGAAGCTCGAGGAAGAAGGACGTGGGTAGTAAGGGTGATACTCGTCAAAGGTCACATCACGCGAGATGCGCAAGCAACGTCCAACAGGATCCCAACAGCGATAGCCCTTCTGCTCATCACTGTAGCCAAGAAAAACACACTCAACCGACTGAGCAGTCAGTTTGGTGCGTTCTTGCGGGGCAAGAAGGACATAGCACACACATCCAAACATACGGAGGGCTGAGTAGTCAGGAGAATGACCAGTGAGACACTCCATAGGAATACCACCCTGCAGGGCAGTCGATGGCTGAATGTTGATGAGGTAGGTGGACGCAGAAATAGCCTCAACCCAAAAATGTGGGGGAAGGGAAGCGGCGATCATCAGCGCACGAGCCGTCTCAAGCAAATGACGATGCTTACGTTCCGCAATGCCATTCTGCATGAACACCAGGACAAGAGAACTGGGTAAGAGTACCATGTTCCGCGAGAAAACCACACAACAGTTGGGAGATAAACTCTCCAGCGGAGTCAGCACGGAAACTGCGAATAGACGTGGAAAACTGGGTGTGAACCATGGCAGCAAAACGTGTGTATATAGAGAGAACCTCGCTACGAGATTTCATGAAATAGAGCCAAGTGTAGCGAGAGAAATCATCAATAAACAAAACATAGTAGCGATGACCACCTTTCGAATCAAAGGGAGCAGGACCCCAGACATCAGAATGAACTAAGTCAAAAGGACGCTGAGATACCGACTCACTGGTAGGATAAGGTAACTGGGTCTGTTTGCCAAGTCTGCAAACATTACAATGTAAGGAGACATCTCTAGATACAGACCCTAAAAGGCCCTGACGAACTAAAGAAGACAAGCGAGAGCCACATATGTGACCAAGGCGATGATGTCACTGCTGGAAGGACGCAGACGAAGAGGCAGTAAGAGCATGAGAGCTGGCAGAAATGGTGGCAGCAGAAGGAACACAAAGCCAGTCAACCTCCCAAAGGCCCGCTGACTCACGGCGCCAGGGGCCGGCACCAACCAAAGCCTTGGTGCGACAATCCTGAATGGAGCAAGAGTCGGTATCAAGAATGATACGACAACCAGAATCAGTAAGTTGGGCAGCGGAAAAAAGATTCATGGTAAGACGAGGAACATGTGAAACACTAGGGACAGAAAAGGACGGAGTGGAAAGAATACCATGACTAGCAACAGGAAGAGACGTGCCATCAGCAGTAAGGACATTAATAGGAGAATCAAGAGGGCGAAGAGAAGACAACGTTGAAGAATCAGATGACATATGAAAGGAAGCTCCAGAGTCCAGAACCCACGAGGATGTACCTGATGGTGTAGATGTTGGCGGTGTGGTGGAAGCTGTCACAGCAGCAGCAGAACCCGTCGATGAAGAACCAGAGGAAGCAAGCAGACACTTGAGCCGTACAATGTCCTGGTCAGTGAGTGACAGAGTCGAGGAAGACGCAGGAGTCCCACTGAAAAAGGAGCGCCTCTGGTCACACTTCTTCTGGCGACAATCAGATTTCGGATGACCTGACCTGGAGCAGTATCCACAGAAGGTGTCACGGCGCGACGTGCCCTTCTCAGCATAAGGAGGGCGACCCACCCCCCTGAAGGAGTAGGCAGGAGCGGCGGAGCAGTAAGACGAGCAGACGTCACAGGAGCTTTAGCAGCCAACACTGACGGAGCAGCAAGCAACCCAGCAGAGCGAAGGCGGGGTCTCCTCAGCACGAAGCTCGGCAAGCACCTCCGAGATAGGAACACGACCACGAGCAAGCAGGTGAGCACGACGAGGTTCAAACTCAGACCGGAGACGAGATAAGAACTCATGAACCCGCTGAAACTCCAGATCAGACCGAGTAGTCTGACAGCAACGACGGGTTCCACAAACAACCTTCCGGAGAGAGTCAAGATGGCGCCAGATGGCAGAGTACTGTGAATAGAACTCATCAACAAAAGAATCACCTTGCTGAAGTGCGTGCTCCTGACGCACCATAAATAGGTAGAGAGCATCACCAGTGGGCTGATAGCGCTGACACAGATAAGACCACATCGCTGCAACTGTGCCTAGTCCCATGAACTCGGAAGCAAACTGAGGGAGGACACTCGCAGTGAGAACAGTAGCAGCGCGAGCATCATCATTGCACCACTGAGTGTAAGCAGACAGATCATCACGGTACACAGAAAGAGCATCTGAATAAGTTGATACCTGCCGGTCATAAGCATCAACCGCAGCATCATCTAGAGCCTTGGCTGCATCCCGATCAGCCTGAGAAGCATCAGCAGCAAGAACCTGCGGCACTGGTGGGATTGGGCCACTGGCACAACATGGCAGGGCGGACAGGGGACCTCGCCAGAAAGAACACCCCACAGAAGAAGACCACGCATATGACTGCGCATGTAGCCCACAAACTCAACGTAGTTGGTGCGATCGAAAATCACCGAACACCGAGGAACAGCAACATAGCCCAAAGATGACATGACGAGCTTTCTGCCTCCTTTTTTTTTGAAGTCAACTGCCTCCAAGACCAGATCTGGATCGAAAGCAGCGAGCAGGAGCGGTCGCGCTCACGCGCAAGACAGGATTGAGAGGCGCGGGAGATCGAGCACCAGCAGCCAGCTTGGGTAGGAGCAGCCAGGAGCAAACCAAGGCGGGGCTGAACAGAGCAGCAGTCGCAGCCAGAGCAGCTCCAAATCAAGAAGGGGCTGAAACGGACCAAGGCGGGGCCGAAATGGAGCAGCAGTCGCAGCGGCTGGACGGGGCGGGCGGACAAGGCGGCGGCCAGAAGAGACGGACCGGCCATTAGATATACATGTGTGGTAAAGTGCAGGAAACCCCTTATACAATGGGGATATACTGAAAAGAGACTATACACATCTAACATATTCAACCTAATTCCACCTAAAGGGCAGAGTGCATGTAAGTCGCTCACAACTTGCCATTGCTCAATGCATCACCTCTCTGTTCTTAGGTAATCATAGTGCGCCTATAAAATTGTCATGACTCATGAGGAATTTAGATTGTGTGCCTCAGAAAAGGTAAATGACCAGCATACTTCCTAGAACCATAACAACATAAGAGGAAAAAAACATTGCCCTCACTCACTCATCACCGGTACCTCTAGTTAGGCTACCACTCCTCAATGCACCATCTGCCACTCTTTACAGCATTAATAGCTTTGTAGTCCAAATTCGAGCCTCTAGTATGAGGCCAAATGAGTTACACTAGAGCAATCTCTCTATTTCAGTTGTAGCAGCAGCAGGCAATAAATAGAGCTAAAAGGGTAGTTAGAGACTAGTCGTGATAAGTTGGCAGGTTGGTGAAATGGCGACATAACTCAACTATACAACTTACAACCTTGTTTGATGGATATCTCGAGGTGGAAACAACACCTAAAGTCTAAGCAAACCATCAAAAGTTCCTTTTAAATGCTTCAGCTTATGCACAACACTCTTATAGAGCAAGTTGAGTATTGTAAGGACAAAGCACATAACCAAACTTTTCTGAATCAAAATAAATCGTTCATGTAAAGAATTTAGGCCTTCACAGAAATACCAAATATGCACCCTAATCAGGCCTTCACAAAATTAAGAGTAAAATCTAGCTTGTGAACCACAAGTGCCAGCACAGATTATCCGTGCAACCAAAACATGTGCCTTGTTAAACACCATTAAAAAAAGATAAACCATTTACTGCTCTAAAGATAATGACAGCAAGTGCAATAAGTATGAATACAAGACCATCAATACAATCTACTACATTCAAATTATTATGTAATATAGAGAAGACTTTCCAAACAAGAACTATCTGTAACATCTTCGTAAAGCATACCACAGAAGTGTTTACAACTTACTTGGGAAACAAGCCTTTTCTGCCTACTGTGTGGCAGAAGGAACTCAATTTTCCTGTCCAATCTTCCTGGACGCAACAGAGCAGGATCTAGGGTATCTGCCTGATTGATAGCCATTATGACCTTCACAATTCACTGTTGATCAAATCCACCCATCTGCGTTGTGTACAAAATTCAGAAAAAGATACCAGGACTCCCTCAAGGCATGAGAAAGTTGCATGCAGTAGTCTTAACAGTAGGCTTTTCAGGAAGTTACTCCCTATCCTTTAAAAAACCACAGATATTAATTCTAAGAGCATGGATAAATTTTGTAAAAGTTGGAACAAAACAACTGAGAGGTCAGTGTCTTGTTTTCCATTTACATCTATATGCATGTTCCAAATGCTTTATTTTCAAGGATTATAAGTGAAAAACAACTTGAGTTCCAGCAAACCATAATAGTTAGAAACTTTTACCTGATTGAGTAGCTCCATCAGAATATGCTGAACTTCTCGTCGGCCCCATAGCATCAAATCGAGCACTGGCTATAGCGTCAACCTAGTCGATGAATATTATAGCCAGGGCATTCTCTTTAACTAACCGGAAATACGTCTCGAACCATCCTTGGGCCCTAAGAAGAGATAAATGATACGATGCATCAACAAAAGAACTGATAAGTACCAAACCTAAGAAAAGCTTCACATAGAATATTTTTTTGTGATAAACCCTAATAAGAATATATGAACCACTACCAGAAACATTAAGAAGCATACACAATATCGTTGACAGCATCATAGGCTATATTAACAACAGTTTACTTGCCTTGTTAATGCATACAGTAACTTTTTTTTTTTTTGCATGTAGCATGTATGCAGAATACAAACAAAACAGAAGTTATGTCAGATGTTTTCACACGCACTGCTTAGGTAGTCTTGACCTTGTGTTAACAGATCTCCCACAACACTTCAGTTCAAACATGTCCAGCTTTTTTACACTACGAATCTTGAGCATAAACAAGGCGACCTAACCAACACCTAACGAACTAGGCATTTATTACATGGTCAAAGCTTAACACATGCTATATTTTAATAAGAACAAAAGGACAACCGAAATACTGAATGCAAAAACAAGATTAACAAATGCATGTTACAAGCATCTGTGTCTTACCTCAGTCAAGTACTTCTGCACAAACTCTGAAGCAGCAGC